>VYXC01011362.1:210821-223257 GCA_013397175.1 Platysteira castanea
TCCAGTCCTCCTGGAGTGATGGTTCTGTTGAAGCAGTGATTCTGTAGAAGGGTCTGGTTTTCCTCTGAAGATCCAGTGTAGAAGGGTCTGGTCTTTGTTACGGTGGTCTGGTGGTGGCAAGCCATAACCTTCCAGAAGTGTCTCCAGGTAGGGGGCACTCGGCAGGCTACTGCACGCACACACACACACGAACCAGATAGGTTCTTCAGTAAGTCGACGGCAAAGAGTCCGTGGGAGAAGTTTATTCCAGCCACATGCATGGAGTAGATCCAGGGAGACATGAGGAGAACAAAGAGAGGACGAAGAGACAGTGAAAGCGGAAGGGTCCAGGTTTATATATGGGGTCAGTAGGGGTGGAGAGAGTGCACCAGGGACCAGTAATCTGAGGGCATGGGGGCAGTGCATAGGCGGGGCTAGGGTGTGGGAGAAAATGGTGAAACTCCAAGGGGGTGGTGAGGGAGCGAGGACCAATGGGGGTGAACAGTGAAACAGGAGAACATTCTAGACAAGGTAGAAAGGGGTGGGGAGGCCAACGGGCCGACTGGGGAAGCAGAACTGGGGTACATTAACATAATGGAACAGAGCAGCCTGGTAGAGGCCTTTTCTGTCACCATAACCTAGGAGTGCCTCCAAGGGCTCTTCCCTCCAGGGGACCCTCATAGTCCCTTTGATCAACAAACCAACTGACCTCCACAGGTCTTCCTCTGGGAATCCAGTGGAAAAGGCTCTCTGTGGTGTTCCAAACCTTTGAGTATATACAGATGGGAGGCGCTCAGTTCCTCCTCCCGGGCAGAGCATCTCACAACGGGATGGTGAATCATAAGGCAAGGCATTGATGGGCCCATTAACAGGAGATAGTCCAGAGGGAGGAGGCAAGGAACACTGCTCCACCTGGTTTCAACAGCTCATGAAGATGGTAATAGAATACACTGCAACCCAGGACACCCACGGAGATCTGTTTTAGGATATCATGTATTATTTGAGGGTGACTATTGCTCTCCATTAGTATAAAAAATGCTTAGAATTACTATCTTTGCCTTTGACAATGAATGATTAACCACCTAATGTTAATGCAAATTAATAACAAGGTTTCTTGGTTCTCATAAAACCCCCACCTAAAGTACTGCATCCAGCTCTGGTGTCCCCAGCACAGGAAGGACATAGACATGTAGGAGTGAGTCCAGAAGAGGGCCATCTAGACAATTAGAGGGATGGAGCACATCTTGTATGAGGAAAGGCTGAGAAAGTTGGGATTCTTCAGCTTGGAAGAGAGAAGGCTTCAAGGTGACTTAAATATGCCTTCCAGTACTTGAAGGGAGCCTAAAATGAAGACAGAGAGGGAGTTTTTACAAGGACGTATAAATAATGATAGAATAAGGTTGAATGGCTTTAAACTGAAAGAGAATAGGTTTAGACTAGATATTAGGAATAAATGCTTTACTTTGAGGGTGCTGAGGCATCCGAACAGGTTGCCCAGAGAAGCTGTTAATGCGACATCCCTGGAAGAATTGGATGGATCTCTGAGCTGGATGGAGCTCTCACTAACCTGACATAGTGGAAGGTTTCCTCACCATGACAGTGGGGTTGGAACTAGATGATCTTTAAGGGCCCTGCCAACCCAAGCCATTCTATGATTCTATGATGATTCTATGGTGATTCTATGATGATTCTATGATGATTCTATGATGATTCTATGATTTTAATCCAAATGTAGGTGATATTAATTTGCTCTGAGCTGTCCTGGAAAGTCTATACATTTGGTCGAACCCTGCATATTGTTTCAACTGATTAGATGCTTAAATCTTTTATGACACTACTCACTATGTGATACCTTTTTATCTACTCTGGACTTCAGATAAAAAGTAGGCTTAAAAGAGAAATCTAAAAATTTTCGTGATTAAGTTTATTTCAAATATTTTAAATCTATTATTTATACCATAAACAATCTAAACATATTAGAACTAAACAGAAAGAGCAGAATAGGGTAGAGATAGAAAAATTGCCTGATGCCTATGTTTCTAAGGTATTAGAATTGCTTGCAGAGGCTACTTTCCTTTTGAGAAACAGACACTGGCTCTTTGTTTAACCACCTCACACTAAAGTAACCTACGGTCTAGATAAATTAAGCCCTGCCACTAGCTTGATAATTTGGGACAGTTTATCCAGTGTGACATCCATAGGTGGTGAATATTCTTTGGAGCCTTCCCAAGTTTTAGACAAAGAGTGAGACAAAGAAACAATGCTACTAACAAGGTCCTTTCAATATGTCAGACTACTCTTTCACCATCAAAGCTGAATTTTTGAAAAATTATATTACTAAATTGTTCTTTCAATACCACATCCATTTGTCCTGCTAAACTGAACACCAGAGAACTGGCAGTCTTAAAATGATAGAGACCCATCATTTGTGTTAAATGATTTTTATAATAACTAGTATAGGAGGCAGAAAAGTCCTATATGTTTTAATGTGTGATGGAGGATGTCAAAAGTTCCTGGATAAGCTCTATGAATACTGAATTGTCAAGCTTCATTTTTTTTCATATTTCTTCTCATGTCAGACTGCCTGAGAAATCTAGGTCTCTGCCCATACATCACTGAATCTTCTCTTCCTATCCACTGGAAGACATTACAGAGTCCTTATCTGGTCAGGCAGCATGCTCCATAAGCCTGGGATAATTGGACCTCAGGATTGGTGCTCAAATAAAATTTTGTTGCACAATCCTCTAGCACGTTTCATTGTGAGTCTGCTCCTCGACACGCTTTTGCCCAATGCTAAGTAACAGTCTCTTGGCAGTAGTCAAATATGGTCAGAGATGCTGAGTCAAGAACTTACCCTCATTGACAGTACCGATGAACCTATTTATGAGTGGAAGAAATTTGGACAACCTGGTGTAAGTTGCTGTAACTCAGGTTCAGATAGCAGAGTTTAGTCTGCTTTATTTACTTGTACAATAACAAGCATGGGCAAAAGGGCATGAACACTGATCACTGATAGGTACTGCAACATTCAGAAAGAGTTTATTAATCAAATACAAATATTATGTTTTCACTTCAAAAAACATTGAAAAGTTTCACAAAGGATCTTTTAATTCCAATCACCGTTCATTTTAATCAAAAGAGGAAAGAAATATGTAAACCCACTAGTGTACTTTTTGGCTTGTTTGTTATCTTAAGCATTTAGGTTTAGAGTTAATCTCAAAACCCTTCCTCAAACACTAACATGCAAAATTAGACAAATGAAAAACATCTTATGATAAAACAAAATCTATATTTTTCAAGATTAATGCAGATTTATAATTTTTATTTTACTTCTCACTAAGGTGTTCATTCAAAAATACGTAGCTACTAATTCTCCCCAAACAGTCCTATTCAAACATGACTCTAGCAAATCCAAAAAATGTGCCAATATAAATTGTTTACTAAAGATGGGTATAAATGAGGATTCAAAGCAAAAATGAAAGCAAATGAATGCTTACATTTCTAATAGATATTTAAGCTGCATACCATGTTATTGTATAGGTGACAGGAACACATTTAAAGATTTTTATTCAGTGCATCAGATAAAATACTAAGTATTTTTAAAATTAAAACAGGATATTCAAATTTCATACAATATATTTACCTTTAAATCAATAGAAACAGCCCTCTTACAGGGCTTTGGGCATTGAATGTCAATAAAAGTTAGTTGGACTTTGATCTGAGCCATCAAAGGTATTTCAGCACCTAATCCAGTGGCAGTACAGTTATTTCCAAGATTCTGTGTTTCATAATCCTCTGAAAATGTTGTTCATAGTGATTTTGGAGCTGAAAATACAAATATTAAAGAATTTTGTAAAAGGAGAAAGGTGGTCAAGAAAAAGTAGAAATTCTTGTACTTAACATTAACTGAGTGCTATTAAGATTCACTGGACAATGACATATTTCAATTTCAATTTTTTTTTTTAATAAAGATAGACACATGGTTTGACTTTCAAGGTGAATTTTTCTTTCACTTTTTAATATTCTAAGTTATTATAATTCAAGATAATATGAGTCCATGAATAAAAATGTAGAATCTCATGCATTGATATTCTTTCAGTATTAGGTACTGGTTTAGACGGCCATCTGTAAGAAAAGTGTACAAAGAAAGGACATGGTCAAGTATTCCATACACTGGCAAGATTCTTAATAATGTCAGGCAGATTTCTGGCATTTTGAGGATTATAGAGTCTCTTTTGACTTATCCACTGTAAACACATTTTTGTGTACAGAGAATAACAAAAGCCTGACTCCATATTTCACTCTAAAATTTGAAGGGTTTGTAATAATATTGAAATTTTACAGTGAAAATGTGTCTCTCGATCTTTTATGCAGTGAATTCTTTACAAGTAACCAAGATACATTCAGATTGTTAAATATAAGAATCTGGTCCATTGCCAGTAGCAGTTTTTCCTTTACCTCAATAGGCTTTGGATCATGTTACACAGGAATAACACAATCTGTTATGTTTATTTCTTCGCATTGAAGCATGTGGGTTATCTGCAAGTACGTGTCAAAATGTTTTGAGGTATTTCATCAAAGTTAAAATAATGCTATGACAACCATTCTAAAACAAAACCCAGAAATTAGATCTAGTCATTAATCTCTATGTTAGTTTCTTGGTTTTAATACTACATTGAGATCTTCCCTTGCCCCTTGTTTTTAAAGATCAACTCAAACCACAGGAAATTTTGTTAAAATATTGAATTCATTTAAGAGAAAAAATATCCTTTAAACCAAACCAAACCAAAATTAACTTCTTTAAAAATTCCAAGTAGTCCTTGCAAAGTAGCTACTCATACTTGTCTTTTAGCAGAGCTTTTTTCTTCTACAATTTTTTTTCAATATATTTTACTATAAATTATAATGATATTTAACATTTATCTATAGGTTACTATATATAAATGTTACTATAACATTTATATATAGGTTACTGCTGCTTTGGATAGCTATTAATTTGTGTTTGCACAGTTCTAACACAAATATTCTTATCCATTCTGCTCTGGAAATAATTATTAATAACACAAGGGAATAAATCAGAAAGAGCACTGCAGTTTGGAATAGCAATTGTCTGGTTCTGTAAGTGTAGTTATCAGAGAGCTGGGGGAATTCTTGGAACATGACACATAGGCAGACACAAAACTTCATGCACAGTATCTTAATACCGTGAAGGAGGCAGAGTTTGGACATTGTGAAGAGAAATAAAGAGTCTATATTAAAAAAGTATTAAATTTTAACAGTTCAGCCACCCCTAGCATTATGCCAAGGATCAGTATTTTGAAGTAAACAAATTGCCAATGTATAAGTATAAAATACTGTCTTGTAAGTAATACAGGTAAACTTTTCAAAGCTAGTCAACACTGGATTAACTTTCGGGAAGAGCAGGTCTCCAAGGTTTAATTGAGCTCTTTCAATTAGAGTGGTACTATTCAGTACTCTCAAGTTATCCATGTATCTACAGGATGTTCAAGTAAGAAAACAAATTGTAATGAGTTATGATTTGTTAAACTTAACAGCCTATGAGCTAGTCCAGTGTAGGGTTTAGAAATCATCTTCCATGGGAATAATATGAAAGTGTGAAAACAACTTAATTTAGACTTTCAGAAAAAAAAAATCAAACCTACTTTATTTCCTGTGACCTGCAAGTTTATTTAATATAATTTATACACCTTTGTTTCAAGTGTAAATTTAGGGACATATACCATTTTGTTTTGAAAGAAGTCAAACTCTGTTGTATTAAGACATTTATTAACCTTGTAAAAGTCATTGTATCAACCTAATTAACTGAACTGATTTGTAAACAAGGCCTTTGTGCTTTCAACAATAACCAATATTGTATAGCTCAGTTGTATACATT
Organism: Platysteira castanea; assembly: GCA_013397175.1. NCBI lineage: Eukaryota > Metazoa > Chordata > Aves > Passeriformes > Platysteira > Platysteira castanea. The sequence goes on from VYXC01011362.1 coordinate 216,697, forward strand.
AAAAGTACAAATTTTAAACAGGAGGTAGTGAGCAGGACTGTCACTATAAATGCAGTACTGAGAGACTTCTCTGTGAATACTTAAGGACCAAAATGGGAAGAATGTGATAGTGCCAGAAATAGTTTCTTTTGTCTCCATCCTTTCATTTCTCATGCTGAACGTATACATAGTCTAACAAACCTCCTCACTCATATGAGAGACACAATCACAGTAGGTTCTAAGATAATTCTTTAGAGAACCCTGCCACTAGATGAATGGCACTTATTGCAGCATCATTAGGACGTGTCACTTACTGAAATAGCAGCTGAAATGGCTCTGTGGGTCTTCTATTTGCCTTTCCATTGATACTGAAGAATAAAAAGTCCCAGAGAGTGAAGGCAATAAGGTATGCTTGTCACCTTGAACAATGAAATAGTGTGATAGCTTGGTCCACCTGAGTAAGGACACATTGACGTTTTTTAATCTCACCCTTTCACCCCATGCATTTTCCTTCTATCATTATTAAAAGGCTTCAAATGGAAAGGAAACCCCTTATTGTCTCATTACTTTCTAGAATTAGTTATTGCTGCATCAACTGCATTGTTTTGGTTGTTGTTCCTTGTGTCTGTCAGATGCAGTGGTGATGCAGTTCCCTGGATTTGTCAATATATGATTTGATTTGATATCAGATTGATTTTCTGTCTTTCATTTCTTTTATGACACATTCAATCTATCACACTGATCTGAATTGTTGTGCTATTCACAAACTAAACAAGTTAACAGTTTTTTGTGGAAGCACAGCTTTTCTTTTCCTTTTTTTTTTTTTCCTCTTGCATTTTACCACAAGCAAGAAAAGATAGTACAGAGAAATTGATTATATATTTTCAGGTTGCTAATGTGCATAATATTCTATTTCTCCTGTTAGTGTACATATTGTGAAAACAATGAAATGAGGAAAAATAATCACTAGGTGCTTGTAACATGTTACAATGACTTTCGATTTATGCATAGAGCTAGTGAATTCCACTCAGGTGGGCTAGACCTTATCTTTGGCTAGGTGTACTGTGGAGGTGCCCCTGGGGGGAGAAAGGCTCTGGGAGTTGAGGCATGGTCTATGGGGTTTCCAGGCTCCCTGAAATTATCTTATCCCCTGTTGGCCCTTGGTGTCTCCCCACCCTGAAAACTGGGGTTGTCCCATGATTCCTGGGTCTTCTGTGGTCAGTCTGTGTCTCACCTGGCTGCCATGCGGTCAGAGAAATAAAAGTATCCATGAACATCTACCAAAAATATTGTTCCTGATTCTTTCTACGGACAAAGCTGCCTTCAGGGCTGGTTGCAGGTATCCTGACTTCAACAGTGTACTTTCCTTTTTCTAATTCATTGCCCTGCATCATAAATTCTCCTAATATGTTGCTGTTGTTTTCACCTCTTTTTTACTTTTTTGTACACTGATTACAAAGTGATACACTTTGGCTCATTAATCTGATACATGAGTGACAAGCCAATAGAGATATAAAAGTTCTGGTTTTTTAAGGGGATGGCCAGACTCATCAAAGACTTACTGAAAAAAAAAAAAATTGAGTACCTTTCTGCAATGTTCAGATTGCAATTTTTTTCAGACAGGTTGTAGAAGAAAATATGTTTAGAAAGGTAAATTGTTTGAAATACCCATACAACTGAGCACTTAGAGATAGTCTGACAATGTTAACTTGTCAGAGAGGACTGAACCCACATTGTCAACCCACCTCACTATTTTCCATTTCTCTGTGCAGCAAGAAACCCATTCAGAACTAGTGACTGTCATCCTATTTATTCATTCATACATCATTTAACAGGAACGCTGCCATTTTTCACATTCCCCCAGATGCAGGCACTGATAGGCAAACAACTAATTCCTTGTGGAAGGTAAACAATTCTGGCAATCTACACTCTAATACGTATATTAGTGTTATGCAATTGTAATAGGCACATAAAACAGTATGTGTCCACAGGCTCTTCCAAATGAAGTCACGGAAGTCCTATAAGCCAGAGGAACTAATTTTTTCTTTTTATTTTTCCTGGTGAGGAAATGTTTCCTCTGAGGAATGAATGCATGCTTATTCGTTTGACTTTATAGCATATCCTGAAAGCAAAAAAATCTAATGATAAGGAAAGGAATGCATACAGAATCTGTGAAATATATGGGTGGCAACTTTTCTTAGCTGTTTTCATTCCATTAGTTACTCAAGGCTCATTACATGAACATAAACTGTTCAGTCTGGAGAGTGTCATGCTAACAGATTTACTTAATGGTTTTTATTTCATCATTTAAATGCTTTGAATGCCAGACTTGTGAGACAGTGGAGAGACTCAAGAGAAATGTCTGGGTTGTAAAAAAATTTGAAAATCCTATTCAATAGAAAATCATATGAAAAATATCTCATGGCCAGATCCTTTATCTGCTGGGTTTCTCTACATGTTTTAGAAAGAGGAGGAGAATCAGTCAGGGTGGGGTTTTTTTGGTTTGTTTTTTTGGGGGGTTTTTTATTTTTTTTTGACCTTTCCCTTACAGAGAAGAAAAGTTACAGAATTTGTTTAGGACCATGTCCTGAGTTTTCCAAAATGTAGGTGGAGTAAATGAGTTCAGAAAGATATCAGGAGCAGATGATGGAAACTGTTGGGACAAAAAAAACTAAGATGAGATCAGAGAGCGAATGTCATTTGATAGAACAATTCAATCCAGAGACAGCAGCATATCCCTGTCCAAAGTCACTTTATTGATACTTTATTCTTTTTTTATGATGACACTTCTAATATAATCAAGAAACAAAAGCAGGTTAATCTCCAAGTTAGCTTTCTCTAAGGAGGTCTGGTAAATTTATTTTTCTAAGTGTGTTCAGTATATCTCCATAGAAAAAGCTAGTTGCAATTATTTCGGTATGTAAAGTTTTTTTGATGAGATTCACAGAATCACAGAATGAACTAGGTTGGAAAAGACCTTTAAGATCCTCTGTCCAACCTATGATCTAATACCTCCTCATCAACTAAACCATGCACTGAGTGCCACATCCAGTCTTTTTTTAAACACGTCCAGGGATGGTGACAGGCTATCAAGAATGCTATTACTTTTCAGCACAGATTTTATTACATACAGCAAGCAAAAGTAGATTTTTTTAGAAAGTTTTGCTTGTTTTTTAAATAGTGCTGTTAAAAGTCACCTTGAACATCCTTTATTCCACCATTACCATTCATGAAAGTAGCCATACAGCCCAACTGGAACCAGCTCTGTGCTTGAGAATGAAGAGGGTTTGGTCCATATACTAACAATGCTGTCTATGTAATTTTACAGAAAGCTTTAGCTCTCTTACTGTAAGACAACAGTGTGGACTGACTGAATTGCCCAGAATTTTGGTCAGATGAGCAGAGCTTGTTAGGTATTTCCAACACAAATACATTACTAAGTACACTCTGCATGTCATTAAATACATACTATGGCCCAGCGTGTTATATTCTAATATCAGATTTTGAGCTGCATAATTTCATTGTGTTTCTTCTTCTATTAAATAAAGTGAAAGACAGTAATTTCCTGGAATTAGAGGGGATAAAAAAAGAAGGATACCAATTATTTGCACAAAAGAACACTTCTGCAGCCAGCAGTAGCTTTGGTTTCCACTTTTCATATTCCTTAGTTCACTATTACTGTGAAATACATAAGATACCTATTTCTAGTGTTCTCTAGATTTTTGTGGGGTTTTTTTTATATTTCCCATGTTCTCATCTGATGTCTTTTGTTAAGAAGAGGGGTAAAGAAATATATTCAATGGAAGAGTTTTGTAGAAGATCTAACAAAGTAGAAGTTTCTGGGAAAGCATGGTTTATATGAAGTGTCAAAGAAAATGGTAGAGTGCTTTCAGCATTGTCTGAATGAAAATCTCACATGAGAGGTACTTTAACATGATGACTATAATTCTTTCCATCTCTTGGACTTTATCTACAGTAAGAATAAGGGTTTTGATTTTAATCTAAACGTCAAGCTGGTAGAGACTTCTATGTATGTCAAACTATCTACTTTGACATGATCTAATGTAACTTGCATCCTGTAATGTATAATTCATACTACAGGGAGTGAAGCATTATTATTTTTTCAAGAGTAAAAGTGGCTTTGCCATGTTCACCATTTCAGAAGAATAGTGGATATTTCAATCTCTAGTCTCAGTGGTTTTATAAATCAAATAAATTTTAAAAGATCACTTCAATAAAAATTCTCCCAATTAAAAGGAAAAGAATTTGTTTCAAATGCAAGCATATAAGCTGGAAAAGATGCAAGTTACATAAACTACTCTCAAGTAAAAAAATAGATTAATTTCACAGACAAGAAACATCTTTGCTACCTTTTTTTCCTACTGAATATGTTCCACGTAAAGAAAAATACGATGACAATAAGAAAATCTCTTTATGACTGCACGGCGTAGTAAATTATAAGAACATATTATTTTTAGTAAGAAATCTATGACACGGGGAATGGGACAAATGTTTACGTAAGGATGATTTATGATAAATTCTGGAAATATTTGGTTATGGATTCATCTGACCTGTTACAGAAGAACATTTCAGAATTTTCAGAAGCTATCATAGCTTCTTTTTTTCTTTCAGCTGGAATATCTTTATCTCTGGATCACATCTGTTTTTAAAGGCCTAGGTATATTATAGGATTGACTGAAAGATACGTACTTTTCAGGAAGTTAGATTGAAACATAAAACAGATAAAAACAAACTTCATAGCAAACAAATGAAGGCTGTATCAATATAATAGCCTAAACAGGCCTGTACTATTATTTGAAATGGCTTAAGGTATTGCACCTGACCTTCGGCTTCAGCTTTAAAGGTACGGCTATCTTAAAAGTTTGAGTCTTACTCGCCTGGTCCATGTGTCTTGCATCTTCTTGTTTCTTTAAAATAGCACTAGTTGGGTAACTTAATCCAAAGACTGTAACACAGTCCAGTCAGACAGCGGCATACAAATAACCACTGGGTCATCAGCAGTCAAAAAAAGAGTTATTGTAATCAACAGGCACCTAATCAATACAGTCAATGAAGGAAGGACAGTCCTTTAAGAATATAGAGGTAAGAATTCACTAACTACATGTTATGATGGTCATTTAGAGACCTAGCACAGATGTGGACTCTAAAAGGTAGACAGATGCATGTAGGCATAATCTGAATTCCTCAATGGAATATGGTATATGGAGATTATTGGGATGAGAAGGCTCAGAAGACAGAAAAATGAGGCTAGTTTTGAAGTGTAAAAAAAACCTTTTCTAGCTTAACTATTGTTGGCTCTTATCTATTATTAATCATCATTGCTTCATATGAAAAACTTGCTTGTTTTTCCACTAAAGTATACTCTAAATCAACTATCAGTATACCATACCCCAGAGCTGATGTCTTCGCACTGATGCAGTCAACACTTGTAGTTAGCTGTGATGGCTATGGCTCTTAGCCAGAGAGATGATCAGACTTGAGAGCTATTTAACAACTGAATCTTGAGGAGAGGTCAGTTTGTTCTCTTTCTTTTCCATTTTTCCTCTTTTATGACTGATGTTTTTATGCTGCAGTCTCCCTCCCAGCTGAGGTTATGCTCCTGATAATGCATGTCTTGGTTTTGGTTTTGGCATCATCCATTCCATGTATTCTGCACAATGCCCTGCCTACTTGTAGCGCTTTTTACTTATGTTGTGTCTGGAATTTTTTTTCCTGAAGGTCTCCTAAATGCAGCTACATGTCATTTCCTCTTTGGAGTTCATGTGGCGTATAAACTCACATAAAATGCTTAGAATTTAGGATCATAGAATCAGTTTGGAAAAGGCCTTTCAGATCACTGAGTCCAACTACAAACCTAACACTACCAAGTCCACCACTAAACCATGTCCGTAAGTATCACATCTACATAGCTATGAAATACCTCCAGAGATGGTAACTCCACCTCTTTCCTGGGCAGCCTGTTCTAATTCTTGAGAGCTCTTTCAGCATAGAAATTTTTCCTGGTATCCATTTTAAACCTTCCTTGGAACAATTTGGGTTAATTTCCTTTTGTTCCATTGCTTGTTGCTTGATAGAAGAGACTGGCATCCACCTTGCTACAGCCATGATCCTCTTTGTCTCCAGGCTAAATAACCCCACCTCCCTCACAAGTTTTGCTTTCTGGGCAAAACTTTCTTTTGCTTTGTTGCCCTTCCTTGGACACTCTCCAGTGCCTCAATGTCTTTCTTGTACTGAGGGGGCCCAAACCTAACACAATAACTTGTCTCTGGCTATACCATGAAAATGTTACAAAATTCTTCTGTATTGTTTTTTGTTATGTCATTTATATTTAGGCTCAAGGCTAGCAAATACTGATTATATCCTTATCAATATACTTTTAAATTTATATCACTAGCCTCTTGTTAGGATCCAGTTATTATTATTATTAAGGTTCTTTGAAATTCCTCTGCCTGAATTAAGGTGCAAATGAGGCCATATGCCAGTCAATAGTAAGGGTTTTATTTGATGGTAAATGTGAGAGAGAGAGAGAAAGAAACAAAGAAAGAAAGAAAGGAAAAAAAA
>VYXC01011363.1:0-65096 GCA_013397175.1 Platysteira castanea
ATTCAGCTGTAAAAGTAACACACTTTCAGCTTGAAAGGACCCAATTCTGCAAATCATGTTCTGTTAGTACTTTTCCAAGATAGCTCACTGGCATTTCTTGTTGGGTTTTTCCACACAAAAAACTAATGCTACTCCAAATCTCAACCCTGTACTGCACAAAAGCTGTGCATTGAGCTGGTACCGCTTTCTCTTGAAAGCGTTTGTAATTTCATCTTTGGACTGTAAGGAACATTGCTGATATGAAAAACACCAGCTTCTCCAAATCCAGTTCTCACCACAGCATAATGACTATAATCCCATCATCAGATTTATCATGTTTTAATTTGACCAGATATGTCGATAGTTTAGAGGGTTTTGCACTAATAAATTGCTCTAAGTTAATGTGAAGTACTTCAAATCATTGGAGATTTCATTGTGGAAAATGTTTTCCAAAGCTGCATATCCTAAATGGCTGCACTCCAGAGTCTGGAATTTAAATCTCATTTACCATAAATGACTGGCAACCAGAAGATGTAGAAGTTTTTTTAACATACCTGATAGAATATAGGGCAAAGGGGGCTGATTTTTCAATTCCTATATAATGTAAATGGGTTTATTCGGGAAATTAACTGTAAATAAAGGAAAAACTTGTCAGATAGTAATTGGGATAACGTGTGAAATATTTGAACGCAGTACTGTGAGATTCGACTTGCTCTTAAGTAGTGGATATAGAGCTCCTTTTGTTGCTTCTGTGTCATTTGGCGATCCCTTTCAGGTGTGATTGCAGAAGGGCTCAGTGCTGGTCTGCAACCTCAAGTTACAGAAGCCCAGTGGGAAGAGAGAAAGAGTTAAATGGAAGGTGAGTGCTTTTCAAGGTCCCACATCTGGGCCCCTAATGGAAGTTATGTGGGTGTGGGTGGGCTCTAACCTAGGAGTCTAATGTTCAGCTGGCAAATCGATGCTCATTATCCATGGTCCTCCCTACCCTAAGCCACCACCTGGGAATCAAGCAAGTGCCTAAAAAAAGAAATTTGGAGTCTAAATATGGACTCTTCAAAATTATGTATCGACTTAGATAATATCTGTTTGAGTGGACTAATAGGCACTGTTTAGCTCTACACGCTTTCAGTATGCAATTAAAAATACAGTAGCCTCCATCCTAATTTTGATAACTGACAGTTACAATTATGAACATTGAGAGGAATAATATTTTGCAATAAAGAAGTTTTTCTTTATTGCTGTGGGGGAGTTATTTATCCATCTGCTTCATCCCATAGCAGTCATTACTTCCCCCATTCATACAAAGGAGCTCCCTCCAGTTTCCTCCAAAGGAAAAGTTTCTATTTTGAGAAGAAAGAAGGAAAGCAAAATAGAGCAGAGAACAAATGATGTCTCTAAATATTACTGAAGGACTTTTAGTAAGTCTTGCCAAATACTGTGAACTAATCAGGCTCTTGCCCCATAGTTCCCATTGCCACAAGTAGTAGACTAAGAAACTTGGATTCTATTTCTGTCTTTGCCATTGACTGACTGGTGTAACCCTTGGCCAGACATTTAATTCCTTTGTGGTTTTGTTTTCCCTATTACACATAGCCTGTTTTGTCTGTTTGGTTTGTAAGCATGCCTGGACAAGGATTGTCCCTGATGATGTTTGTATAATGCCAAGCTGACAGGGCTTCAGTCTTCGCTGGACCTCTGACATGCTACCTGGGTATAAAATTATCATCATGTTAGTACAGTTATCAGTTTTTCCAGTTTATGTTGCACTGACAGTTTGCTTCTTTAATTCTTGGTAGTGTGGATGAAATCAGAGTGCGTCCCCATGTATTCCCACAGCGGGCATTGTTGAGCTATAGAAATAAAGTAATCATAACAAAGCACTTGTTGAAGCCTTCTGTGCAATCCTGGCAACATTTGGGTTGTTGTAACAACTCTTCCTTTCTTTGGGCTGAATTGGTTTTGGGATAGAGATTGTCATGCTTTGAATGGGAGCCACAGTCTCTGCAAGACACTGAGTGACTGTGGCAGGTCACATCCCTTGGGTTAAATACCTCTTTTCAGAGCCATGGCACTTGCTGGCTCCACAGGATGTCACGGGCTGGGTGTGCTCAGACACTGAATTACCCTGGGTCTCACCCAGTTCCCCTCTGAGCACAAGGGGAATCCTGCTCCCTTTGCATGGGAATGTAAAGGAGGTGGAGATAAACTAGATGTCACACTGTTAGATTGGGTACAGATAAGAGTTTTTTTAGATCAAAGGCACCCGTGGCAATTTTATGAATACAAATAAAGTCAGAGGAATATTCCTAGAAAGACTATCGCTCAATGTGCTTAATTGTGTTCTAAATAGCTTTATCAGTATGCCTCTCAACATTTCCAGTATTGCCCTACATGTGACTGCTTTCACAGGCCCTCTGAAACTAGCCCTGCTGGTAGTCCCTTGTACTGCTGCTGCTGTCCAGTGTGGCAACCAAGCATGAGAACATCCTTTTGAGCTGTGATCAGGAGGTATTCTTTTCTGTCCTGAGACATGAACAGGCAGATCTCTTCACCCCACTGTATTTTAAGGTATGCCTTTGAGGGCTTTCAGAAAGGGGATGGGAATAAAACTTAACCAATAAATGGAAACCCACAAAACTTTGGCCCAGAGGAAAAGCTGGCACTGTTATAAATAAAAGATCTTGAGGTGTGACTTTAGAGATTGGAGCAATGTCCATGCCATACTTTTCAACAAGGTGAGTGGTGAGCTGTGCTGGCTGTAGAGGAAGCAGTTTTCACAATACTCATGGAATAGGAGCAGTACTGGAGGGAACAGTGTAGCAGGTGAGGAAAATTGCCTTTGTTTTTAAGTAAGTCTCACTTGATAAATATATTCTTGAGCAGCTCAGACCTTACACATTAAATTATCATTATCAGTTTGGCATGTTCCAGCAAACAGGTACCAGGCACTATTGATAAGAACAGTTGTAATCTGGGGAGTAACGGATTATGTCTGAATAAGAGATTATTATGGTCATCTCTTGAAGTGGGGTAAGCCTGCAACCTTCTCTGAAGGCAGCTTTGTCCGTAGAAAGAATCAGGAACAATATTTTTGGTTGATATTCATGGATGTTTTATTTCTCTGACCACATGGCAGCCAGGCCAGGCACCAACTGACCACCAAAGACCCAGGAATCATGGGACAACCACAGTTTTCGGGACGGGGGGAACACCTATAACCAATAAGGAACAGGATAACATCAGGGAGCCTGGAAACCCGGTGTAACCATGCCTCAACTCCCAGGGCCCATCCCCCGGGGCGGGGGGGGCACCTCCACAGTCATCTCTCGGGAATATGTAAAATCAGGAAATTTGAGAAATTCTTATTTGTTCATACTGTTACAAATGGTGGCTTTTGCTAAGTATGAGGCAATTCCTGTTACTGAAATGTGTATTTATACTTGAAGTTTTTCCATAGCAGTGTGGAGACATAAATCTCTTACAGATTATATTGATTTAAATTACATGAATTTAGGTAAAAAATATAGGCTTTTACTTGTTCCATAAAGGTTTGAAACCCCTTGTAGCACCCCATGAAATCCAGCATCTACTCATGACACTTTCCCCTTAACTCAGGAGTGTGTGACTGCTGAGGACCAGAATCTATGATCACCTGTTTGCTTATGATGACCTCTGTTTTGATTCTTCTTGGAGGTGTGTACAAAATGGCTCTTTTAGTTGGGATCACCGTGGTGTCCCATGTTTGTACAGCACCCAGAACACTTGTTTCACGGCTGGGCCTCTGAGGAGCTTGTACCATTCAAAAAAGAGGATGCAGGGAAAGAAAGAAGTTGTTTTGTTGATGGATTTAGTGTGGCTTTCAGTGCAAATACACACTAAATGAAGTCTGGGCAGAAGTTTGGTTCTTTGGTCTTGCTGTTAATTTCCAAATGTGCCAAAAAAAACCTGCTTAGGGCTTGACCTTGCATAGTGCTGAGCACATTTGGGATCTCCAGAGGTTGCTCAATACTGAACACAGGTTCTTTTCTCTTAAAAGAAACTGTTGCACTTTAGACAGAAGCAGCTTGGAGTTCTCTGAAATGGCAGATGTTTTGGAAGAGACGTAAATTACTGTTGGCATTTGTAACAGTGGGCTCTTTGGAAACATTCCTCTTGAATAATGTTAAAAGCAATTCCAGTTTCTGTAATTTAGCTTATCCCTATCATCAGCATCAATAAAAAAACATTTACAGGTTCCAGGCTCACCAGGACCTTTCCAAGAGCTGGCATACTCAGACCCAAGTAACTTATAAGCAATGAGTATTGATCTGAACAAGTGTGTATGTTCTCGCAGGGTGTTAGTGTGTGCTGAAGTGACACCAGAGGTGAAGGGCTTCAGTTGCTGCCATTATACTTGCATAATATATCTAGCAGAATCCAAAGTTGCAGTGGCAGATAAAATCATGCAGAGGCTACCCAGATGTGATCTATTAACAGATATAAATAGTGCAGGAATTAAATTGTATTTTAGCTTAAGGGTCGTGAAAGTACTAAGACTTCTAATTGTTGTATTCTTTTGGCCTCTACATGCACCATGTTTTGTAGAGCTACTGTGTACCCTTAGAAGAATTGCCTTCCTGTTACTCGCATATCAGAAAATCTGGGTGTGAGGAGAAGTATTGTTTTCTAAGAACCTCCCGCTTTGCTGCATTTCCATTGCAGTGACTTGTGTACCACGGCAGTGGCAGGAGTGAAAGGCCAGGTCCTCAGCTGATGAAACTGTGCACAACCAAAACAGCTTCAGTGGTGTCCTGCACTGTTGGGTTCAAGCGCTCAAGGACACGACTGTTAAAAGGGAACTGCTTCACTGCAGGAAGGAATATTAGAGCAGGCACAACACCAGGTGCTCTGATTCCTTCCTCTTCCAGTGTCTCCCAGGTTTACTTCCACTGTGTTTATGCCAGAAGAGACTATTTCAAAGTATGACACAAATTAAACCCTTCTGTCCTCTTAGTCCTGTGTGCAAATTATGCAATTTAATAGGAAAATAGAATCAATATAGCTTGTTTGTAGCACGATGTTCGGGGACTAAATCCCATCAGCTTTATGGCTTTCAAACCTAGACTTTCAGACACAGATCCTCAGAAACCTTTTGCTTTCCCCCTTTTTTATGAAACTGTGTTTCTTCGTCCCCCAGTTTAGTGCAGCTCCCACACAAATGACGAACCTTAGTGTTGCTGGAGACCTTGTTTCTGCAGTTTTCCAAGGGCCAGAATCCTGCTTGACCCACTGAGCATGACAAATACAGAGAAATACTTGTCTCTGATCTGTTTGTTTTGGTTAATAGAAGATATTTTTGTTACCTCTTTATTCAACCCCTTTGTCCATTTTTTTTTTTTTTGGTAGCAACAAGGAATTATGTCTCTTTTCCCTGTCATGATCTGTTCAAGACTTTTTTTGTTGATTCTCTTACTATAAGTTCCAGAACAATAAGCTAGTGCAGCACCTACTGTGGTTTCAGCTCATTCAACTCCATCTTGTACTCTCACTAAATTTCTGTGTTCCTATGGCAGACTTCCTAGGCCATTTTGCAATCCTCATGCTATTCCAAAATATGTTTCACCTGCCTCACAACAGTGGTACGAGATGCTGAGATGCTTTGTTTCCCTGTCTTGATGGAGGATACTCCTAAGACACACTGTAAAAAGACTGCCTTTTTCTTATCTACTCTGAGCACTTTTTCATTCATGTAATTGAAACCTGTTGGCTTTTGTACCAGTGGCCAACTTAAAAATACTAAATGTGCCATCTGCTTTCAGGCTGATAGCACGTTCATCTTTAGTAGCAGAGATGTCCTCTGGCCCTGTGTCTGTGCTGGCAGGTACAAACTCTTTGCAAGTGGCACCATTCCCAGTCTGGCCTTGGCCTGGCCTGTGCTCGTGTTTGTACCTGCAGTCTGAACCCCTACCTGGAGGGCTGTCCTCACTCCCCTCTGTCCTCTGTATTCCTTAAGGACTCTTGGCACATCTTTGGTGGCATGGTCATGTCCACTCTTCATGGCTTTCACTCAGGCTGCAGGACAAGTGTCTGTCAAATTGGAATAGCATATAAAGACTTATTGTGAGGTCCTTTTGTTCTTTCTCTTTAAGTTCTTTTCCTAGATCCGAGTCACCTGCTTATCCCAACACATACTGGGGCTTGCTGCTCAGCTTAGCTGAGAATGGCTCTTCTGCTTCCATGTGCTTTTGGTTTATTTAGAGCTTTGTTTATTAGAGCTTGCTGTTGTTGTTGTTTCATTTCCGTGCAGTATGCAATACTCAGATGGCTGCAATCCCACTGCCTAATTAACAGCAAAATACCAGGAACATTGCAGTGCTTCTGAATCAACCATTTCTCTGTATTGCTCTGTCATGTGACTGGCTTCTCTCTGCAGACACCCAACGCTTGCAGGTAGAGGGTGACCGTCACTCAGTTGTCTGAATTAAGGGCCTTAAGAGCTTAGGGGATAGCGGGAGACATTAGAGAGGTATGTAAATACCCTCAGGACATACACTCAAAGTAATTTGCTCATTTTCTGAAAGCTGCAGCTTCTGTGAAGCTTCAGAATCTCTGTTCTCCCAGGCAGAAGACAACAACTGCATTTTTTACACTGAGCACCATGAGCTGTATTCAGTGATGTTGTGCAAGGATTAAAACTTCTTGCAAGAGATCTGTTGCACTATCTAGAACCACTTGGTTGTGTGTAACAAAAACTTCCCCGCACCCTTACTAGACTTCTAGAGTCTGGGAAACTTCTTCATTTAAGGCAGAGCCCTTTCTTCTACAACTGTGGAGAAGGACAAGAAAGGTACACACAGCCTTTGTAATACCCATGTGATATAAATTCATCCTGCCTCAGAAGGGTAAAAATTTTAAGTGAGAGGAGAGCAAAGATGCTTCTTCTGGGCCCTTAAGTTGATATTTGCCTTTTTTTTTGCATGTTTGCAGGATCACCATCTACATAATTGAATTGGCAAAGGCATAAAGCTGTAGTCAAAGCCTTTGTTTTGTATTGCACAATGAGATATTGTATTTCATTTCTCCTGTAAGATCCTTTATACTATTCCAGAGTGTCTTAGCCAGCTTTTTCTGGCTCCAAGCAAATACTTTTAATAACTGAGACTGACCAAAAGGATGTTGTCTTCTTCTGTAGTTTAGGCATGAGGTATGATAGATCACTTTGTTACTGTCAAAGAATGAATTTTTTCACTTCATTGGCAACATGTTTAATTTTGGATCTTGTTATTCTGCTCTGCCTCTGCTGCCATTCGCCAGGCAGAGAGAGAAGAGGAATTTTGCCTTTGAATGTTTTGCTAAAGTCACTCCTTTTTATTGAGAGGCAAAAAAATGTTTTGTCCTATTTGGAAATTAACTCTGCAAACTGACTGACACATTACTGGAAGAATAAATAGTAAAATACAGGGTTGCTTGTCTGTATCTGACAATGTGGATTTCTTGTGAAGAATTGAAGTACTGGATAGCACCCAAGTGTAAAATCTTGTGCTGGCTAAAAACTGAAGTGTTCTTAAAATCAGCTTCATCTGATGTTGGCTGTAGGCTGAAAGGGCTAGAAGTTCAGTCTCACGCAGGCTTCACTTGGTGAGATTGCAACCCCTCACCTTTCTAGTGAAACCATCCTGTTGAATTAGGGCTTGATTATCTTTTCAAATCAGTTTTATGTGAGCAAAATACCACCGATTTCATCCAGTGGTTCACCCGGGGGAATGTCCTGATTCCCCTTTTTCCTGCTCCTGCTGGCAGGTTTTATGTGAGCAGCTTTTAGAAGGGCCCATGCTGAGAGTCTTGCAGTGTGTAATTCACAGGCCAGGACGGTTTTGTCAATAGGTCCTGCTTTCCCTAAATACCTGTTGCACAGTGTCATTCTGGGAGCAAAATGTCGGTGGCTGATCCCTCTGCTGCCCTTCCTGCTCTGCTCCACGTGGCCCTGCCATGCCAGGGGTCTGGGGCTGCATCAGGCAGCACCAGACCCTCACTGCAGGGCTGTCACTGCATCGCTGGGATCCTACCTTCTCATTCAGGCGTTGTTCATTTGCATTCTGCCTGAAATGTCCTGGACAACGTCTTTGGGAACAGGGGGCTTGGGGTGGTCATGGCTTTTTCACTTGAGTGTAAGAGGTTTGTTTCTTGGGGTGTGTCTCCTCTGTGGCTAAAGATGCGATGGCAGCTGTGGGGATGGAGCAGAGCTGCACTAAACTGTCTGTGGATGATGATGAGGGTATTCCAGGGCACACAGGGATCACCAGGATTTTGGTAATGTAGGACTCCGTTAGACCGACAGCTGAGGCTTTTGCACCTTGTCAACTTCTGTGCTGTCACAGCTACAATGTGATATATGTCTGTGTTGGCTGGATGTGCTCCTGTTCCTGGGAGAACTACAGCACCTCAAGCCATCACACCTGGAGATGTGGGCTCTCAGACCAGCAAGGTGGGTGCTCATGTGAGCGTGGCAGCACCCAGTACCTTCGGATAGGCTGCTGATTACAAAAACCCCACTGTCAAGAAGGCTGAATAAGATTTTAAGACAGGTTAGATCCAATTCATTTTATCTGGGAGGAATGCAATGCTGCCTTTTGGTAGCAATAGTCAGTTTCATGTAACTGTTTGGGAAGGATGGACTTGTCCTGATGGCAGGTGTCACCAATTCCAGGGGCACTTGGACTCCAAAGCCAGGCTTGGACTGCATCCCTCAAGTTGCTGAAAAAGTCTCAGATCCAAACATATCCCACAAAAGCAGTGCTTGAAGACCAGGATGTGAATTTTCCAGTTCTGGCCTATTGCTATCAGATTTGGTAATAAATCCAGAGCAGAAGTTGCTATATATTTTTTCAGATTCTGCTCAAACTGTATGGTTAGAGTACAGTGTGTCACTTTTCTAAATGGGAGGTCTACGATTCCACAAATTTTGACTGCGCAAGCCACCTCCAGCTCTGTGCAACAGGATGGTGGGCTCTCTTTGGTGTGTTGATATGCACATATGGTGCATAGACAGTTGGTGAATTCTAAAGGAATGACCTTCAGGACACGCTTCTATATTTTCATGTTTTTGTCATGCTGTGGTGGATTTTTTCATTCCTCTTTCATCTCCTCTGAGTGAAAAACTCTGCAGTCTTCCAGACAGCGTCTCTCTCTCTCTCTCTCTCTTTCTCTCACTCACTCAGACCATCTGTTCCCAGATTACAGATTTCTCTGCATGAGTACCAGGTAACAGACGTGACTTCGCCCAATAACTACAGCAAAAAAGGCTTTCACACACTCTCCACAATCTGTGAACATATGATCAGTCTAGGATAACATGTCGTGCCAAACACACACCAGAGACATTTATATGCAGTAACAGAATGAACCCTGAAATCAGGTACTTGGCAACCCCAAACCTGACATTTCCTCTGCGTGTTTGAAAAGAGGCCTGTCTGCCCACAAGAAAGTCTCTGTTCCTGCCCTGGTGCCTTTTTCTCAGGGGGTGGAAGAATAAAATCCTTCTCTCAGGTTTTGCTTAAAGGGAAGCTGGTAATATCTCACTGCCCCATGGCAGTTGTTGAGACTGGTGTGGGAATGAGGTCTCTATTCTCTGTTGGCAGCTCCATAATGAGCATTTGCCAAGCGATGGAAGACATCAGAAAGGACATTTTACCCATCTTTTATCATCGTGACTGGATTCTTGCTCATTTTGGGAGTAGGCTTTAGAGAAAGACTGATATCATATATACAAGTGTGTGTATGTAATAAATCTTCAACTGTATATATTTAAGCTGTTTTATCTCTTGTCCCATTGTCACATCAGCCCTCCAAGGACCATAATGAGACTGAATATTAAAGCAGGGTTTTTTTTTTTAGTTGAGGGAGCTGCTGCTCACTCACTCAATGGCCATTGAGCACTTACCTGAACCTGTACTGCTTTTTAAAAATTTATTTTCTGTAATGGTTGAAAAGTTAAGGAGCTGACTTGAAGCTGAGGAACCATGTGTGGGTACCAAAGATAGATGAAGTACAAAGCAATGATTTGTTGAGCTATCACATGATCCGTGGGCCAAGGTTAGTCTTTATCTCTGCTGCAGGATATGTACTGCAAAGTATTCCAACAAATAGGTAATATATTTATTTTTTGATAAGTAGATGTGTATGTTAAATGTCTCATGTTAGTCTTGTCTCCTCCAGTGACTTGAAATAAGAAAAAGATCCTAGACAATTAGTACCCAAGAAAAACTGCTACAGAAGTTGGAAGGGAATTTGCTAGTAAATATTCCTTTTAAATGTCTTTTACAATATTATTTACTATCCCTTTTATTTCTGGTGAGAAAAATAATTGGTCATATGCTACACAGCACTACATGAAAAAAATACTTCCAGCAACTCAAGACCCGAGTGCAATGATTTTTCACAAAAGTGAGAGAACTTCAATAGATTGTAGCTATGTGCACTAGCAACCACAGAAACAAAACTATAAAATAATGTTCGGAGAATTGGGATGCCCTTATGTATTCATTTATTATTAACCTGCCTCATATGGCCCTGCCTAAGTCTTGCTTCCCAAGAGCCAACATCCACTTACAATATGAAAAACAAGAGTGGTAGAACAGTGTTTTGGGAGTCTCAGTGTTGGAAAAAGGATGCTTCCTCCTAAACGTGGTGCAAACACAGGGCACAGAGATGCTGTGAGTGTCTGATGGGTATGATCCAGGACAAAAGACAGTGAGTGCATACAATTTGCAGGCAGTGTGTGAGCTATTGCTGTGTGCTTAACTGGGATCCCATACTTGCCGCTCTATGCTTAATTGAGGGGTGTGCTGCTGTTGGGATGAGCATGCATGTCTTCTGAATGTCTACAAATGAATATACTCATATAACAGACATCAAAATTTACTGTGCTGCTTTGTGTCTTAAATACACAAATGTAATGAGGCATTGTTGGTGTAAAGGCTTTATTTTATATTCCATAGCACAGGTGACTTTTATTGTATGGTACATAAATTACCAGCAGGCTCCCAGTTAAAACCTTGGTCTGATGCTTGAGAGACACTTGCCACACTGAAACAGTTCCTTTTGTGTTTTTATCCTGTTTGCTGAGCAGTTGTTTTTGTGCTAACATCTCCTGTTGGAGATCGTCCTAAAGAGGATTTCATACATGTAGGAGAGCAGTAAGAGATGCAGTAGGGTGATTAAGTGGAGGTTGACCTCACATTTCCTCATGCTGTTATAACATTTTAGCCAGTCAGTACTGCTTGGGCTTCACTGAGAAATTGGAAAGGGTTTTCTCACAGCTGGCACAGAGGCCCTGGGCTGGGTTTGTGGGGCTGTGTGATGACGTGTGTGGTGCGGGGCTGAGCTCAACACATGGTAGTGCCCTGTGTCTCCTTGGGGTACACCAAAGGAAGGGTTTTCTCCCTTTCCCTCTCTCCAAAGCAGGGATCATTCTCCCAGGGAGTTTGGAATTGTTTCTTGAGCCTAGGGGTAATAGTGCACCGTGCAGTGTGTTCCTGTGCACAGTGCAGGAAAACTTGTATATTCCAGCTTTCAGCAGAGGCAGTTCTCTTGTGCAATCACAGCAGCAAACAGTTGCTAAGCACACAGATGCACTCAAATATTGGAGAATGAAATGTAGTTATAGACTAATACAAGTGAGAAGATTTGCCTGTAAACAAATCATTCATTGCTGTTCTTTCCTGGAAGATTAGCTCCCAATTTGGAAGAAATCTCCATTTATCCAAGGCACCCTCCTGTCTCTGCTTTGGAGAAAACAGGAAAAGCAGTTATTTAAGCTATGGTATGGTAATATCTTTGTCAGAAGGATTGCTATGTTTTGAAAATCAAACTGATCTGGGTGTGATTACCTCTGTGAAGAGATTTATGTTTTCAGCATTAGGCAGAAGGTGTTAAATAAATGTTGACTCAGGTTTCTGCCTTCTCTCTTTAATTTCCCCACATCTTAATACTTTACTTTGAGCACCTGCTTCTGAAAGTTGGAACTAAATCTTCATTTTAATGTTCTTTTTTGTGCTTCTTTCACTGCTTCATCCACATCTTTCTGCTTTAATGCTACAATAGTGTGGGGGAGGATTAGTTACAGTGATTAAAAAAAAAATAGAGCAAGAATGAATTAATCTACAAGCCAGACACCTTCATTAAGCAAAGTAGGGAGAATAATATATATAATTAGCAAGACTTCTGCTTACTGTATGCTCTAATGTAATATATTAGCCATCTCATTATTTTAAAATATTAATTGCCTTGAAATTGTTAGCTACTGTTGTTAATAGCCAATTAGGGCTACTCTTAAAACGGAGCTATTTACTGGTAATAATTAAATCTTATAAAATTGGGATACTTAGCCACATTTGCTTTCATAATTTTTGTTTATTCCTTTTCAGAATCCATGATTCATGTTTCCCCCTTAAAACAGAAGGGCAAAGAGAGACAAACCCATGTTCTAGAAAAGGTATTTGCATTGGTAAAAAAATAGAGCAAAAGACCTTTTATTTTTATCCTTTTTTGATAATATGAGTGTCCAAATACTCAGTAAAAAATGTGGTGGCGTGGAAGCCCGTCTGTTTACTGCTCTCTGCAGTGCTCTTTGCATTGTACCTTGTGCTCCACAGCAACAGGACTGATAGCAGCACAGCCTCTGGCTTATTCCTGGAAGTATTTTTTTCATTTATTGTTAATGTTCGCAGAACAGAGATAACATTCCTGTTCACCAAGCTCCAGTTCTGCAAAATCTGTTCTTCTGTTTCACTCAAAACTTTTGCATCCATTTCCTTCTGTGTTATTCTAAATTATTATATGTATTATAATAATAAACGATGTTATATATTATGTTATTACATACAGTTCATTGCATGGCGGGTGGGGGGAAGGGCTAGAAAAAGCTAATTTTTTTGGCATTTACTTCTCCATAGAGAAAGGGATATACAGAAATACCCAATTATGACTGAAAGCTCTGGCAGCTATGAAGACTGTAGATTATGTTTTCCTTTCTCCTGTCATAGCTAGACATTTACAGAACCTACAGAGAGGACAGTGGCAAATATTCTTTGAATAACAGAAATATGGGTTGTTCTGTCATTTTTCCCTTGCTGGTGTGCTTGTCCTGAGCAGTGGGATGTGACATCTCCCTGAAACAAGGACATGATAGATTCAGAAAATTCAGCACTTCCCCAGTCCTCCGTGTCAGTGTGATCCTAACTTATTATCTCCAACCAATAACTAGTCTGGCTGAGATTTCTAAGGAAACTTAGAGAGTTTGGGGGCTCTAATGAGCTTCTAACCCTCTTTAGGCCTTTTTCAGCCCCCTTGCTCTCACTTCCAGTGGCAGTCACTGTCACACAGCCAGCAGTGGCTCTCAGGGTCCACGTGACCATTCTTATTGGTCCCCAGTGAACAAATCAGACTCAGAAGAAACCATCAGCAGCTGGTACTTCAGTGGCCCAGTCTTGTCTTTGTTGAAATAAACCAAATCTGTTAAATAAGCAGAGACGCTTCCACTTATATTTAGTCTGGTTGTGATCTATTGACTGTTATCTGATTATGACTAAAGTGAAAAGGAAAACTCTTCATACCAGGGCAGACTTCGATGGAATGTGAACCATGCTTTAAAAATCTATCAGAGGTCTTTGAAGAGGTTGATAAGCAAGTGAATTAGGGTGAGCTGCTTGTTATACTTGTATTTCTGAAAGGCTTTTCATTAAGTCCTGTGCCAAAGACTTTTAAGGGAAACTGAGAAAATACGAGTTCTGCATAACCTGTGCTGGGGTCTGTCCTGGTAAACACACCATAAACTGCTGGGACAAGTGTAGTTATGCTGGCAGCTCAGGTCAGCTCAGGGTCCTAATGCTGTCGCTGGCTAGCAGGAGCCTCTAGCAATCACGAACAGAAAAACTGCAGAAAGCTTCCCCAGGCAGGCAGGCTTCGGGTCTGGCATAAGCAGGCTGCAAATTCGGTGGTTTAGGCATAAAAAATGAGCAGAGACAAAAGAGCAGGATTTGCCCTCCTTTCTCCTTTATTCCTGAGCACAACAACACCCAGAAGGGTAGGAGAGAAGGGGTTCACTCTTGGGGAATCAGTTCCTCATTATATAGGGTCCATGGTAAGGGAAGGTGCCGGGGATAGGGTCTCTCTTGTGCCCAATAATTGCTTAGATTCTGTATCTACATCCATAAAGTGTACGGAGAAATCCGAACCCCCCACCGCGGGAAATACAAANCCTGGCCGCTCCTCCGGGCCGCCCCGTCCTGGGCCGCTCCGCGGGCTGCCCCGCGCTGCCTGTGCCAGGCCGCTCCTCCGGGCCGCCCGTCCTGGGCCACGGGGCGGACAACCGCACTGCAACAGACAAGCAGGTGAACAGAGAGATGAGAAAGTTTGAGGATAGGAAATCAGCTATTCAGGGCAGTGAATATGAAGGCCACCTATTAGGAAGCACAGAAGTACCTCAGGAGATTGTGTGGGCAAATGAAATTTCATACGCACAAATCTAAACTGATGCATGTGGGAAAAAGCAATCCTAAAGTCACATACAAAATTATAGACTCTGATCTGACCCTTATGACTCAGGATCACAGTCCTGGGATTATAATAGTTTGTTCCATGAAAACATTGTCTCAGTGCTGTGAGGCAGGCAAAATGTTAACCAAGTGTTAAGTGAGGAAAAAAAACTAGAAAGCAGCTCTGTGAATTAGTGTTCACCCACGTGCACATAATTCTAGTCCTTTCACATCAAACGGAATGTAATTCAACTGGGACATGCTCACAGAAGTCCAAGAAGGGTGGAATTACTTCCACAGTAGGAATGGTCTGTGTATGCTTGGGCTGTTCAGTTCAAAATGGTGACAGACCTATAAATTGATAAGCAGAATGGGCAAAGCTGGGTCTTTGCTGTCTCTTCTAATGCAGAAGTTGAGGACTGTCAAATGAAGGTTGTAGGAGCCAAGTTCAAAAGAAACCAAACAAAGTTTGGTTTCTTCATGCAGTAGGCAGTAGATCTGCAACTTCTTCCAAAGGACATGGGGGCTACTCTTAAGTTTACATGGATTCAAGGAGAGACTGCACAACTCTCTGGATGAGAAATTAAGTAAGAACTATTACACTGCAGAAAATGAAACCACTCAGAAAACCCTTGTAGCTAAAAATAGTTGTTCTGTGGGACAACCTGTGGGAACTGCCATACGTACATGCCCTCTTCCTGCTTTTCCCAGCTCAGCTCCTTGGAAACCCTGCTGGAGACAAACCAGTGGGCTCAGTGGACATTTGATGTGGTCCACTCTCAGTACTCCCACAACACTGGTTTTGTGCCTTGGTGGTGTCAGGAGAGGGCTGGGCTGTGTATGGCTGAGGTAGTGAGACACTTTTCTTGCTCTCCCATTATTGCATGCTGTGATAGATATCTGTTGTTTAGCCAGCAGATGATTACCTGGTCCTTTACTGACCAAACCTGCCTTGCCAGAAAAAGCACAGTTTTAAACTATGTTCTGAAAACAAGACACCTCTGCTGTATTGGGCAAAGCTGCAGCGCTAGCTGTAACAGTGGACAGACCTGTGAGACCCAGAGTCTTACATACCCCAGGACAAATAAAAAGACCTTTCATATTGCCTGTGAGGAAAACCTATCAGAAATCGTGATAGTATTTCCTTCATTGTGAATTTATTTCTCGTAGCTACTAGGTAGACCAAAGCAGGATAGAAATCTGGCTTTTGCAGGAATGATGTTACAAAATAAGTTGCACAAAGCCATAGGAAGATTGTCTCTGATTACTCATTCCTAATTTATTGCAGTATACTGCTATAGCAGAATGAAAATGTACTTTAGTAAGCTTGTACTTTCAAAGCACAAATCCAAAGGAAGGACAGAGTGTAAACTGTACTGCTGTTGCAGGAACTGTGCAGGGAGTGATGGGAGCAGCATTGCTGTTGGGGCTCAGAGAAAGCAACATAGATGTGGCTGTGCATTAGCAGCAAATTAAAACTCAGGATCACTGGTCCATCTGCTTGGGCACACAAGCTCTCTTGCCCCAGTGAATGGCTGAGCGTGATTTTAAGATCAAAGTTTCTCTCTTCTTCACTGTATTTTGAGTCCTTCTCAGTTGCTCCAGAGAGAAAATACAAGAAAAGACCACCTTCTCATGCTTCCAAAGACATACCTTCTTTTCTTGACACTTAAGATTGGTTAAGTCCATGTCCAAGTGTGCTATTTATTATCTAAAATTATATTCTAGGTGGCTTTTAAGCCTGTTACCAGGCTTAAAATGACAAATGATCTTCTTGGCACCTAG
This sequence comes from Platysteira castanea, assembly GCA_013397175.1. Taxonomy (NCBI): domain Eukaryota; kingdom Metazoa; phylum Chordata; class Aves; order Passeriformes; genus Platysteira; species Platysteira castanea. Next base: position 16,278 of record VYXC01011363.1, read on the forward strand.
TGCATTATTACAATGTTTTTGCCTGTGAACAAAGCAAGCAGGTTTCAAGTTAGCATCAAAGATGCGTGATTTTGAGATACCAAACAGTTTTTTCATGGTCCTGCTGATGCAGTGGATCACATTTAGCCTGTGGAAAGATTAATATAGATATCATGTGACATCTTCTCTGTGAGTCTGTGACCACTACTGAAGCACAGTGCTTTGTCGTGTCATCCCTCACCCATTTGTCAACCATACCTAATTGATTAGGCTACTGTAACGTTTTTATTCTGCACATGAAGTTCCCTCCTCAGCAATCTCTCCCTCCCAAAATGTACATCCATCATTAATTACAAAATCAATGGGAAAGATGGTCTGGACATACACAATTGATAGCTTCCCTCTTCAGATTAGCATAACCTCCCAATCCATTACGTGGAGTGAATAATACAGTTGCTGCCACCATGAAAAGGGGCAGGTCACATGCTGTAAATTTCTTAACAAAATGTGGTGTCATGAGCCTTTTCATTTGCTGAGTGTTTACTGTGTATTTGGAGGAGTCCATCTTCTTTCTGAGCCTCTCTCTTGGCAAAGAAACAATCATAAATTTAGATAAATAAATGCTTAAATGTTGAAAGACTGAGAAGTTCCTTCTGAAAGCTCCAGTGCTTAAAGTGAATCCTGCAGAGTGTTGAGACTGCAACTATGAATAAGATATTAAAAAAAAGATGAAAGGATCAAAAAATTTGGTCCCTATAAACCCAGTGATGTTTCTTGTATAAGAAAGGTGATGGGAATTTAGGCCACAGCGTGCATACTTTCCTGTGTTTTAGCATATTAAAATATTGAAATCTCACAGATTTTTTTTTTTTGTCTGTACTATATTAGGATTAGAGTCTTCCATTCCTCTTTTCTCAAAGAAAATATGCTTTCAGTCACATTTTCCAAAATAGCCTCTGTGGTCTTTTAGTAGCTACCCACTTAAAACTTTACAAGTCAAGTCAATTATGAAATAGATAGAACATTTCCTGTAAGAGTCAGGAATGTAACTGACATTAAATAAGTATTCATTTAATAGAAGGCTAGAAGAATAGCACCCTTCTTTTTTTTTTTTNTTGAGATGACAATGAAGGATCAGATTCTGATATTGTTCTCCATGTTGTACCTTACTCCAGAAGCTTCACTAAAATCAATCTGACACCTTGGGGAATAAGGAGGTGGACAACAGGAGTAATGTTTAGAATCCTCTTGTCATTGCCAGGACACTGGAATCCTTATGCTGAATAAAATTTATCACAAGATATACATATATATGGAGCATGTATATCTTAAATTATAAGACAGGAAAGATGATTTAGCCATTTAAGTAAAAGGAGTGTATGTTTGCAATGCTCATAAACATTAACAGGGATTTTACTGGAGTTTTAGGGGGAGTAAAACATCATTCCAAATTAATTAACTACAAGAAAGCCATTCACCTCAGGAGGATTTGGACCAGGTTTCAAGTGATTTAGTGCCTTTAATGGACTTTATTCTACGGATTATAAAATCATGCCTTGTAATGTTTAAATTGGGGTTAAAAAACAAAAGGTATGAACTGAACTGAAGCATTATTAGGAAATTGTCATCTGTAATAAATAAAATACGTACAATACCTGAACTAATACTAGTACTAATACAACAATTTTACTAATTTACAACAAAATTCAAGCCAGACTATGAATAAGAGTATTGATAATTGTCTTCCTTGTTATTAAATGGTGATATAATTATCTATGTGTCAGAGGTCAATGGAATATACAGATGGTTACAAACACGTCTTAAACCAGACATGTCTTTATCTAGTTTGGTATGAACAGCAATTTATGATCTGATTTTATTACCACTTCTAGATTGTCCCTTGAACTAATTTTGCAATACTCCCAATGTGATTGCCATCCACGGTTTTATTTAGATCTCAGTGAGAAAAATTACTGTAATCTCTTGCTCTTCAAATGTACATTCTGAGTCAGATATTCCTTTCCAGAAAGCTTTCCAATAGGATTCATTGGTGAAAATCCAATTGCAAAATCAAAGTCTTTGTCTATTGAAATAGTGATGTCTTTCAGCACAGAAAATAAGGGCAGAGTGCATGTAATGATTGAAGCCATACTTCCAGTGGTACTTCCCTGTCAAATATATATTTCTGTTATTTGCTTCAGTATTATTTCTCATGTTCCAAATCATGGGGTTTTCCTGTATTTGTCAGCTCCTCAGTCATCTGGCAGGTTTTCTTAGCTGTTGTTTTCCAGTAACCAGAATTCTATGACATTACCGAAGTCCTTGCCAGAACCCCTTTGTCTCACTTCAAGTAACTCTTGCACAGCCTCCTGGGGTGCTCTGCAAACATCAGCAGCCGTGTATGGCACCTTTCCTGCCTTACCCAAACTGGGTATCTGGCTCTGTCACTGCAACAGCACATGGAAAAGGGAAAGATGGATGAACCCAATCTGATTATTTCTGCATGAATAAGGTTTTCTTAGCTAAATAGAGGCCCTTTTTGTGTGAAAAAACCCCTTGCAGACTATTGGCCTGTGTAACTACATCTATGAAGTTTTCTAAAAGCACATTATTGACTTGTTTGTCTGTGATGCATTGTTGCTACATTTTATCATATAAATATGTACTTAGGAGCCGTGATAAAATGCAGATTATTGACCCTGTCCTATAAATATTTACTCACAGTTTTAAAACTCCAATTATTTGACCTGGTTGTATGGCCATTCATTCTTAAAAAAGAAAATGCCCCTGTATCATATCTGTATTTGGAATTCAGAAAAAAAAAAAGCTTAGAAGTACCTCAAAAAGCTGTTAATAATACTTTTGGAGTAATTTGAAACTTCATACGTTGTGTGTTTCTCTTATAGTCTAATGGCTTGCAAAATTTTGTGTTTAAAATATGATTTTTTTTTTTACTAACAGGAAGAAAAAGAAGTAAATATGTTTCAGGTCTAGAATTGTTTTCTAAATTTCAGCCCAGAGCAAAATTTTTATGGTTGAGTTACAAATCTCTGAAAATAGGGGTTTACAATGGAAACACTGACACCACTTTAACTATAGCAGCACTGGCAGAGCAGTGTAATATACACTAGAAATAGAAAGCAAGATTAGAGATGACATTTAGGACATGAGGCCTTCTCCAGGCTGTGGGAAAAATAACTGTGTTCTATTTTTTTCCACAGCCTGAAAAAGGCCTCCTGGTCCAAGTGTCATCTCTAATCTTATTTCCCATTCGTACTGTGCATTTAACTAACTCCTTTTTTAATTATTATTGACAGCAATTTGTTGCAGTTTTAAGTACCAGGCCACGTCCAAATCACAGCTTCTCTGGCTAGTGCATGTCAAGGTGGTGGGGAGGGTACCAGGGAGACAGAGTACTTTGATAATATTTCTGTCTCAAAGAAGCCCAGTCTCACAGCTGGCTGGGTGCTGTGGGAACCAGCCCTGCTGGCTCTGGATTGGGCAGGGCAGAGCCCCTCACACCTGTGCCAGAGCAGGGCACTGCAGCACTGTGCACACATGCAAACTGCATTTCATAAGGGCAGAATAAAAGCTGACAGTCAAATACACTTACCCTGGAATGGCTGGGAGGAGTAACCAGGACAGTCAGGTACTCAGGTGCAGTGACTTCCACCACCACTTCTGGAGCAGGCCACATTTCCCACCACAATTTAGCCTTGATCCAGGGTCCTGAATACTCCAAAGTGAGAATGTTACTAAGAAATTAAGTGCGAATGTTACTAAGAAGTACTGCAAAGTGAGACTGTTACACTACGAAATAATTTGGTAAGAAGTGACTCTGGATTAGGCTGCCTTCACCACAAAGCTGTGGTGTTGTCAGGAAGATCTCCCTACCAGTGTGGCCCCCATGAAAGGAGGGACTTGGTACTGTCTCCAAAAGGTAGCTAAACTCAAGGGATAAGTTTTAGATTTCTCCATGTTAAACCCTTTTTCCATCCTTAGGCATCTTCTAGCTCATAGCTGCTTCAGTTTCGTATTCACTGCATTAAATGATGAGTCTCTGTATACATTTATGGCCTTTTAATGCCCACTGTGCCACAGCATTGCTTTGCAGTGATCTTGCAATCTCCATTCTCAGTGTTGGGTAAAAAGGAGCGATGAGGAAAGGAAATGCCACTACAGAACAAATGCAATTGTAATTACTTCTTGCTCCCACCAGTAAAAAGCGAGCAGGAGATCCATATCCTGAGGGTGATCAGACAGATAGAATGCATCTATCCTGTCTATGTTGCTTGAATGGTCAAAGTAGAAATTTATTCTGCATTTGAACTGCATTTTCAGTACTCTGATCAATTCTTCTCTGATCTGATAAATTCTTTTAACTGCTGTACTCACAGTAGACAGAGATACTGGAAGCCTACTGCCCATTCTCCAAGAAATGTTATCCTGCAAAGTCAATAATAGAGGCAAATTTATTGCTAAAGCAATTGCCTAGTGAAGGTGCTTCATTCCAGCACTGTGAAAGCTGGTATTAATGCAGGGATAAACAGGACCTGTTCTGTGTGTACATGTGAGTAGGTGTATAATTTTGTTTGTAAGCACAGTGTCTTCTTGGCAGGTACTCTGCACCAGCAATTGCCAGCTGCTAAATGTTCAAGGAAACATGATTTGAATTGTTCTCCACACCGGGAGAGTGGCCAGGAAAATGCATTTAATATAATCAGTGGATTCAGTTCTGACAGCAGAGATGTAGGAAAATTTCCTTACCTGTGAACATCTTTTGGATTTCAATTTTCAGAGAAAGCAGTTAACAATAACAACTATTCTCTCTTGCACAAATGATCTATCATAAAGCCAGAAAAATGTAAATATGAATTATTTGGTAAAGTTGAGCTTTCACGTTCATTTTTCTACAAGATTTTGACATTGTTGTTGGCACAATACTTCATTCTACTTCGTGTTGTTTGTAGATCCAGGAAAATGTCAAATACTTTCTTTAATTCTTACAAAATATAATTACTCTTTTAAAAATATTCTTTTCTGTGGTTAGATCTCTGACTGAATGGTACTTTTTGCACAAGCCAAATGCACGATACAGTCATTTGTCAAAAAGTAGCATGAAGATTTGATATGTCATTAATTACTGAAGCTGCTGTAAAAGGCTGGTAACCACAGTACTTGTGCATGGGCAACCACTGGGACACAGAATGTTCTTTCAAAAGCACCTTCTGGGTCATATAGGGCTGTGAGTGAGGGACATGAAGAAGGGGTGGATCAAAAGTCTCTGTTGGGAAAGCAAAGCCTACACTTCAGGCTATAGCTGTGCTAATCCCTGAACATGGAGTGCTGTTCCTGTCAGAACACTGTGTTACACCAACCACTCTGTCTCACTTGTGACAGCCCCCAGTCATATTTTTGGCCAGGAGAGCCAGACTAGAAGTTTCTGAGGAGAGATTCTCTACCCATAGAAACTGCTTGGAATTAACTTCAAAAAACTCTGTTACAACAGTATAATGGAGTGAGCTGGCATTGATGATCTCACCTGGTCCAGCCTGATGTGAACCAGCATAACTCTGGTTTAAATGATTACAGGAGTTTCCATGCAAAATCCAATTTAACCAAGCACACAGTATTGCACCTTCTGTTACCCTGGTGCAGCTCTGTGACCAGGTGATTCTATCCCACACAACCTGAAACAAAAATTGGGGCCTGCTGTTATGTAGAGGGAAGAAATGTATTTAACAAAGCAAAGCTCATGGCTGGCAGGCATGGATCTGCAGCTTTCAAGATCCCACCAGCCATGCAAGTCCTTCACCCAGAAAAAAACTTGTATTCTCTTTAGGGACAGTGAGTGCCTTTGGAAGGACTGTTGGCAATGGGTCATATTAAGTCAGCATTAGGCCTTTTTCCTTGTTGTTTGCTCTTGAAACATGTTTCCTTTTTCCTAAATGTTTGCTCTTGAAACATTTAGTGTGATGATTCTGAACATGCATGGTACTACTGTTCCCCCACATTATCAGAGACAGTGTATTAACTGTGAGCTGATAACACGCAAGGGGAAAGAGAACATGGAAAAATTTGCCTAGGTTTAGCACTAGCTCTGGTTTTCCGACACATAATAATTTAAAATTAATTGGTGAGAAATCAAGCAAAGCAAACCAGCCTACTGGCAGAATTTGCTGAAGCAAAGATAAAGTTCTGAGCTTCACACAGTTCTGGGTCCAGCTTATCCAATTCCAGAAAAACTGCACGGCTTCATGCTGCATTTCTTCCTCTGAAAGTCAGTGTTCCTATTTCCTGGTGGCTTATTTCCTTCTTGTGTACAGAGTTGTGACAGTGAAAGCTCAGTTGCAGTGTGTGTGCGCAGCACAGCAGTTTTCTCCTCCCAACAGCAGGCCCAGCTCTTCATCACTTTGTTCATAGGAAGCATTAGGAAGAACATTAAAATGCTAAATTGTGAAGATTTACAGCAACAGTTTTCTATGATAACCTTATGTTTATGCTAATCGGAAGCTACTTGTAGTATCATGCTGGTCTTATAGTACTACTACACATAATCTGTTTTCATCTTAGAGCTTGTGAGGCACATTGGCTGAAGTGGACTGAACAGATTTTACGAGGTGATGAAGATGTCTTCCTCTAGACTCACCTTGGTTGCTTCCCCTCCTTGATGAATCTTTTCCTTTAAGTCACTTTAGGAAGCACCACTACTGGGAAGCAGCAGGAATCCTCCTGCAAGAGATGAGGATTCATGTCAGCATGACACTGCTGAGGAGTTGCAGTACATCTTCACAGGTAGCACTTTTTTTACTGTGTGGTCCCTTTGGGTCAGGCTTCAAAGCTGACCATTAGCTGCCTCATTTGTAGGTGCCCTGACTTGAGTCTGAAGCTGCTGAGTGGCTGAAGTTGGCTCCTCACTACTTTTACTTCACTCTCATTTACTGTGCCCTACACATTCTCCACTCCACTCTGGAATGGGGATTTGAATCGCAATTTCCCAGATGCCAGAGAGTGCCTTAGGCACTACCAAATAGGTTTTCAATACTCCTTTGTCTAGTTTAGGGACTGTTTTGCTATTCAGACCAGGGTGAAATGCCCTGTCAGGCAGAGAGCCTGGCTCTCAGTTCAGGATTGCCAGTTACCAGGTGCTCTGGGCACTCAGCTGGTGAGGATGTTCTTGCTCTGACTGAGAAGAATCTGCCAATCATTCTGAAATCTTCTCCGATTGCATCAGGTGTGTGACTCCATGGGAAAGTTCAGATCTGAGAAGCATCTAAGAAAAAATACTGATGTGCCTAAAGCCCTTCTCCATCCACTGACATCTCGTTTTTCTCTATTCTCTTTGGTATCCTTTTCTGGAAACGTAATCCTCTATGCACGTTTTTGGGGAAACGTGCCTTTAGCAAAGACATTTAATGATCCAGAGTCTCTGATGCTTGACCCTAAATCAGTTTTTGCAAATGTTGATAAGCTTTCTTATCTTCTCTCTGTGCTGCTCGTTGCAAACAGGACAGGTTTTCTCACTGGTTTTAAGAAAACACCTCTCTGATTTGCAAGTTAAACAATAAAAAATAAAACTAAAATAAAGCTTGATACAATACATAGTGTCTTACAAAAACCCTTAACTATATCATGATTTTGCAATACTTTTATCAGAATTATCTTATAAATTCTTACATTGAAACTGCTGTTTTACAGACAGAATATTACCTTAAAAAGATACTGTTAACTTATGGTAGCAAGTGATGCCAAATCCTGCAGTCTGGTCCTAGTCTTCCTTTGAACATTTGTTAGTGATAATATGCAAAATTGATTAATTTCTGAAGTGTAATAATAGCAGCAATATTACACTGTAGTGAAGGTTATTTTACATAGCTTTAAAACATTTGCAGAAGGCTCAACATTTGGTGCCTTAATATGGCAGTATCTTCCCAGTAACAATTAGTGGTTTGTGGTGCCTGCTGCAGTAGCTGCTCCAGCACTGAGGGTCTCAGTGCCATGTTTGCCATGCACAGGGTACTGTGCAGTGCCACCACCTTGGTTGGGGTTAGTCTCAGGGTGTTGGCTGAATAGCTCAAAGCTCAGCTATGACAAGTGGACAAGCAGGGTGACAGTGTCCATGCTAATGTGTCTGCAGGAATTTGCACGGGGGAAACAGGGCAATGGTGAGAGCAGCAGAATAAATCAAAGTGTCAAAGCAACTGCAGTCAAATGTCACACCCAAGGAGTCAGGGGCCTGGCATGCTCTTTGGAAATAGGTTGGGTTACCTATCAACGTGGCATTTTCTTTCTGTTGCTAGAGAATAATGTTATCTGAGGATAAAACCTAAGGAGCACAGATGGTTGTTATACAGACCTGACCCTCTAAACCCTCGTCATAGCAAATTATTCCACTGACGTAAATGGGATCACTCCTGTGGAAAAGATCTCAGTTATATTATCTAATTCTTCCATTATTGAAGATATCTACTGAATACAGTTTTGTTGCTTTGTGTGTGTATATGTCTATACATTACAATTAAATAACATTATCTGGGGGACAAACTCTGTCATAGCCTAACAGTGCTGCAATCAAAGACATTATGTAGGACTGTAGGATATAAATTCTCACTTTATGAGAAATTAGAAACAATATTTCTGGACTTTCTAAACAAAGAGATAAACTCTCATTTGACTTTGGAATTTCCTTTGCTTGGGATCCATCAGCCCAGAGTCCAACACCTGTCTGAAGTCTAAAGCTTCCTCTTGTAAAAACATAGAGGTTGAGGACTTGTGGTCGTGGAGCAAGAAGAGTTTAAACTGTAAGCAAGAGTAAAACAAGGCAAACAGATTAAAATTTAGAATCAAGCCTTATTTGTTTCTACCTATTGCAAATTAATTTATGTATTATGATTCAAATCTCTCAGCATTTCTTGAAATACTGATTGTTTGAATGTAAATAATTTTTGCAGCTGCTATTTCTGTTGTCAGACAACCCTCTACACTCTGTGAATCTGTCATGAAGAGAGGCCTTACCTCATTCACTGTCTTAGGAAACAGTCCTGCTGGCTTCAGAAACATCCAAATAAGGTAAGTTGCCCTCAGATGGGAATCTTGCAGCCAAGAAATTGACTCAATTGCATAACTTTACCATGTACCTCACTATGTCACTGCGCAATTTGGTTAGAAAAAACTTCTCACATCTTTTTGTCTACTTAGAACTGAAGCCAAACCCTTGGAAATCCCTTTTATCTAGAAAAAGATTAAGAGGAAATATTGAATCCCTGCCCTCCTTCAGTTTTGAGGGGTAAAAAAATAAAATTTTTGCGTAAAAGCCATGCAGTTCAGCTCTGAGCCTGGCAACTTCCAGTGGTTGTAGTAGTTTGGCATTATTTAGACCTTCTCATTTACAGTCTATTCAACTATTTTTAATTTGAGGATGCCTTTTCCCCAGGAAAACTGCAGTGTTGGAGTTGAAACTATCCCTGCCTTGGGGTTTGAAGCCCTGGGTCACATGCCCACCTTTAACTCTTACATCATGCTGGCACTACTGGACCAGGTAGTGACAGACTGGCTGCACAGAAATCTGCAGTGGCTTTTGAAAACTGGATTCCCTCTAATTATAAACACACTGTGAACTCTCTGAAAGGAAAAAAATCATGGCATGGCTGATTTCTATTATAGGTGTCACTGTCACACTATGGATTCAGCTAACTGAACCATTTTTTACAAATAACATTTAGTTCGAATTGTGGCATTTTTAATTTAGTGAGTATTTTTTCATTTTTTCATTACCAGATATGGATTGCAATAAATTTGACCACACTGTTTCTGACCCAGTTTTTTTTAAAAAACAGAACCAATATGATGACCTGCAAATGTTTTGCTTATTTTTGTTCTATTTACTCCAGAACATACTTCTTCACTAAAGGCTGAGAAGTGTAGTGGTATTAGTCCTAGGTTCACACATACAAAAGCCATAAGGAAAAAATATGGAACCATTTTCACAAAAACCAGATCAGCCCAGAGCTCTTCTTAAAAAACAATGCAAGGAGACTTTATACATCTGTCCATGCAGAAAACAGACAATTCGTTTGGTTTAATATTTTTTCACAGAAGCATTTTTGCCTCTGCTGTAATGGAGCATTCATCGCTGCTTTTTATCTGAAGAAGCCAATCCATAGAAATTGTTTGGAGCTAATTTTATGGAGTTCCATCTGAATCTCACTACGTGTCCATGTGACTCAGTAACTTGTCTGGTGACAAGAGAGGAGAGGTCTGTGTGTCTAAATGAACAGGCCTGACACCACAAATGTTAAAACAACAGTGCCAGTGAAGCACAGTGCAAGCTAATTCTGACATTCAATTTGGAAGCTGTAATTTAATTCAGTCATAAATGAGCTTGGTACAAGTATTAATTTGAAGTCACTCTTATTTCTCATCTGCTGGCTAAAGCTTGCAAACAATAGGGGAAAGGTCTTGCTATACTGCTACAAATAAGTAAACAATCTTTTCTGCCAAGAAGACTCCAGTGTAAATGCAGAGTCAGGGAATAATTTTTTGACTAATTTATCCTGCATATGGATACTTGGAAACTACAGATGCTACATAATGATCTTTATCTACAAATATTTCCCATAGGACAAGAGAACTTCAATTGCACCTAGTTTATAATAAATCATTGCCATGGACTGCTGCTAGGTCACATTAGAGAAGCACTGTGGACAGGGTGAGGTATGGGTGAGCAGTCTGGCTCAGCCTTAGGAGCACAATTCCCACCTGAGGTCAAAGCAAGGCAAGGTCAGAAGTTGGGAAGAGGACATGTAGATGATACAGAAGAGAATGAAAACCTCAATCTATCAGATAGATCTCTCAAACCTTAATCTTTCTGTTAGAGCTTCTCCATAACTATTTCCCTGCCTTTCCTTTGCTCTTCCTCCCCCAATGCTTTCTGCCTCCATGTTTTGACCTGTTCCTGGGGTTGTTTTCCTCCTCTTCCATTACTCTGTACATACGACCAACCCCTATCCCAGAGACAGCAGGAGCGCAGGGAAAACAAGGCTGCAAAATGAACTTTCTCTGTATTTATATTGGTTTCCAGACCCTTCTGTGAACAGGCACATGGTGTTAATCTAAACTGTCCAACACATTAGTGGGAGGGAAGTAGCACCCAGAGGATTATTGCAACATTTTACCTGGCAGATGCCACCATATTTATTGATATGAAAATTTCCTCCCTCCATTTCAGCCACTGAAATGTCCCTCTGTGAAATTCTCTTGAATTTAGGCATAGCTCTATTAAAATATTTTGTTAAACTCCCTAAGTTTTACTGTGTCTAGAGAGTACATTCATTATTCAGGAAAAGTTATCGCTAATGTCAATAGAATTTTAAAGTAATGAATGATGTGTTAATTGTAGTTGGCTGGTTGAACACACATTGCATGTTTATGAGTAATTTCTGTGGGCTATATATATGTGTGTCCATATGTATGCACAGGTATATACATGTATGTATAAGTATGTATGTGTATACAGATTTGTACATTTGTGTATATATATGTAATTTTGATTTTGATCTTCAATACTGTGATTTTATATCAAATATTCCTAAAGAGAACACTAAAATCAATTAACAAAGATACATCAAAATGCAAAAAAGGAGGAACAAAGTAAAGTATAATTGAATTAACTTTCAGATAATCCTGAAATGTATAATAACGTCAATCCAAATCTGGAAAGCATTTATAAAATAATGCAGGATATATTTGGGAAAAAACCCCCAAAGTTTTCTTATTTGTCTTTTAAAAATAATATTTTGAAATAGATTTCCTACAGTTTTGATCAAATAACCTAAGCCAATATCATTATGAAAAAAAAAGGGTCAAAGACAATTTTAAAGGCATCTTTTGAAAGGGCAAACACTTTCAGTTTGGTTTTACTTTCACAGAGAAAAACTATATTCAATTCCATCAAGCCCTGTGTTTTCAAATATTTTGTGGTTCTGGCTTAATTTCAGAAAGAGGAAGAACTTCAAAGCTAAGTATCAACCCTCCAATATGGCATAGTTGGGTAAAATTAAGGATGGTAACCTGTTGTGATAGACAGTAGGGAGGGAGTGATCTCTGGCCCTGGATTTCCTTCCTTTTGCTCGCATCGTAACAAATCTCGAACATGGATGAATTTCTTTTGCTATTGCAATAATATATCTTTTTATTTTGGAAGCAAATAAAATCTAGAATGTCTGCATATGTATATTGGTAATAAAATATTTCATATCTCTAAGATAGCTACAAAACTCGCCTCCCCTTTCCTGGGGAACTGTTCTGGGTTCTTTGTGTCTACAGGGCCTTGCAAACGCCCTTTTCTTCCCTTTAGCCAGGATGGGAACATGATCATAATATCCAGTGACAGGCACTACAGTAGCATGTTGTTCTACCTCTAGTAGGATTGGTATTTGAGAGAAGTCAAAGTCCACGCATGGAAACATCACTGATAAATCCACTGATAGAGCTTTAGAAACTGGGCAGCGTTGTGGCCTCACAGCCAATCACCGTTAGTGCAATTTTCTATAGCAAGGCAAGTCAGTGGATATGCAGAAAAGATTGAGGGGAGTGTGTGGAAACCACACGTGTTGCTACATCTTATAGGTTAAAAATTTTCCATCTCCATCTGTTCCTTAAAGGAAAAGTTGGATTTTGTGAGCGTATTTTTTCCACAAAAAAGTATCTGCTTTCTGTAGAAAATCAGAGCTATTCATCAGACAGCCAAACACCTGCAAGCCAAATATTTCTGGCTGAAAGTATTGATCCTCTCAGGAGGATGGGAGTTTGGTGCTTCATTTCCATGTTCTTTGTGAGGGGCTCACAAGTGCTGCATTTTCAGTGTCTCGTGTGGCTGAGCTTGAGGGTGACAGGAGCACACGTGACAGCACTGCTGCCTGTGGAATAGAATTTGGGTGTGAGCTGATTTCCCCTTCCACTCCTTCTGCAAGTCTAGGTTCTGCCTGCAAGCAAGCTGGGGCAGTGGGGATGCTCAAGAAACTGGGGCTGGAAAAAAGCTCTAGGATCAGGTTAAGCAGATACGGATTCTGATGCAGCACTGCAGAGAACAGTCATATCTTCAAGCACCTAAACCTACCATTTGCATGGATCATGTTTTTTACTGCGAGTTTTCAGATGGAACCATTGTTATTTTACTGTTATAAAAGCAAATCTCTTCAGATTTTCCAATTAAAAACAGATCAATAAGCTCAAATAGTTTCTGGAAAGTAATGGGCCTCACTCTGCTCCATTAAACTCAAAGAGACATTAATTGGGCTGTAGATTACCTAGAACAGAAGCTGGTTAATGCTTGAATTTAGATTAGATATAAGAAAGAAGTTTTTTACAACAAAGGTGGTAAAACACAGGCAAGGGTTGCCCAGAGAGATGCCCCATCCCTGGAAACACTCCAAGGGCAAGTTGGATGGGGCTCTGAGTAGCCCGGTTTGTTGAAGAGGTCCCTGCTTATTGCAGGGGGGGTTGGAATAAATGTCCCTTAAAAGTTGCTTCCAGCCCAAACCACTCTCTTATTCTACAAATTTTTAGTTAATGGTTCTATCTTCTATCTAAATGGTATTTATTTTTTCAGAATTATCTTTTAGTTTTGGTCAAATTGACTTTTGAAAAACAGTTGGCAAAATAAAAAATAATCAAGAAAAGTATCATTTTTTTTCAACCCAAAATATTTAGATCAGCTTCAAAGACATGGCTTCATTTTGGTTTTGGGCTGTTTCATATGTTTAAAAGCTTTTTTCCTTTCCTTTTAAAATTTAGAGCAATTTTAAAATGGACAGATTAAAAGCTTGTTTTGAAAGTTTTTGAAAGTATTTTGGCAGTTCTAAAATGAACCACTCCATTTTGAAAATACTAAAATGAAGTGCTTTGACATTTTAATTTTTTTTCCTCTGCATTGTTTCATCTGGGACTATTTGCTAAATTCCATTCAAATTCATGAAGAGTCTCACTAACCCTGAAATTCATTTGTGTGGTGCATTTATTATTTGTCAGACAGCAGTGGTTCATTAAACTCTGCATCAGTTCAACCTTAAATAATGGAAGAGAATGCTTAATAGGGCCTTGTTAATATACAGCTACCATTCTCACTCACCTTATAATTACTGCCCTAAGAGAGGGCACGCAGCTGTGCAAAACCACATTTACCCCTCTGGGAGGAGAGGTGGCAAGACAGACCTCAGCCCCTTGAGCTGATGTTGCTTCCCCCTCTCCACCCAAGAGTAGCCTTCCTCCTCCTTGAGTGCCCATATCACCCTTACTGCTCACACCAGTGTTTCTGTAGCTTTTCGCTAAGCTCTGCCTTTCTGCCTCTGGTTGCTCCTGCCATCAAAGGGACTCTTTGCTGTTCATGTCACTGCACTTATGCTTTTTTGTCTTCTTTCTCACCTTTTTACCATTAGTGAAGATTGGCCTGTTTATACTCCAGCTGGTTTAAATATTTCTAAAAGTCATTCACCTGCAGTAGCAGTCAACAGCTGGCATGCCAACACTTTTGTCTTTTCTGGCTGCTCAGCTTCACCAGGGCTATTCACAGCTTGCACTTTGCTAAGGTCGTTGGTATCACCATTACACATTTCCTGTATTACATGAGGATCAGGTTCCAGTAGTTAACAAGTCAAAAATATTCCTGGGGTAGGAGAGGAACTAGGTAGATAAGTGCATTCCACATGGGCACTTTATTTTGGAAATTGCTGCCTTCATCCATGTGAGAAATAATTGTGATCAAACATAGGTCTGAAACGTGGTACTCCAGATCACACAGAAATGCCTTTGTACTCTGAATGTTCCAGTCCAGCTAGGCCAGAGTATGATGGGACCTCAACTGCTGGCCACTGCTCGGTGCCTGGATCTATAAATAGTCTCTGGGTCAAACTTTGCACTACTGTAATTGGGAATAGCTCCAGTAAAATCAGTATCTCCACATTTATTCTCTTGAAATTTAAAGCCAGGTTTGGCCCACTATGTGGACAGAGTCCAACTCGAAACTAGGGCCAGCCTGACTTTGGGAGAGGAGATGAGAACTAACTCTCCTGCAGTTAGTTGGCCTCAATCCTCACATGTCTCCCAGATATAACTGTTCTGACCTCAGTGGAATTGATCCTAATTTATGCCACTGTAACTGAGATTGCAGTGTGCATTGTTTGAATTCTGTTGGGTGTGCCTTCTTCCAGATGGAAACTATTTGCAAACTATAACAGCCTCTTCCCTAATGTTGAGGCTTGCCATATCTGAAATTTTTGGTGGGGCAGGGGTGTGGAGAAAAGGATATAATGCCAGCTTTGTGCTTAGTGCTACCTAGTGACATTAAGTTCTGCAGTGTTCTATTAAATTATCAGTGTCAAATTAGGGGATTAGAAGACTCCTATCCTCTCATCCTAACTACAGAATGTGTTCCAAGATCACCTAAAAGAAGGGAGGAGGTAACTTTAGGAAACTCAGAATGCCAATGTGATGATTCTGTGCAGGCCTTTTTTCTTACATGGGCGTTCCTGCTAATTGATTTTTCTTGTGTCTGCAGCTTCTGTTTTTTTCCAGCTTTACATATTACATTGCTGAAGCGTTTGATGAATGGGATGCTGTGCAGCTGAAAGACCACACGTCTCAAATGGCTCACTTGGCGTTCTCAGACTGAACTGACTGGCAGGGTTGCAGGTCTCAGACAAGGGGAATGGTTGCTTTTCTTTCAGAAGAGCACTGTAACTCTTAAATGCAACATAAAGGCAAGATATTATAAACACACATATATGAGTGTGTCTGTCTATATACACATGTATGTGTGTGTGGATATATGTATTTTTAGAGTGAAAAGCCACTCTGTCTTCCTGTAATTGCACTGGAAATGTTCAGTTTGTCAGCCTGACTTTTTTCCCTGTTAGCAATGAAATTTGGCCAGGAATCCTAGCATGCCGTAAGAAATCAAGCCGTGACCACATTAAGCATGAATGGCAGGGCAAGGTTATAGCCTGTAACGCTATGCTGGGGTGACCTGTTGCAGAGTTACAGGCTGAGGTGTGAGGCCGGGTCAGATAACTATTTGCAAGTGAAGCACAAAATAAAGCTCAAAGCTGCTTTGGCTCTTTACTCTTTCAAGAGACATTAAGTGAGTATTTTTTATTTTGAAAGCATATTTAGAAAACCTCAGCTGCAGGGCTTGTAGCCAACCTTCAGAAATCAAACCGGAATATTTCTTAAATTTACCTAAAGTACACTCATGGCATATTACTACTTATTCTACTTTTCAATGATTTGAAAAGCTTTTCTATGAACTCATGTACAAAATGACTGCTGAAAACATTCTGACAAAGACGGAGATGTTCAGCTGCGGTGAAATAAAGCATGGGATCAACCAGCCAGTAACAGGAGTGGGTTGGTGGGATTTTCCTGTGATCAGCTCTGGAGTTGTTCTTCTCAGCAGAAAGTTAGACATTCTCTTAAAGAAGAAAAAAGAGAGGTGCCAGGGAATTGTTTGCACCACCTATAAACTTTGTGCCCTAAATCTCTGCCCTGAAATACTGAATTGAATGCAGATGGAAAAAAATGCCAAAACAAACACATTTTTGATTTTGAGGCCTTCTTATTAATTTGTCTTTGTCTTTTTTTTTTTTTTTTTTTTTTAATTTTTGTTTTAATTTGCTTACTAGACCCTTTAGCACAAGAGGTACATTTGAATGCAGCTTTGAAGGGAATTTGGCTCAGTGTTGTAAGGCAGGCTAGGGAAGAGCCTGTTCTTAAAAAAGACACAAAGCACAGTGCATGAATTGGCTTCCAGGATCCCACTGAAGAACAACCTAAACTTTGCCTTGTGGACTAGCAAAGTTGAAGAGCACAATGAAAACTTTCACCAGAACCAGGGCTGCAAAACATCTACTGTGTCCCACCCTTTCACAGCAGGAAACAGGCTCTGGTGAAGGTCACCGACCTACACCAGCTTTGCCTCTGTCTAAGACTGCACACATTTGTGTGGAGTCAATTGTGAGTTACCTTTCTGTGAGGAGAGGGCAATCTGGCTTTTTCATGCCTCAGTTAGTTGGAAAACTATTCAAATTTTGTTGGAGATCACTAAAGCTAATAGAAAAAAAAAAATTGTATTTGTAAGTTGTGGCGGCTCACACATCATGGTAAGGTCTGACTAGGATTGAGGTATTTGGAAGGTTTGTACTATAGCCTTGCCTAATAATATCATCCAGAGCTGGATGCTGGGCATAGGTATGGGATTGATGGCAGCAGCCACTGACCAGGGAAGTGCTGCAGTTCAGCAGATTCCTTAGGGAGCTGTGGATTGTCCCAACAGGAATACCACCTCCTCCTATAGTGCAGAGTAGCAGAGGATTATGGAATGCCACTTGCAAGAATTTCCAGATTAGCAGCACCTTGAAGCACTTTCTGCATCCTAGAAATCTTAAGATGCTGAGGACGTAAGAGGTCATTGAAGGACTGCCCCAGCATAGGCCCAGCCATATCTGCTTCATGTCTGATTGACATTAGTCCAGTCTGTTCTTAAAACCCTGGTGACAGACCACCTCCATAGCTTCCCAAAGTGCAAGGTCTGGTTCTTAGCATTACAAAGCTTTTCCTAATAATGTCCAGTACAAGTCTTTCTTGCTTCCAATTATGCTGTTTGCACTTTTCTTCTTTTCTGCTAAGCTAATTTCTTTTTTATACCAACTTTTTCTGCATATGCAGACTCTTATCCCAGGCATCTCTCCTGCACACTAATTATCTCTAAATATTCAGTCTTACCTTTTAAGTTGTATTTTCCAGATTTTTGGTTCTTCTCAGAGCTCCATCTAACAGCAGTCTGTCCTGTCACTGAACAACTTTATGGAAGTCATGTGCTCAGCACTGGACCCTGGTACTTTAACTGAAGCCTTACCAGTGCCCAGTACCTGGTCATAGGCTACTGATGGCTCCTTCAGTCCCCTCTTACAACGCTGCTTTCATCAGATATGCCAATGACTGCTTTCAACATTTAATTATAAGTAGCTGAGGCTACTTATAATTAAATAATTACTTGAGGCCGAACTGATGCTAAGAGAAGCCAGACATTCATTTGGCATAAAGCTGATGCAGTGTCCTAGTGTCTCTAAATAACCCTGACTTACATTAACCGAGCACAGTGAACAGGTTTACAAATGCCCCGGCATGACGACACCCGAGTCTCCAGAGCTGTTCCACTACAGGTGCCGCTTCTGCCAACTGCATCTGTGTCTCAATCTGAAGCTGCTTCACTCTTGTGATGGGCATAAATCCCCAATGCATGAATAATGCATATTTGCATAATTAATACCAATTGTTTAACCAGAAGCATTCGCTGCATGAAGTGTTAAAATCATATTACATCCAAATGCTGCTGTGTTTTTTGTGGTTTATAGATACTAACGTTTAAAACTCTAATCAAAATATTATAATGAATGATTTAAGTTCTGTTAAAATATACAAGCAGTGTGTTATATTCAAAGTGCCACCAGCTCTGATCAACTCTAAAATTGAAAAACATGTTTCACTGATTTAAGGCATCACAAAATGATCAAAATGTTATTGCAATTAACAATGTAATTAAGATTTATAGGTTTCATAATTCATTTCACATGTATAACAATTAAAATTTAATTAATAAAACTTAAGTGTGCTAATCAGCAGTATTTTCAGAACCAAAAATGTTTCAACAATGAAATTTGGATATCTTTTTCCTTTCTTACCATTCTTTGCTGGATTGTTATTCTGCTTCTGTATTTTCAGATTTCCAGATCCTCTTTTTGGTTGTACTTGACTGTAGGGGAAAAGAATGAGGTTTTTTAAAACTGCAAATCTTTAGCTGATAAACCATATTATTTCATTTTAAAATGTTCTTCTTTTACCCAGAGTGGCTGTTGTACTTGCTGCTGCATGTTCTTATCTACACCTTGCTCATATATTCATTTAAGTGATTGTATAGTAGAAAGAGCATGTTATATTCATGGCTTTGAAAGATTTAACAGTTTTGGAGACTGATTGCTGCAGTCTTGTTTATGACAGTGTAACTTAGTTGTAGGCTCAGCTGAAGCTTTTCAAAATGGAATGGATCAAGGAATAATTCTTATTAGACTATCTTTTACTAAATTAAGGCAACACCCTTTTCTGTTACTACTACTGAACGTGAAGAAATAGCATGAAACAGTAGAGCTACATTGTTTTAACCATTTTCCAGTCTTATTTAAGTGTATTGGTAGATCCCCTACCTTGATGTGGTGATGAAAAAAGACAGCTTTGATAGATGCTTATTCACAAGGGAGATTAAAGGGCTTAAAATCTGATCCCTGTCTGAAAGGTGACAGGGCGATCATTCCATGTAAACAAAATAGATACGAAGTAGCACTGATTATTGTAACTTCTCCATAGTCTCTCCTACTGCTGTACCCAAAGTCCTTCTGTAGAATCACTCTTCTGAACACAGTTACTGCTTTGCACTGGCTTTGTGGCCGATACTCAGTGCAAGAAAACAGCACTGTAGGTGTCTTTCAACGTTAACATTTACTCATTGTCATGGAAATTCTGCAGGTCTCATCTCACTGTGTGAGCGGTCTGAGAAACCATTAGAAAAATAGATCTTTTTATTTTGTTGTTGAAGGAGTCCTTAATGCCTAAAAGGATGCGGCTTACAGGACTGAGCTGTCAGAACAGCAGTTCATGACTTGCATTATGTTATATTGACAATGTCTGGCAAATAAGATGCTGAAAAATTGTTTTGCAATGAAAGCATAAACTATACAGAATATTGTGCAATGCAGACAATATAAGGAGACACCCTCCAGTCTCCAAGGACTTGCATTTTTTTATTGTTTACCATATTTTTCCTAATATCTGTGCTGATGCAGTGTCTCATTTAGGAAGTGGGATTTTTCTCCCTTCTGCCTCATGCAAAATACCCATCAAGACTGAGCCCAACAGCACTTGTGTTTGTCAGGTGATGTAAAGGGAATCCAGACTGCTGTGTTAAAGAAGCTTTTGTAGGGGCTAACCTCAGAGACTGAAAGATTCTAGGTATTCAAAGAGGTAATCAAGGAAGATTAAGGTTAGACTTCAGGTCTCCAGGAGGGCAGGTGGATACTTTTTATCCGGAAGTTGTGGAATACCCATCATGGTCTTCATAAAAACCTAAAATTAAGAATAATAAATAAAATCTCCTGCAAAACATGACCATCATTAAGTTAAAAGCAAAGGCAAAATGTAAATTTGATTCATTACCGAGGTGTGCCAGAGGGTCTCACAGCCCCTTCCACTCCTGCTTTTAGGATCAGATCTTGAACTGGTGCTGAATTTCTTGCATTAAGATGGACTCTGCGTAGATCATTGGTACTGATTTGTGTTTGCCTCCCTTTGGTAGGAATGGGCCTTTAACTACTTGACAGTTCTGATAACTCAGCAATGCTCTGTCAATCTTGTGTTTATCAAAATTTCAGACAAAGTGATGTTTTTAAAATACACTAGAGATAGATTAAAAAAAAGTATTAGATGTTGCTGAGTTTCAGAGTTCAGCCATTCTGGGAAGATATTTTTAAAGAGATTAGGTGGCACCAGTTTACTGTGCAGAGAAAGACGAATTCTTTTGATTTCTTTCAAAAACAAGCAGAAAATGGGAAAATATATTTTCTTTAGCTTGTTACAATCAGCAATTAAATAAGCTTTCCACTAAGATAACGTATGGAAAACACTGATTCCAAAGAAAAAATAAACCTAGAAAGCCCTGAATTAGTGAAAAGGGAGATAAAGATGAAAGTAGCCTTATAAATAAATGTTATAATATAAATCACAGTAATATAACACTATCTTTTCTGTCATATTTTTATGCTCTAATGAAGCCCTATTGCATATTTCTGTGGCCCACTCTTTGATGAGTTCTTCAGTATTCCCTGCTGCAATAAGCAGTCATCTGAAATACCTGTGGGACTGGCCTCTCCCAAGACACCCAGTGTGGATTGTTCCCTAACTACTGATTTCTACCATTTCAATGGCACAAAGGATTCTGTGTTCTGACATGGAAATCCTTATAGCTCTAAAAATGAATTAAGTATTCATCCAATCATAAAATGACATCATGAAAGCATCTCTTTTGCTAATGTGTTGACTGTAGAGCTGCTTGACATTATTCTGCTAACACGATTTGACTGGATATATGTTTTGACATCCAGACAACAGGGACACTGATGGAAACTGATGGACCCGATGTCAAAAGAAGAAAAGCTGACTGCAGGAGGACACCCAGAAAATTAATAGGTGGATTGTAAAGAAAACCCTTTCCCAAAGGGCAAAGTCAGTAAAGTGAGGACTGAATAACACCCCCAAAAAATTGAAAGAAAAGGCACAACCCCCCCAATTCTTATAAAAATAGCAAAGGAATACCAAGGGGAGCTTTGGAGCTCAGTAGATGCAGGCTGAGGAATAGTTAATTTGAACCCATATAGTTGACATTCAATATTCATATTTCTGTTTCTGCCACAGACTTCAAAAATAACTGTGTTGATACTGTAGAGAACCTCATTATTAAGCATCCTTTATCTTGTTCACACTTTTAGTCTTTTCTTTAATTTCCACCATAAATATGTTCCAGAATACTGTGAAGAAAATGCCATCCTCAGGAGGACTAGCATTTTTAGACATTTTTGGGGGGGACATTTCAATGTAGAAGACAAGACCTTTTCTACTTTCCTCAAGAGCCTTTTTAAGCAGTTCTGCTTGTACATTTATAAAGTGTATTTATATATAATCTTCAAAATCTCCAAGATAAAAAAAAAAAATCCGGTTTTGGAATCAGCCAGAAACATACTCCTTCACATATTTTGCTATTTTGAACTAAGCATTTGTATCTCTCATAGATTGGTCACTTTTCTCTGTCATCAAGTGACATATGTCATAGGTAAAAGAGTTCTGACAGGGCTTAAGGCACAACTATGTTAAATAATGCAATACCAAGAATCCAGTATTTGCACAGTCAACAAACTCCTCTTCTCCAACTAAATGATAATATTTACATATTTTGCTACCTGCTGACATCACGTCTCCCTTTTCACTGACTCCAGTATCAGACTATTTCTAAAGCCAGTCAGAAAGATATCATTATTCTGATTTTTGGAGTAGTCTCTTAAGTCCCTGAGCAGCAGATTTTTGGAAACTGTGAGGCTGGTATAGCTAATATAATTATATAATTACTGTTCTCTTATATTCTCCCATAGGCCTCCAGTGATAGCCACTTTTGATAAAGGGCATGTATTGGCAAAATGGACCTTTGACTTGCTCCAGAATGGCCATTCCTATTATTCTATGCAAAAAACCACACCAAACCAAAACAACCCTACAAAATAGCCTCAATCAAACAGTCATCCAAAATACTAAATAACAAGAAACAATTCTGTTACCAAGAAATGGTTCTCAGATCAAAATACTGAAAATCAACAAAAAGGAAAAAATAATTTTTGTGAAAGTAACTTGGCTTCATTTTCTGGAGTTCTTGGCTAGAACATTTCCATTGATAGAGTTGCTAAGTGCATTCTATTTACAAATATAAACACTTGATTTTGATCAGCAAAAATGCATCAGCACACTTGAACAGTGTCAATGATGACATAATTACACTCACAATTTCCTCTCCGTAATGATTTTTAAATGTCAGCAGTCATTTTTTGTCTAATTGTAGCTTGCATGTCAGCACTTCCTCTTAAAACAGCATGTTCCTCTCTGCTGGAATTTCACACCTCTCCACTCACTCACTCACTTCACCAGTGAAGATAATGAAGATGATAAAGGGCTCCAGGATATTTTCACTCCTGTGCTGCTTTACCATTTAGCATCAAGCAGGCAGAATGAGAACTTTTTTTTTTTTTTAAAGTAGAGAGTTTGATCAGTTAGACTATAAATAATTGTTTGATTTTAATGAACAAATCAAAAAGTAGTTTTCATTTCTCAGACCCCTTGCTGGTGCTTTACTAATAACCTGTTTAAAAGCTGGGGCCTGTGATAAAAATATTCTCACACATGGAGACCTAAACTTACTCACTGGAGGAGAAGGCTGACTGTGCAGTGCCAGTCCGTCTCTTGATCACTTTAATGCTTACCACAGTGCAAAGCAGGTGACACTTGCTCTGCAAAGGCTGCCTGGTTGGAGATGTTATCACTACCATCTCTTGCTATGACCTAGAAAGTGACTTTTCAAACTCTATTTTGCACTGCTGCAGGCCACCAGAGCCCACAGCATAACAAATCGGTGCACCTCAGAGCTCTCTTCCTCCTTCCACAGACCACATGATCAAGTGTATGGAAGTGGATCACTTGTGCAATGAACTGAAAGCTCTGCACTGAGGTTAGCACAAACATTTTCCACTCATCTGAACATATTCTGGAATTGGAAACAGGGGCCAAGGAGGCCTCCTTCAATCCAATTTGCCTACAGCTCATCTTCAGCTCTCTGATGATGCTTACCTGTATGGTTTAGGAGATAAAGCTTGTCATTTACTGGCCCATTTAATATCAAAAGAGGTGAAAAGCCAGAAAGAATTCACACTGTGAAATCAAACAATGAAATAAGGTCAAGATGTCTGATAAAAAAAGGATATGATTGAGTATCTCTAATCCCGAATACACCCTTACAATGACATATCAACTAGTTATTTGTCTGAATAGTTCCCCGAAAGATAGAAGAATGAAAACTGAATAAATTGAATAAAGACAGTGTAGGTGAGGGTGTGGGAGTGTCTTTTCTACAGCCCATGATAACATTCATTATGTCCCTCTGTGACATTGCCATCACACATGACTCCTACATACACAACTGTGTGTGTACGCACAGGCGTGTGGGGACCATGCACAGATGCATACAACAAAAATGCAGACCTGGCTCTCTTTGTGGTTTATGTTGCATTTTGTGTCCTACACTTTGAACTGCCTTATTTGGCTAAACTGGTGTCTCAGAAATCTTCTGGAGCTCTTGGAAAGGGCAGGGTTTTTTAACAACTGCATCCTATGCACTTGTGAGATGTGTGGATGCATAGAGACAATCTGAAAAGAGATGCTCCTGAGTCTCCCCACTGCAGAGGGATGTCCCCAAGGAAACAAAGCAAACCAAAGACACCAACAGCCAAGCAATCAAGAGCAAAAGAAACCAGTCTTTGAGTACTCCTCAGAGAATATGAGTGGTCAAGAGAGAGGAAGACCTGCCATGGGGAACACAGCATGTGCAGCTCGCTTGCCTGTGCCCACTCTTGAGAGAACAGAAGTCAAAATCTAAAAATACTAAAAGCTGAGAGACTATGTATGAGATGAGCCTAGAACACAGAGGCACTGGTCAAGAACTTTCCTTCTCCCCTACCCCTTCCTTTCCCAATTTTATACCAAAGAGAAAAGTAGGCAATATTAAAATTAGTTCTAAATTGGGTGTGACATACTCATAGGCAAGTCAGCCATACTGGAATGTTACCACAAAGCTACATATGAGCAGGCTCCACTTCTGTGCACTGCACCACAGAAATGATCAACATCTCCTTGCCAGGTTGCTCAGCTAAAGGTAAATTGAGAAAAGGAGAAGCAAGGTAAGAGCCATTTCTGGAGTCTTCTGCAGATCCAGGTGGCTTGCTGGAGGGGTTGTGAAAAGGATTTTCCTAAGGCTAATAAGGTGAAAAGGCTACTTTGAGGAGCAGGTTCTTCTGTTTCCATAGAAAAGCAAACAGGACATTTACCTGTCAGTTTACCTCTTTGAGATTACCTGCAGAAGACAATCAAACCCCACACAGAGCTGAGATAATGCTCAATTACCCTGGCCAGGAGTTCTTTTTTTTTTTTTTAATTTATTGCTGAGTCTCACTATTCTGGTTTGAAACCCCAGCTTTTTAATGAACTACCAAAGGCAAATTGCATATTACACCCACCTACCCCCAACATTTCAACATGAGGAAATTTGCAGAGGGAAAGGGGAAATGGAGTTTTCCGTTTAAATGGACCAAAGGTATTGGATTATTGACCTTACGCATAGCAATTGAGCTTGTGTTTTACATTACAGTCAAGCATTTCTGTAGCTTCAAACAAATAAGGTGGTTGAGAGAATGACACGTTCATTTAGTGTCTAACACTGGCAGGTTCAGCCTGTAGGAGCACAGAAACATTACCTATACTACCTGAACCGGGTTTAGAGCCTTTCAAAATAAGACTGTCACGGATTGTGCAGTTTGGCAGATTATTCATGATTCAGTCACTGCATACAGAGCATTGGCTTCTGCTGCATCTGAGGGTGCCTGACATTTCTTAAAGTCATGCCAAAAGTATTTCAAGTTGGCCTCTCAGAAAATTATGCACATTAAGCTAGAGACCACATCTGAAAACTTCAGTTGATTTGCTTCATATGAACTTGAATTGAACCTCAACCTTACAAAACAAGGCATATTAAAACATAAAGACAGCTGAATGGTAACCATGACAACACTGCTTCCAAAAAACCCATAGGTATAGCCAACATTTATACGTATATACTGTGAGGGATAATACATTCTTTTGTACACTTATTAATACCAGTTCATGCTGCGTGCATAACTTTTCATCAGCAAAACTGTACGTTACGCAGGACTTTCCAGATGTTAATTTACCTTTGATGGTTTTTGCTACTCTGATAAGGCCCATGCAAAATGAAATTAGTCAAAATGTTCCAAGTTTTAGGCTTGGGTGCAATATGGTCTCAATTGTAAAAGTCTGTCTTGTGGTAAAATCTGTGCTGCAACTATGTGTTGCATTGCACTGAACCATAACAGTAGCTATAACATTTTAATTTCTTTTATTTTTTAATTATGACAAAAAGAGTGAAATTTTTTTCATTGCTGTATTTTAGGAAGATGAATGCCCATTTTTAAAATAGATTGTTATGTTAAATGAACCTTTATTCCATCTAAATGTCTGCTATTTTTCAGTCCTTGGACTAAAGGACGATTCTTTAGTTTGGACTCTTGTCAGCACTGATATAAAGTGCTTTATGTCTCATTTTTATAATCCATTTCACCCCAGCATTTTTAATCCCCTTTTTACTACATAAATTGAGGAATACAGCCCTTTCCATCAGTTTGGAGAGAAATATGTTTAGTTTATTTTGCAATACCTTGCCAAGGGACATTTTCCTAAATGAGTATTTTCTAATCTTTAATTAGTATCACAAATACTTTTGCTGCCTGCGCATTCTTCCAGTGAAAGGTTGTATAGAGTAGTCACTGCATTCTGCATGTCCTGTGGGACTGTGTGAGGAGCTACACACTCCCCTTTCACACAGTGAACAAAAGCTAAATTCTTGCCTTCTTTTATTTCTTTATTTTCCTTAGGTCTGAAATGCTAAAATTATAGGTGCAGTCCTGAGGGCTGAATATTGATGCTCAGACCTTCCTGGGTGGTACCAGGGTAAGGCTTGATCCAGGTCTATGATTTATCTGCCATCTCTTCTTTTGCAATTACATTGCTTTTCTGACCTTTTATACATTTACTTCTTAGCATAGATACAGTGTTTACTACTTCTTTGGGGACATAATGAATTGCAAACACAATGTCCTTTCCCCCAACAAGACCAGAGCATAAATAGTTCAGTCGCTATCAACCAGGAGCACCACACATTACTAATTCCTTATGTATTTTTATATGCTTATATATATTTATAGATCTATAAGATGTGGAACATTGACAATGTGCGAACTTAGCCCATTAATGAGTTGGATACCTATCTTTGGCGTCAACCACTTTTATTACATGGCACACAGAAGCAACAGCAAAGGCAGCCTTAGAGTGCAAAAATCTCTACTCTTGTACTATTAATGCACATCATTCTTAGTTTGCCTGTGACAACTTATGTTAAAGTTTTGCTAACTAGAACTGCAATCATACCTTTTAATCCGCTCTATGCTTTGGAAATGAGACCTGGTGTGCATCTGGGCTGTCCTCAATAGCTGTGCCTGCAGCCTCAGAACAGTGATTTCAGTGGGGTTTATCCATCCTGCAGGGAGAAACCTTAAATATAATCTAGTGTTTAATTTGTCTTGACTTTCCCTGTCGGCTTCTCCCAGGCTAAAGCCAGAGTGTAAGATAACACATAAGGAGTATGGATAAAATGGGTGCCAGGATTTGACTGTAAACTGCTGCCCAAATTAGCACAATGGTATAGTTACTATTAAAACAAATTGCCCAATGTTGTGAAGAGACCTCCAAAAGTTGAATTTGTGAAGCTGTCATGGTCTTAAGCACAGTAATCTATTTCTTGCCTTTTCAAAATACAGAGCTTGAAAATTAAAACTTTCATTGCCCTTTCCACTTGCCTATTCCAGGGTTTATGTAGTTTAAATTTAAATAATTCTCAGATAAGAAATCTGGTACGTAAGCACCAGTTACGAGTGACAGCTGCAGTGATGGTGGCATCCACCTTCTGCTGGGTTTTTTTTGGTCTAAACTGTCCTTTCCTTAGTGTGTGGAAGCTTGTTCTACTTTGGGAACAGCAGGAATATGTAATCCAAAACATCCTGTCTCCATCTGGACGCTCACCTCCTTTCTTCATCCAGCACTTACTGCATGAATGGTATCGTAAAGGTACCACGAGACGGTGCTAAGGGCACAAATGCAGCTCATTAATTGTTCTAGGAACACACCAGGACAACACCACCCCATTGCACCATGTGTGCTAAGAGTTACCAGCCCAGCTGTGCAGGGCATCGCCATGTGAGGCTCTGCGCTGGGCTGGGCTGCTCACAGTGCCACACCGACCTGTCTGTGATCCACTCTAGCTGTGCTCGTGCAAAAATCCCAGCTCTCTGCAGTAAGATGTAAATTCTGCTTTATAGAGATTATGGAGAAATGTTGTGTCTCACGGTTCGCTGGGAAAAATTACTGCTTCCCCAAACGATTAAGGTCTTTAGGAGACAATCAACAAACTGACTTATTTCTCCTGTAAACGGGAAAAACACATCCCTTACTGCTGCAGAGGTTCCTAAATGAAGCACAGCTGGATGGCTGCCAGTAAAGCCTTCATATAGTAGTTGGCTGGGGAACAAGGATGCCCTGGCAACCACGTGTTTGTTAGTGAGGATGCTGCATAATTTTTAACAAATGGTTGTGAGCTAAGGCTGGGGGTGGAGGTGTGGTGAGGAGGGAGGTCTGCTTCCCCGAGATTTACACAGGAACTGCTGCAAAGTAAGCACTCTCTATGGAAAGGAGTGCTAGAACAATGGAACCTTAGATGTCTAAGGCTAAAGAGCCTTCAACAATTTTGCAGGTGTACGTAACTCTTTCTTCTACCTGCTAGAAGCTATAAATGTGATAAGGTGCCTCACCATCACAGGACAGATCTCAGGGAAGGTTATGCAGGGTCCTTTTGAAAGTTACAAAAATTAAAGCTTATAGAGAGAAAGGGTGAAAAAGCTGGGTTATGAACGGATTGGACTGCACCAACATATGCTCTATCCCTGATTTGGTTTTGTAGCTTCAGTCTCTTCCTCTGTGTAAGTAAATGTGCATCAGTGCACTAGTGGTTAAGGAATAATTTTAACATAGGTACTGATGCTTTTTCTTGCTCTCCTGAAAAGGTAGGTCAGGTCACTTCTTGTGTACTGAGGAAGAAAGGTAAGTTCTTTTCGGACAATTGCTACACATCATTTGTTGATCTCACCCTGGGGCAAAGGTCTCCAGGGTAAAGTTTTTCATGCTTTCATAAATCTAAACTTCTGAGGAAGACAATAGTGGACAGACCAGTGTCTTAAATAAATCTGCAGAGTACCATTGCAGTTGCAGCTATTAACTGAGGCCTTGTGAGCATGTTCATCAATTCTGTCTACTAATGACAGCCCAAAACCTAGGGCAGCTCTTCGTGAGGGCAGGTGAGTTCTGGTGACCTTGCACCTGTATTCAGCTGGTGGTTCCTCTTGCAAATCTTTGTGCAACAGGAATGGTCACTGCTAAGGAACAGACATGTTTAACCTCACAAAAAGCTCCAGTTCATTGGGCATAAAACAAACTCAGCAAACTCAGGGGCATATCTCATGTATTTCATAAAGATGGTGTAAACCTCATTATTTGATAGTATTAGTTAATATTTACAAAGTATTTTAAATTCCCAGAGAAATCTTGATAAAGTTGTTGTAAACATTATTATTGCTATTACTGTCAGGAACAATATTGTGTTTTATAATCTACACAAATACTAATACTGTTTTGTTTCTTAAGAGTACTTATGTGCTTTATAAAATGTTGTGGATTGTTCTCTGTGTCCTCTGATCCGCAGTAACTTCATAATGATATGAAACATTGACATTTGGGGATTGTTTTTTACTGTCTTTTTTTCATACAGACTTCCATGGAGGATTTGCTAATGGTATATGTGTGTGTTTGAATTAAACCCTTTAATGCTAGGGGAGGAGATCAGTTTGACATGGAATTCAACAGCTGTTGTTTCTTTAAGGAGAAAGGGCCTGCTGGATTTAAGTGTGTTTGAGTATATCTGGTTGACTGAACAGCTTCCTCAAGGAAGTATTCATTCAGTCAATGTCCTGAAGGGTTAAGAAAACAGAAACCCATAGTGTTACTGAGTTGTTGTTACATACGTTGCCAAGGGAACTGTAGCTGGAATGTTTAAATGTGTTGTTTCTCCCCAAACCCACAGGAGTGGAGCTTGAGTGTCTTGGTGTGCCCTAATCCTCACAATTAGTTTCTGTGTGGTGGGGGGGCTTACAGGGCTGATCAGACTAAATACTTGTACTGACACTGAGTAACATTCCCACCATGCTCGACAGAGTGGATTTAGTATCGTACTCATCACTTAGGAGAATCACAACCAGAAGCAGAAAAGGGAGTATATTAAAGCCTCCCTTTTTGCTTCTCCCTGAACCCTGTGGATTTCTTTTAGTAACGCATATTACAGAAATTAATGATCTCCAAGGAGGTCTTTTTAAGACTTTGGTAAGAGAAATCATGGCATTGTTTGATCTTGACTCAGATCTTTAGTATCTGTATTGTTTTGTCTCACACGACATTTAATTTGCTTCACTGGTGTAAAGCTGGAGCAACCTCTGTTAGAAATGACCATTTCAGCAGAAGCAAATTTTAGCCTTGTTTCCATGTAAAGGCTGGGCTCTTGCACTGCAACAGGTCAGTCTGCAGAAAGTCTAATCAAGCACTCCTTATTGCCAGATAATTGCTGTAAGAAAAATACCTAAATGTATCTGTAGAGGTCAACTGTGCCATAGATATTTCAAAAAGCTGGGAACAACCCTCCCAAAGCCTTTCATGGGGCCATCACTCTAATGTTGGACCTGTTCTACCACCATGGTTTTTTCATGGGTGGTTGGTGGCATTCAGTTGAATCAAAACTAGCTGAGCAGCACTCCATCCCTTGTTAAGTCAAACATTTTTCCTAGCACAAACTGACCTCCACTTTGACTGATTTATGTATTTCTTCTGGTATGTGGCAAGATTTGCATTCAGGGGAATGTTTTCACTCTTATACTTGTAACCCCTCCTATCACTCAACATAAAGTTTTTAATATGGTCCAAGATAATTCTGTCTTAATATACTTTGAGCCAAGTCTAGTTCCAATGGATGTGGAAAACACAGATTACCTTCTCCTTGCAGCTGCCTCTCAAGTGCAAAAGCTCAATGCTTTCCCAAGGCACGGTTTCTAAACACCTGATAATTCTTGTTGCCTCCTAAGCGGGACTCACATCTTGAACTGGAGACATCCTGAGACAGAGGAAGATCTCCAGCTGGTCAGTGTTGGGGCAGATTACACACTTTTTATCTACAAAAGTCCTGTGTGCACATCCTGTTGTGAAGTTTTCTTTTTTTTTTTTTTTTCTTCTCTCAGTATGAAACCATTGATAACAGGCCAAGAGGCCTTTCTTTCTGCATCCAGATAAAACAGTGAGCTTAGGCTTCGTCATGTGCTGGGGTCCTCATCCTCCAATTGTCCACACTGGGAGTCATCTGAATTGCAAAACACTGAGGAAGACTGGTTCACACCTGGCTCTTCTACAGACAATGATTTCAAAACTTCTTTCAAGTTCTTAGATTTTTAAAAGTTAGGAAACCAGACACAGTGATAGTAGAATCCTGGGGAGTCAATGCTTCCATCAGTGCTCAGAGGCCAAGGGTTCTATTTCCAGTAGGATCAGAATGAGCAGACCGTGCTGACGCTTGGGAATGCTGACAACACACATATCCCAATTTTATTTATGATTTAAAATAAAAGAAGAAAGGAATAAAAGCTGAGGCTTGATCCATGATTTCTGTGTTTGTTTTACTCCATGACTTTTGATATTGTGATGCAAAGAGGGGCAACTCACAAGCATTAATTTTTTGGTTCATTCTATTACCTATTTTTGTGCTTTCTGAAACTCCTGCACAAGTTAGTTTGACCAGGCATTTCTACACAGTTCTGAAAGTTTTATGTAGGGCTCGACTAAGGTGCATTGCAGGAGCTGAATGTGGTTTGCCTACAATCTTGTTGGCTGAGGTTTGTACTTCATCACCCAGATTTATCTATGGTTTTATTTAAAATAGTCTCTTAGAAGTCCCTTTAGGTATTCTCAGGTCTTGTAAACTGAATGCAAAACAGAAGCTACGATATGAGATGGGTCCACTATGTAAGACAAAGAACCTATCAAAAACCCTATAAAAAGCAGTGTAATCAAAGCCCTGCACTCCTCAGAAGAGTTATTCCTGCAATGGGTGCTAAACTCCAGAGCCCTAATGATGCGGCACTCTTTACCTCTCTTCCTTTGCCAGTTGCAACCACAAGGTGAGGATGAGCAAAAATCTGCCTTTTTCTTTTTATTAGGTGCGGGAAACTTTTGTTTTGGCAGTGCTTCTTTTTGTCATTCACAGAGTTTGTTTTTCTCTCGATTTTTTTGGGAGCTTTTTATTTCCTGTCAGAGTGTGGAGGAGAAAGCTGCTCTAGTCTGTAAGTTATGCGCCCCTTACAGTGCCCCTTAGTTACACAGCACAAGGAAAAGAGAAACAGAATCAATGGCACCATGCAGAAATGCTGCACTATATAGTTTGCCCTGGTTAAACATTCCCAGAAAGGGAATAACAACGCTGCGGAGCTCCTGAATGTCTTTTGGCCCTTGTGCTGCAGAGGTGCAGGCGTTTAGGGTTAAACTGAAACAGTGCTGGATTCTGGGCAAATTGGTTTTCAGATCTGAGCTACACAGATCAGAATTATTTCCTTTTCATATTACCACAACCCTATCTCCTGCATGCCTGAAATAAGTGGTATCTGGAGCCTTGAGAAGCAATACACAACATCTGCGTGAGAATTTAATTTGATATAGCCACATGCCCCCATCTTCAGCCACCTTTTTTGATCTTTCTTCAAACAACTTATAATATATCCACAAAATAATGCTGAAAGTCTTGTATATACAAGATTTTTTTGGTAATATGTAATTCTGTCTTTTTTGCCTTGTCTTCTCCACATGCAGGGAGATGTCAAAGTGGAAAAGAAAGAATGGTTATTTATTCACATTTTTCAAAGCTTGCAAGAGGCAAAAGTTGCATTTTTGGACTGAATTTGGGATGGTCTCACTTTCTCCTCAGCACTTATCTTATAATTCACTTTATCTTGTTCTAAAACATTTTGGTGAGGGAACATGAGCACTGACTCTTGTCATCTCCTTATAGCTGCTGGGGTTTTCTGAATTCTCCCTCAGTACATTCATGGCTAGTGATGCCTAATGACAGAATGGATCAAACTATTAGACTTAAAAAGCAGTTTACATGAAATTTGAATGTGCATCTGTAGTTTGTGAATCTCGTGTCAGCTGCTTTTTCTTTGCTGCTAATATTTGAACCTTGCACATTCCTACATTCCTATGCATATGCTTTAAAAATGCACCTTCAAGACCAAACCCTTTATCTGTTAATACTTATGCTTGTCCTTAAAGCATTGTGTAGACTTTAAAGCTGCAAGGACCACTCAAAGCTAGCTTTGTCTATGAGAGGCTGAGTCCATGCAAAACACTGGTAGAGCAGGCTGTGGTTGTGCTCAAAATCAACTGCAAGTGGGAGACAACAGGATTTTAATAATGTCAACAAGAAAAAAAGAGTCCTATTCAGTAAAAGCACACATTGGAATTGCATGGTAGCTGAGAACAAGTTTCCACAGCAAATGTACTATTAACTAACAGCAAAGTTCCTTCTGATTCGTAAATAATATTATTGTAAACTCTGAATTATGGTTTATCTGCTCTTCTACCTACTAAGAACTTTGCATTATGTTCAATTAATTAGTTTTTGGAAAAACACCGAGGCCAGCACTTGTACAACAAATCAAACCTTCAGCACTGTCAGATGCTGGGGACGCTGGCACACATCTGCCTTTTCTGCCAACAACAGAGTAACAACAACAACCCCAGCAGAACCATGGCCTTTGGTTAGCCCTTGCATTTTTACACTAGGATTTGTTCAGCTGATATAAAATGGTAACTCAGGCAGTCCAAGTCAACATTACAGGGGGCCTCTATAGGGGAAAACACAGCCCCTGAACAGGCTTCCAGAGTCCCCCCCTCAGGTTTCAAGAATGCAGTTTTAACCATCCCTAAAATGAACCCCCCACCAACTTTTACAGAGGCCACCCTCAGCTCACAAAACCTAGTCCCTTCCCTGAAGGCATTCTGGATCCTTTGAAATGGAAAATTTATGCTGTACTGAAATAGTTCATACTATAATAAACAACCAGTGCCATCATTCTGCTGGTATTCAAAGCACAATTAAACCTGAACCTCATGTGAGGACTCCATTTGGGGTGCAAGGAGGTGCTGTGGAGAGGACAGGCACCTCACCCCAAGAGTCTTTCCTACTGCAGCAGGTTTTACTGCTTGTCCTCCCTGCTCCTGCAGTGAACAGTCCCCTTCTCCCTCCCCACATTTACACGAGGCACGGGGGCTTGTGGGGGATTATATAACTTATAGGTCAATTTGTTGTTTGGGCAGAAGAATGTGGTATGTTGGCTGAAGCTGTTTGTTTGCTTAAGTTCTCAGAGTTCAATGAGGTCATTTTCTCATCTTCCTTGTGTTTTCTGTATTTTCCACAGACCTGCCAGCCTCAAACAACACCCTCTTTCTTCACATTAGAAATGGAAACACGTCCTCTGCAGGAATTTTCCACTTAATAGCTCCTGCTTTCCTACCGGGGGCCTCAGTGCACCACCACTGCAATGCTGTATTTCTTTCCACTGCAGTTTGACATTTTGCAGCCAGAACAACGAACGGCATTCACTACATCCTAATTTTTGAAAAACATATCTCTGTAGGCCCACAGAACGCACCCAGTGCAGCAATCACCAGGAGAAAATGGCAAAGGTATTTAAACATCATTACATGTCACTGAGGATATGACATTGTCTGGTAAAAATGCTCTTTTATATAGTTGCTTTTCCTTACTCCCCATTCCTCCCCCTCCAACCCTTTATACACACACAGAGACACCAAAGCCTCTGCCCCGCTCTCCCACTACCAGCCACTCTCATTCTACACTTGGTTGTAATTGTTTGCCTTTGTGAATTATTTCCTTTGCATAATATTTGCAAACTGCATATCAGGTCCTGACACTGTGAGGAGCAGAAATGCACATTGCAGATAATCTGAGCAGTAAACAAGGAGCCTGCTTTAAAATGCATCGAGTGACCTGTCTGAAGGCAGCAATATTTGCAGGTTGTTTACTGCTGAGGTGCAGTGATGTCGCTGAAATGCAGCAGCCTGAAGATTGGAGCAAAATGGAATCTCAGACACTCGGTCAAGCACAACCTGCAATTTTTTAATATGTTCCTTGCATTCTGCTTTTTTTAAATTTAGAGCTGTATTATAAATTATTAAAAGCTATTTTCCAAAAATCCCTTTGCTGTGTCTATGAAAAAAATTTAATTCCTTTACAGGGAGCAAAATGAATGGAAGTAAACATGTTTATTGCTAGAAGGAAGGTTTCCCCTGTCTGCGCAGTGGTAGAGTCTCAGACAGCAAGGTCCCAGTAGGTCAGACTGGCACATTGAATTGCGTATCAAATGAAACCGGTATTCTGGAAAAAGGGTGGAAAGAGGAAGAGGGGTGTTAGTGAGGAGGTTGCTCAGGCCAGGAGGGTGGGCCGCTGAAAAACAACAAGTTAAAAAATAGGATTGATGATTTGCAGGACACCTAGGGTATTTCTTTCAAGGGGTATTACTTCCACTTTTAACCAGGAACAAGAGCTAGAAGAAAAAAAAGCGGCAGGAGCTGACAGCTTTGTGCTGATCAAAGGGACGGAGCATTGAATGCCTTCTTTTGCTAGCTATTTATTAGAGAGAGAGAAGGGCTCCTTTGCCATTCTACTTAGGAGAGAAGGGATTAAAGATCAAAAAAAAAGGACGGGGACCGGCATGAGTTCTTTGTTCAGAAAATATTTCTCTCTTTCTTTTTTTTTTAATGGTGTGCCGTGCTGTCCACTACAAGACAAAAACACCATTTCTTTTTATAGCATTGCTCCCTTTCTTTTCTCACTCACCAAAATTTCTAGTGATAAACAATTCCAGGAGCTTTTTTTCTTTTATTTTTTTTTTTTTTTTAATGTAAAGAAGGCCCCCTTTGGGAAACTTAGTTAACTGTCTTTTAGCCTGATTAACCTAGGAAATAAAGTTTAAATGCACTGCTGGGATTCTATTAGGATCATCAGTTCATATAGATAACAGCAAAAGGTGTTAAAATGCACTTCACTGGTGCAAGTGATCTCATGTTGTAAAAATGATTATCCCCAGCAGAACAGGGAAGGATTAAGGGGCCATGTCTACATCTGGGAAACTCCATAAGCGTTCTATTAGCATTAATACATGTATTAATCACACAGACACAAGAAAAAGAATGGTGGCAGGATGGTGGCAAATGGAACAGTGCATTAAACCCACTCTCTTTAAGTCAGTGGAATGTGAGCATCTTTATTCCTAGAATTGCAATATAGGTGTAAAGTAGTATGAATGAAGTTGGGGAAAGCCTGCTTGTATGATTGTGGATCATTGTGGATTACCTAAAAAGAGAGACTTCTGCTAAAGTAAAGCACTCCCATTGCAGAGACTTTGAAGAAAAGTGAGGTACATTTAGTGCTCTAGCCCCAAATCTGTTGAACTACACTGTGAATATTTGATCGCAGTGACCTAATTTCTCATTTATATTCTGATTTCTGTTACGTGGATCAGAAAGGAAAGGTCTATCCATGTCCCATGCTTCTGCTCCCTCCTCTGCTCCTTAGTTCAGGTTGCTGCTTCCCAGCATGAGTGAGAGTCATGCTAAATGGCCATGCAAGTAAGGCTGAGGTAACACTGATAAAAACAAATGCTGTTGATCAGACATGAATAATTCAGCAGATGATCATCGTGGGGTTTGAGATGAGCAGCATTTTCCACACTTTCATTCCATTTCCATTTGCAGCCCCTAAATTTTGTTTCATCTTTATAGCAACCACAAATAAAAAATGAAGTATTGCCAAATATGTGGTGATTTTACAGCCAGCTTTTTATAAGGCCTATTACCAGCATTAGGCTAGCAAAACAAATACATGGTGATGATATTTAGGGTTCTTTTTGATCTCCAACCTCAACCACCACCAAAACAAATCTAAGTCCGTTACTGGAGATTAGGAATGCAACTCTTGGGAAAATAAAGTGCTCATGTTTTTGCTTGTAGTCTCCTTTCAGCTCTACTATGTTTGTTGACAATCACCATACTAGAGCAGCATCTAGGAAAGTCTTAATAAAAACTACTTTAGCACCATGATAGATGTGATAGTGAGACATATAATTGACTTCATTGCTAAAAATACAATAGTTGTACATGTTGAAATCCTGTCAAGAAGTTGCCTCTTTCATTCCAATATTAAACACTTCTCTTTCAGTGGATATTTGGAATATTATATATGTCTGTCACCACAGCAGTGACATTTGTTATTTTGTTCATCAAAATGTCACCTGCCTATCAAGAT
Source organism: Platysteira castanea (assembly GCA_013397175.1). Classification (NCBI taxonomy): domain Eukaryota; kingdom Metazoa; phylum Chordata; class Aves; order Passeriformes; genus Platysteira; species Platysteira castanea. Next base: position 53,269 of record VYXC01011363.1, read on the forward strand.
ATCTAAGATAAGTAGGACTGAGAAACTTTGTTGAATCATCATGCACAGGCTTTTTTCTGCCAGCAGATGCATTACATGAGACACTTATATTGATGTGGAATAGCAACAGAAGTCAGCTTCCCTGTCTGCAAACGTGGAGGAATTATAATTTGCCTTACAAGGATATTTTAGTAATTTCTTCACAGCATTAGGGGGACAGATGAACTATAAAACCAGTCAGTCCCTGATACTGCAGGGTTGTTCTTAGAGTACACAGTGTTGCAAAGGACTTTGAGGAGGAAGCGGACTCTGTGACTATTAAGCATTTTAAGTGCCATAGTAGTTTGAGCATGCTTAGCTACCTTATTTGGCTGCCCTCGAAGCCTGAAAAAAAAATTAACTGAGGGCCTAGTAAGTAGCCAGGTGATAAAAGAGACAGGAAATATGATGCTAGAAAAGCGGAAATCAACTTCTAAACAGGGAAGTAAAGAAGAAATGAAAAACCAAGCCTGTAAAAACACTGAGAGGTTTTTAGAAGTGACACCATTCTGACGAAAACATCAACACTGTTTCAAATATTCTGTATTTCTCCACCCACCCCTGAATAGATCTTTAGTATCCCTTCACTGCTTTGGAGTCAGATTTCAAGCCAAAATGTCTGCGTTACTAGTTTTGCAAGTGCTACCACTAATTGAAACCACATAATGCTGCAGATCTGAAATAAGGCAGGCAGGGCATCCCTGCTGAAAATCTACCCAGCAGGACAACCCCTTTGTTCTCTTTTAAAATAAACTAATTCAAGGGAAATGTTGTCTAAATCATTGCTTCTAAATGTATACAGAATTTCCTCCCTGCTCCCCCCCCATTTTCCTGATTAGCTATCAAAGGACTTTGTTATTCTTGTGAACTGCAAAAATGGTTTTAATATGCACGCTTGTCATTTCTAGGTGTATAAATTTTGCTTTTGCAGGGATTTTACGTGGCACATATTGTGATCACCTGTGTGTAGGGTAGTTAATTAGCAGTCCAGGTCCAATTTCATTTTATACTGCAGCAATCTACACTAGGAGACTGATCACAGCCACACTCAGTAATTTAACTCCTTCCTTTCAAAGCTGTTTTAGTAATTATATTTTGGTTGTAAGTTTTCAGAAAGCTTTTACAGTACTTGTTTTCTAGCCATGTAAGCTCCCTCCCTTCTCAGCTCCCCTCAATCCTGGCTGTTGGCTGCATTCCACTAAGAAATTAGAAGGGAGGCAGCTGTCATTATTTTGTCAATTGTAAAATCTAAGACATGGAAAAAGTCTTAGGAAGGCAGGGGAGTCATGTAACTTCTATTGAGAAAACAGATTATTCCTCAATACTTTCAACAGTACTTTCACTTGACCTAAAAGGAAAACTTTTATGTGGTGGACTTTTATGATCCAGGCTTGGATTTCCCAGTGGATCACTGAGATGTGTGCACATAAACATCACTTTATACCTGGTTCAGAAATTCACAAAAACCACCCTCAGCACTTGGGGAAGAACTCATTATATCATTTCATTTTGAGTCTCATCCTCATTAAGAATTTTGCATCTATAGCAATCATTTAGCTACATACATTAACATCTGGGGCATAGATAAAGTGCCTGCAGCCCAGACCAATAGCATCCAAATCAAAACACATTTCTTATCACAGCAACTGGAAAAACAATAGCATGTAACTGGTAATATGTATATAAGTTGTTCACTTGCAGCTTGGCGATGAAGGCCTTGCTCCCTGTGTGCCCCTTTTAAATTCATCCTATTTTACAGTGACTTTGAGATTTAGAAAGACTTTCAGGGATGTAAGGACTTTTAAAAATCCTGCTTTTGTTTTTCTCTCTGGATAGATACAAGAAAAATAATTTCACTGTAATGTCAGGATTCCACAAAAAAACTGTGCAGTTTTGCAATTGGAATTTTGATTCCAAAGTAGCAGACGAATAGGTTAGTGCTTGCTTTTCACTACTGTAGGAGAGCTGGCCTTTACTGATGCTCCTAGTATTGCCAGTTAATCATATTCTCATCAGACATGCATTACAATTTAAAATTAAATAACTTCATAAATTCCTAGGAGTTTCTGTATGTCTGCTACAGATTATACACCAAAGATCAAACTTTTAATATCTGTTCATGCTGAAAAATATTTTTGTACGTGTGTTTTCTTGGCTAAAGATTCTTATTTAAGTATGTCAAATAATTTGGTACTTACAAAAAATTCCGTCCTGACCAGTGTTCATCTTTTTGTGTGTATGGAAGCACAAATCTCAACAGTTACATCACTTTTAACTTAAGCAGCTGGTGGCAGTCTAACTATTTATTTTCTTGAGTCCATGGCCTTTGGAGACACAGATTTCCAGTCACTGGGTAGTTTCCAAGTAGTGGGAAACCTTTTGTAAAATATGGCACTTCCAGAGGAGGAGGTGGGGCTTTTCTTTACAATAAGAAAAGTGTCTGTGGATTGTGTTTGAAGATACAATGTATGATTAATGATTCTCTATTCACTGGTAAACAGCAATTCTTATTAAGCGAAATGAGAATGCATCAGAGTAAAATGCAGCCTGGCTGAAAAAAAAGAACTGAGCCTAGGAAATCCAAGCATCAACCTTTTTTTCTGGGCAGTGAAAAACAAAGCGTAGATGTATTAGGCTTAAATTTCCAGTGAAGAAGCCAGATATATTTTGTTGCTTTCTCTCCACTATATATATTGGTCTTGAACTCTGCCAAGGGTTCCATGTTGCTTGTCTGGGCTAATGAGTAAGTTATCAAAACACAAGATTTATGACAGCAGTCAAGGAATTAAAGAGCAGAGTTCTGAGCGCTGAGGAAGCCTTTGCAAATCCCCAAAATAGAGAGAAATCTCTGCTTGAATCATCTTCTGTTGTGAGTTGGTATGGCATCTGCTGCTCCAAGTCTAAAAGCGGAATGAATAGACAAAGAGTTTCAGATGTACAAGCTATGCTTAATCACCAAATAATAACAAATAGGAACTCCCAACAGCCCTCTGTGAGATCACGTTCAAATTAGCTACACATTCAAGTTTTAGGGCAACAATTTCCTCGCTTCTATTTATGGGAAAACTGTAGTATATATACCAGCCACAGAACTTCAGCATCACATGGCACGAATGATTTCCTAATTGACTCACCCTCTATATTGCTTCATACATGGTCTTTTAGGAGCTTTTTTTCAATGAAGCTCACTGTAAAGCTCTTCTCAAGAGCACCTCCTGACCAACTTCTGGGTGTGAAGAACAAAAAAATTGTCAGATATTTCATGGTGCCTAAGAGAAATGTTTTGTCTGTGAGCCTTTATATATTAGTCCTGGCTATATGTATTTGCATCCTGTGTTTTCATGTCAAACTGTGTCAGATGAGGCAGAGAAGAGTTTGATTTCTACATAGTGTTTTTCATACTGAAATTATTCCACTAGACATAGGCAAGTTATGAGTTATCAGAGGCCATTAAGTGTGCTTAGTGGGTAAGCTGAATAGAAAAGTCAAGTTGTGGTTAATAATAATTCACATAAAACCCAGACAATGAGAACTCTTGTTTGAGTGGGAGAGTAGGGAAATCTTGGCCCTAGACTCAGAGTATATCACTATATCCCTGACTTCTTTTTCTTTCATTCTTTCCTACCTCACCAAAACTCCCTCTTGGTTTTTAAAACTCAGAGAGTAGCAATCCAGACTTTTCATCTGCTCCTTAATGTGCCTTTTTCTCATTCAGGCAGCCATAAAATACTGCACTTTGCTGTATAAAGGATGAAGTGTTTTAGGAATAGATTTCAAAGGTATCAGACACCTAAACAATACAGTTAGGATCACAGCAGGATTTTTCAAAGGTAAAAGCAGAAGTAGGAATTATGTGCCCTTTTGCTTTTTTAGCTGCCCACAAAATTAAAAAGAAGCAAAACAAACAAAAAAAATCTTGCTTAATTTCCTCTTGAGGGTCGCTGGCCCAAGAAGACCCATTTACAGAGAAGCAGGGCTGAATCATTTAGGTTAAGAGGAAACTAGAATAGTAATTGGAAATAGTGGAACTTCTTTTAGTGTTTCAGAAATATGGGCCCATTAGAGTTTATGTGGTGTTCTGCAGAACAAGATGTGTGTCCTGTCACTTGTGGTAGAACCCCTCCAGCACATTTCCACAAATATCTCCTCCATTGTATCTGGGGCCCTCAGATTACATTCTGCTCATGATGCACATTTACGTTCTGGGTACTAATGAGAATAAATCAAGGCTCCAAAAAAGTCACATCAGCAGCAATTAATCTATTAATTCAAATAATGTTCTTTGAGTTGCTGTCTGGACTATCTCTACCAGGTAGTTTAACACCATTCTATGGGTCTCTCTTGATGAAGCCAATCTATATTGGATTAAGCTCTACCTTAGCCAATGAGATACAGAGCATTTGCACATTTACCCAACGTGTGGAGCACCTGGGTGCTTGGCTGCTTATCAGCCTCAATATTGCTACATAATCAGGTATTTAATACAGAGTCCTGGCCAGATACCCTGCCACTCAGAATCACACATAACCTAGTGTTAAAAGTTTCTCAAAAAGTAAAAGGCTTGAAGAGAGTTTAATTACAACATGGGAGAGTGGTGTGGATATTCCTGTATTTTTCATTGCTGAAAAGACAGTTTTTTCCAATTTCTTGCATATATAAACCATGCCTCTGCATTTCCACTACTTGGCTTTAAACAAACACAAACATAATACAAATTGATGCCTGAAAGGGGAAGAATATGCTTTTCAGAAGACTGAGTGAAAACAAATGTCAGGTTTTGGTCAGCTGAAATATTTCATTCCACCCAAAACCAATTGTTCACACAAGTCTAAATAAAAGGTGCTAGAACCAAGCCATAAAAGCTGTTGCCAGAAGCAGAGCTGAATGTTAGTTACTCAGTGCTCTGGGGCTGCCTGCCTAGCTGTGGTTCAGTCACTAGAGAAGAAATACATATATTTTCAATTGACAGATAGTAAAACCTTCCTTCCTTTGTTCCCCACCTTCACTGCACGTGGCTTCTTCATCATACACTGTCCCACCCTCTCTCCCTGCTTTGAACCACAATTAGCACATATTTTCATAATAAAAATAAGCCTCTCCCTGTGTCCTTCCAGCTGTGCTTCCCACCCAGATTCCCATTATGAATCAAGACAAGTACATGTGTTTAAAAAAAAAAAAGTCTTTCTTCCCTCCCCAGGCTTGCTGTCTTTTTCCACTCATCACCTCAGCTTCACTGAAATATTTCCTGGAGGGCTCCAGAGTTTCTGCTGAGCTGAAGGTGCCTCAACCATCTGATTCCTCCTTCAGTGTTTTTAGAGCACCACATGACCAGCATTGCCCAGCAACACCAGGCAATAATGTCAGGAGTCTCTGTCACACTTGTTTAAGACAGTCAGGCCCCAAAGGACAAGGCAAGTTGGATGGAGGCTCAAAGACCAGAGGGGTGAAAGCTGTACTTATCTCTGTGATTCCCCAGGGTTCACTGCAGAGCTAAGCTCGCTGACAAACAGGCCCTGCAGAAGCACTCTCAGCTTGAATGTTAGCCAGTGTGCAGAGCACGTAAGTACAGACAGGTGGGAGAATATCCTAGCTGAGCAGATTGCATATATTGTGCTAGATGGATTAAAAAATAGGTGCCAAGGAAACTTACCCATGCAGGATTCCCTCCTCTATTCTGGCAGAAAATGAGAGGCTTTCCACAGGTTGACATGACATATTCAGCAACTCTGCTCTGAGATGGAAGCATGTAGATTGGTTGGAAATACTACATTTTTTCTATTATAAGAATAGTTATGTTCAACATCCTTCTCTGTGCCTCAGTTCCTGTGGAACACAACTGCATAAACATTTATTAAATATCCTAAAACACCCCAAAACAAGCTTATTTGTATTTACAAGTTGTCAATAAAAATGCTCCAGATATTTGAATAACGTATGTTTTCTCAGAGAAGTTTTTGTTCTGTTTTTGTTTTATGTTGCATGTTTCCAAGCCAAACACTGTGGTACCACCTCTTGGAATCTAACCCAGGTTTTTCCAAACCAAATCCTGCTTCATACTCCTCAGCCTTCAACACCTGAGCTTCCATTCAGCCTTCAGCTCACTGCTCCATGTAACCAAGTGAAACTGAGTTTCCATCCTTAGGTCCTTTGTGTTCTAGTGGCAGTTGAGGAACCTCTGCTACAGATAATGTTTGAATAATGTTTGAGACAAGTTTGTTCCAAGGTCCAAAACTGTAAAATTTCTCCCACAATGAAAACCACTGAGGATGTTCTCATTTCAAGAGACTTCTTAACCAAAACTACCACAACTTGCAAGAAACTGCAAAGGTCCTGCTTGCTTGGCAGACTGATGCAGAAAAAGTTATTTTTTTGCCTGCGTAATCCCTAGGATTGCATTAATAAGCAAGGGGCCATGGATGTTAGCTCAGCTTGCTGCTGGCTGAAACTGCATATTTTGTACAAAATTGTTTACATTCTACAGTTGTCTTTTCCCAGTATCTTACATCCATACACAGAATTTCAGGCCTGGTTGATGAACTTTCCAAAATGCAAAGTGTGAGCCCTGTTGGCAGAGCGGAGCAGGTCCTGAACCCTGCCAAGCTCTCTGAGCCCTCAAGGCAAGTGGCCAAAGCAAGGGCCAGCTAACAGCCACCAAGCACAAGCCAAAATTGGACCCTTAGCCCATGGGGTGGATACCCACCTGGCTTGCTCTGCCCAAGTCGAGCACATGTACTCCAGGCAGGTGCATCAGCCTTTTCTTTTTCAAAAAACACAGCCTAGCTCAAAATGACTTTCTGTCACTAGGAAATACTCAGTTCAAGTCTTCCCATTAATTATAAGTATTCATAAAGGCATTATCCAGCAAGACAGAGGGGACATTTAAAGGACATCTCCTAGTATGTATATCACTATTGCATTGCTTGTTTTCATTGCTCTGTGAGCAATTTGTATTTATTTATTCAGGTTTCTAAATGCTGAAGAGGCCAGGACAATAAGCTTGCCATAGGTAGGCACCACCTCTGAATGCTCAGCAGTTCATGACTTGCTTCCCAGTTCTCCGCCATGGGATCTCGCATACAGTCCACCACATCTCCCAAAGAGTTCGTTAGGAAAAGGACAGTTTTGATCCTCAAAAAAGGGAAATAGATGTTGTCTCTGCTACAGAACATTTCTTGCCTATGCTGATTCAGGCTCCAGGGGTGTGAATTTGAGAATGTAGTTGTTCCCTTGAGGGCTTAGCCTCCTTCTCCAGCAGCCTTTGATGGAGAACAACACACAGGTGTCTCCCCTGGCAAAGCTCTACCTGGCACAGGCCATGGCCAGTTTCAGAGCCAACCACTACGGATGAAATGCAGCCTCTTATCTTCTCATTAACAGAGGCCAGAACAGGTCTTCAACCCACAGCAGGGTTTTTCATTTTCATTCCCAGTACAAGTTAAAACATGTTTTTATTCTTCCCAAACCAGCCTGCCTCCCTATGAACGTCCCTGCCTGGAGGATGAGCTGTCTCTCTGAGGACTGCCTGCCTTCCTGCTCCGGCTGAGCCCTGCCCTGGCCCTGCTCCTCCAGCAGCTTGGAGACAGCACCCAGCAGCCAAACGGCAGCTGCTGCAGAGGGGCAGTTTGGCAAGTGGCATGTGGCCAGTGCACGGGCCACAAGATGGGCTTGAATGCAGAGGGAGAAGGGGTTTTGGCTGTCTGTGGCAGTACAGGTACCATATGCTCAGGGTCAACCCTGAACGGCCTGGGTGGTTTGGAGCAGGGCAGTTAATAGATCCTTCACTGCAGCCAAAATTCTGTACTGTTTGTACCAGAGTCAAACAGACCTTGATCTCCCACAGCTCCTTTGGAAGGAAGCTCTGTCTTGACCCTCCTAGGTCAGGTACAAGGTGATGCCCTTAAAGCAGAAATGAGCATCTGCTCAAACTATCTTCACCCTGATCTCGATTGCAGTGAAGAACCTTTGGTGGTAGGAGTGACCCATCAAAGGGCAGCATAAAGGATAGTAGGATTTCAAGCACTTGGTTAGGGTCTGCTGGGAGCAGGAAACTGAAAGTACTGCTGCCTATCCTCTCCTGTCAGGCACGTCAGAGTGCAAAGACTGCACTAATGTTTTGGTACTCCTGTAGACACGGGGAATGAACTGCACCAAAGGACCACAAGGAAAACCACACCTTGTTTATGCCATATTTATGCCTGGTGAAGACGCTTGTCAGAGAAGACACTTTTTCTTCCTTTTTTTTACTTAGGAGTAGAGTTTGCCTGCATAAAATTAATTCTAGGCAGAGATTGTACATTGGGAAGATAGAATTTGGGGTAACAGATTTTTTTTATGCTTTTTATTAACTTATTGTGTGAGCAATGCTCAAAACATGTTAAATGCTGCACAAGCATGCCTAGGGGGGGAAAAAGTGAATTAAATCATTTACAGAGAACAGACTGGTGCAGACTTTCTGCTGGGGTAATCAGGCAGGGAGAAAGTACTAATATCTCTGCATTATTAAGCTTTGGTGTGCTTGTCATAACCTTCCACCAGCTTTTGCCTTCACTCACTAAAACCTGGCTACCAGATGGCATTATTTGGCTTTGCCTAAGCTTCTGAGACACCCTAGTATCATCCTGTATTCTATCCAGAACCCCTTGGTGTGTTGTTATACAGTAAGAAGAGCGAGTCTGGCACCTTTCATTAGCAAACCATGCAAAAAATAGTACAAGATCCCCAGGAACAAGCTGGTGCTGTTTTAATGCTCATTTAAATCTAGCATTTTTCTGGCCAGTCTTCTCTGGATTTTAATTTATATCATAATTTCGTATTTCTATTTTTGTTCCTGAAAACATCAGGAAAAGCAGGCATAAAAGCTTCAATCAATTAATTTCTCTCCCATTAGTTTTCTGTCTTTATAATTCTAATATCAGTATTGATTGGAGTTAACCCCTAAATTTACTGCTATAAATAAAAAGCAAATTGGCCCAAATATATTTCTCATCGTCTTTCAAGAATTTATTTCCTACAGTCTATTTTGTTACTCTGCCTCACTCCAGTGATGCCTATCAAAATTTTTGGCTTTTAACACACGTTTTACGAAATTATTCATTTCTGAAAACAGATCTTTTTCCCCCCATTAAGTCTCTATGAAGCAACTTATGAGGTTAAGAAGTTATGGCATTTCATAATCAGTTGAGTAATCATCCTCACATATTATTAAGAGCTAAATTTCAGTCCTATTAATATTTTGCTTATAGTTTCTATTCTGTGGAGTTTGGGGCAACCCTTTGTAGCACTGAGTGCTGCTATGAGCTGTCTTTCATCTCCCATCTTGCTCAAGTGCCTGTGGTGGCTACCTCCAGCCTTAGGCACTGCAGAACTGTGTTTCATAGTCTACAGAGGTTTTGGATTTTTGTTGTGTGGGGTTTTTTTTGTTTTGTTTTGTTTTGTTTTTTTTTTAAATCAGCTCTGGAGAACAATCACATCTGTTAAAAGTTCCAGAAGCTCTTCTAAAACAGTCAGCTGGCAAGCCCTTAACTATAAGGCTTTACCTGTCAAGCCTAGGATAAAAATCCCTACTTGCAAAAAGATATTTGGCCCTTCAGCCTCAGTTCTCTTAAGGAAACCAGTACAGATCCTGCAAGATATGTGGCTCAGTATGGGATTAACTGAAGGATGCCTTTAGACCTTCTCCTAAGCTATATGGAAGAAATTCTTTACTGTGAGGGTGGTGAGGCACTGGAACAGGTTGCACAGAGTTGTGGATGTCTCATCCCTGGAAGTGTTCAAGACCAGGCTGGATATGCTCCTGAGCAATCTAGTCAAGTAGAAGGTGTCCCCACCCATGGAGTAGGGGTTTGGAAGAAGATGATCTTTAAGGTTCCTTCCAACCCAAACCATTCTGTGATTCTATTTCTTGTGTCTGAAGACCCTGCACTGGAGAAGTGACTTCTGGTTGCACTATTCTCTGTGCAAGAGATGATAGGTTTACATTTGTTTTTAGGGTGTGTGAGTTATTATCAATCAATAAATCTGCCAGCTAGGGTCCCTCAGGAGATCATCAGAGTTGCGTTAACTGCATTCTCCAAAACCAGTGACCTTAGTAAAGACCTGATGAGACACTCCTGCTGTTGGTGAATGTCAATGACAGAAGCAGAGAGAAAGCTGTGTGGTCAGGCCCTGGGCTGAACCCCATATGTGCTAAAAACGTCAGTGCAACAGCCCTCACACTTTGCTTCTCTTTAGAAGTCCCTGTGCCATTGCCTTTAGCCCCCTTACTTAATTTACAGCGGGTAGTGTCTCTCATTGTGCTGTCTTTGCAATACAGCTCTCTTTAGAGATACAAAAGCCTGCTTTTCTGAAGACACATATACAAACCCCTCATTTAGAGCTGTATAATAGGGCTAAGAACATTTTCTTTTAATGAACTTAATGGAGGTTTTACCACTGATGTCAGTGAGGCCAAGTTCCCACCTCTTTTTCAAGCAAGACTAACACAGTGAGGCCAGGTGACTGGTGGAAATCATGCAAGAATTATAACTCCCAGGACAGAAAATCAGTAGGGTGTTGTGTAAATCTTTGGTGTAATAGGATCAATGAGTGTCAGTGCAATTTTATGAGTATACATTTATTTATACGTGTCTCTCTTTTGAGGCAGACCTTACACGTCCTTGGGAAGTGCTGCAAAGCTCCCACACCTCATTATATAGGTGTATGTAAATATGTCATGCACAGTAAATACACTCATAAAGTTTTATTTTTTAAGTTACCTTTCTAACCTCTTCTAATATTAGCTGAGCAAATAGGCAAACAAAAGCCTCTCAACCACACAGGGAGAAACAAGTTGTGAGTTGCATTTAAGCCTCCTCTCCAGGTAATTGCTTTGGGCCCATGAGATGTGTCAGCAACGGAAAGGTCTGAATGAAGAGGCTGGCAAATGGGAATGGAGGGTCTATCCTAGCACAGGGTACAGCTGTGCTTGTATATTGACCATTTTACTCCTCTGTCAGTCTGAGTTCTGAGACTGCTGCTTGGGTTGGAAATGGCAGAGAGCAGCTGTGCAGGTCCGTTCTGCAACCTGACCTAGGGACGAGGGCCTGAGCTGCCATTTGTGCTGCACGGGGTGATTAAGGGGCCTCTGATGAAGTGGAAGGAGCAAGGTGTGCTCAGCTTTTGGAGCATAAAACATGATGGCAGAAAAAGCTGGAGGAGGACACTTGTTCAACAGCTCTGGTGGTATCACAAAACCAGCTGCACCCAGATGAACCTGGGGAGGGCACTGACTCCGCACAGAGCCAGGAATCTGCACAAGCAAGACAATCAAGTATGTGACTGGGACAGCCCACGTTCAGGCAGCTAACATGAGAGAAATCCAGGAACATTCTGAGTTCTGAGAAAGCTCTAATCTCATTTCTCGTCCAAGATGAATGAATAGGCTAACTTTTCTAGATAATTTCTAGGGAAAGGCTCCTCCTGAAAAATCCTGGACTGCCTCAAGTGGCAGGATGATATAATCATCCATGGCATAATGACTTTCCAGTAAAAATTGGTGAATAAATCAGAGAGATCACACCTGGGAGACAGATCACCAAATATCAGAAGTCCTCTTCAATAATCAGACCTTCCCCAAAGCTGAAGAAAAAGAAACGGCCAGAAATTTCTGACTAAATGCATTTCCTTAGATCAGTCTCCATTGTCAAAGCATTAAAATTTCTGAAGAAATACAAATTCAACAAGTTTATAATGTGAATATTTGTGTGGTGCAGATCACTTCCAAACAGAGAGACAAAGGGAAAAAAACAGATTCAAAAAAATATTATTAACCA
>VYXC01011363.1:80747-147611 GCA_013397175.1 Platysteira castanea
AAAAAGAACCCCACTACAAACTGTTTGGGAACCTGACTCAGAAATTGAATGCTTAGGTTTGGCATTAATGCCTAACTTCAGCTTTGCAAAATAGTCACATGAATATCTAAGTCTTTAAGTTTTCCATATGAAATTGGCAGGCTTAAACATATTTTAGGGGCTGTAGTTTCATGACTGGTCAATATGAGTTTGCAAAGGCCATAAACACAATTCTTTTTCTCATACACTTATTCTGAATCATGCCCCACTTGTTGGATTTCCACATCTGAAGTGAAGGAGGCAAACATTTATATTTAGAGCACATTCATATTCAAAGCATGCTGAAACTGATGGGCCTTTATCAGCACTGCTGGACTTCTGTATCAGCACTGCATTGAGAGCTCCGGCATTGGGTCCAGAGCAATGTGCATCTGCAGCTTCTCTGACTGATAAAAACAAATGTTTAGTTTCTTCCACATTGAAATATAAACTGTGGTTGACCCTTGGTGGCAGAAATGAGAAAAACAAATTTAGAAAGGAGAATACAGAGATTTAAACCTTGCTGAGTAGTCACCATCTCAGATTTTACTGCAGCCGCCCTGACATTTGCTTTCAGGTCTCACTCCATGGCTCTTCTCAGCTGCCAGTGGACAAGTGGCAATGTTGTCCCAGGTCACCCATCTTCCTGACAGGTCTCTGGCCTGGCTAGGAGGGCAGGCAGTGCTTGGCATTGAATAACATCATGAGCCGCTGTCCCAAGCCAGGCTTGCCTGGTCTCCTACGGTGGATTTACTCATAGTCCTCGTTAAGTCTGCCTTCCTTAGCAGGATTGGCAGGTGTAGAGGCAAGAATTGCAGTATCTGCCAAATAGCCACGACTGAGTTCATAGAGCAGTTGTTAGGGCTGCAGACAGTAGTTTGTTGGATCCCTTTGTGATGCTCTGCTAAGGGTTTCTTCTGCCTCTGTAGTGGGTTCTGTTCGTAACTGGGCAGAAATACCAATTAAATGTAGTGGTTTTGTTCGTATTTTTATCTTCTGTGAGATAAGAATTAGGAGGAACGCAAAGCAGGTTCCAAACTTTAAAGACTATAAAGTTTATTAACAGAACTAAAAGAAAAAAGAAGTAATAAGGGTCAGAATAAACCTTCAGAACACTTCTCCTCCCCCATCCTCATCCTCCTCCCACTTACAACATAAAGACACAAACTTGGGATTATTTCATCAGTTTACCACCTCTATAATAGTCTTTCATCTGTTCAGTTAGGGAGAGGAGTCTCTTTTGCCCATGCTAGGGGTCTTTTCCAAAAGAAACCATCTTCTCATGGCTTCAATGTCACAGCACAACAGCCGCCCAGGGTGGTTTTCTGTTGGCATGTGTGAGTCCCTTCCCCCGACTTACAGCTTTCCCCACAACTGTTTTCAAGGGTTAATTTTAGTTAATGGGGTACTATTTTAAGGATGAGCTGTTCAAGAGCAAAGCTTCTCTTCATCTATCTCTGGGATCATTTTCATCTCTAGGAACAGAGGTCTTCTTCTTCTTCCCTGGGAGCAAGGGTCTCCACTTCATCGCTATCTCTCTTGGTCCAGGCTTCTCATTGGATCACAGCTACTTCAACATTTACTTATTTCAGTATAGCCATCTTTGCTCGTGGCAGTTTGAATGCTCTTCCCCCCATGCTTATCATGAAATTACAAGGGGTTCTCTGATGTATCATAGTCGATCATCATAGCTTTACAAAAGAATTTCAGCTTTTAGGTTTTGAAGCATCTCCTCTATCCCCTCTCTCTGGGCTTCAGCTCTTTCTTCTTCATCAACTTTGGTGTTACTATCATGGTGTCTATTTACATGCCTTTGCCTTCCCCTTTCCTTTGACCTGGGAGAGGATTGATGTCTGCAGGTTTCATCTCTTCTGGGGAACTTACAGCGCTGGAGGGGTTAATCTTACCCATGTTCAGCCCTTGCAGCTGGAACTTATCTTTCTCTGGAGGTCACATGATCTCTACCAAACGGTGGCCAGAGCTGGTCTCGGTATAAGGTTTCATTTTGGCAGCCGCACCGGAGGGGAGCCCATGCCGAGCCGCGGGACCGGTTCGCACAGAGCACGGCCAGGACCTTGCCAGGCCGCGCTGAGAGGCGCCGGCCCGTACGGAGCCGCGCGCCGTGGCCCGGCCCAGCCAGGCCGAGCGGCCCCCAGTTACCTGTCCATGGACCGGAAGCAAGAGAGCAATTCCTGGGCTTGTTTGTCTTTAAATGTGTCTTTTACAGAGGTGTATCCAGCTTCTTAAGTGGCTTAACAGAGTTGTCAATATTCAAATTAGCCAACTGATTTAGTTCTATCATGTCTGGAGAAAGTTACAACAGCCCCTTGCAAAAACATCACTTCCCCATGGCTGGTGGAATTTTTTTTTTTTTCTTAACTAAAGCTCCAAGCTGTGCTAACCCATGACAGCCTCCCAGTCTGCAGAACTCCTGCAGAAGCTTGCATTCCCTGGAACTCTCCAGGTATGCCCAGCTTTCCAGAGGCTTTTTGTGATGTTTGATATTTGTACTGCTGGGAGAGAAAGACAAATTTCCTGTCCTGCTCTCTTGAGATAGGAAGTAAGTAAAACCAAGCACTTTTTCTTTGACACTTGGTTAAGGCTGCAGCAGAAGGGATGACATGAATACAATCCTCTGAGGACAGGAGTGGAGAGTGGAGCCTGGTGACCCTCAAGTATCTCTTTTTGAGATAACTGTCTCTGAAAAATTGTCTCTGGAAAAGCTGCTGCATGTTTCTGTCTCTGTTGAAAGCAGATAGCTTGCAAGGTTCCATCACTAGGGAGTTGGTTGTAGAGTTCAACCAGCTGCATCCATACTCTTTGCAGGTAACAGAAATACAGCCTCCAAAGGGTGATAAACAAAGAAGACTGAAAATAAGCCTGAGTGTTTGTGTTTCATAACTTGAGCTGCGACCAGAAAGAGTTACTGATGCTTGGTGCCTCTCTTGGAAGCTGAGTAACAAGAGGTAGCTCCTGATCACTGCAAGCCATCAGCTCCAGCTCTGAGCCACCATAAACCCTGGGAGCTGGCCAGGCAGAACTGGGACTGTGCTGCCCTTCCTCACCTGCCCATGGGAGCACCACCATGGCCACCACTCTAGAGCCTACATATTCTTCACTCCAAAGACAGATTCTTTAAATAAACACCACGCAAAATTATTCTCTCACCAATATGCAAGTTTTTTCCTACCTTCCACATCCATGCAGAAAGATTTCAAATAGATACTAATGAAATTTTATGTCAGATTAAGAAAAGAGAAAGAAATGGCAGAATACTATTTATGCTCATCTCCAGCATGACTGAATTTTAGAATATTTAGCTTTTGATAACTGCTTATTGGTACATAAAAAGTGGCTTTCATCTGAAATATAGTGCTGTATCATTCCCAGCAGAAAACTAATATCCCATTTAATATTCACTTTTTTTCATGGAGAAAATTAATAGCCTGTGCTGAAGTTTCCTGTTTTAGGGAAACTGTAAAGCAAGTCAGTGCAGAATGCACAAATATTTTTGGTGTTTTGTCACCAAAAATTTGAGGGGGTGGAGAAGAAGGAAAAGGGTGGAGGAACCTCCTGATCCCCAAGCACTCCTAGATACCAGAAGCCCCTGACAAACCCTAAATGGAGCTTAGTAGGTAAGAACAGAACTAAGCCTCTGTAAATACATTATTTTAAGTGGAATTCATATTTAAAAAAGAAAAAATAAAAAGAAGAAAACTTGTAACTTTAATGTCATACTTTCTGAGATGCACAATACATAGTGACCAAAAGATTGTATCTTTGCCTGCACCCCAGCTAGCTAAAATTGAAATGAAGTAGGTCTGAAAAGTTACATAATAAAATAATTGAGAAGTACCATTATAAACATTATGTGATGTTTGCATGCATAAAAGAAGCTTTGATTTACCAGTCCCAGCCCTAATATCACTTCACACTTACCCTTTCTTGAACATGGGGTTTACTTGGTTTACTTGTCTTTGGGGCAAGGGGAGAAATCTCACAGCCTAACAGACAACTCTGCTAACACCCTGCCACGGGTCCATTGCTATGAACCAGTTAATAAGGTAATTCTAGAAGCCCAAGTTTGTTTCCGTAGCTACATAACATTACACAAACATTTTGGTTGCAATTTTGTGGCAGTGGTTTCACAGTTATTTGATTAAAATGCAGTGCTGTTCTGCTTGGAGCCTGGGAGTGTCTGATATCACTGAAAGCTCTTTAGAAGTGCTACAATTTAGAATTATAGCTTACCCTGTTTGAAGGGATATTTTTAGTCTATTTATTCAGAGTATAAATATAGTTCTGTAGATCACTGGTTTAATGTCTCTCTTGCACTGGTCAGAAAGACACTTTACCCAGCACCAGACAAAGGTCAACAAATGGGCGTCTTTTTTTTTTCCCCCCCTTCCTTTCTTTTTTTGTAAAGCTGCATTAAGGGCTTTAGTAAGCAAAGTATCTTGTAAGCAAAGGCTGCACGTCTAACCCCTTTACTGCAGTGACCTACTTATAGGAAACACGCCTATTGAAAGGGGCTTTTTCCAAGATCTAGCATTTCAAACAAAAACATATCTACAGTTAGGTGGAAAGAGTTTAAGGGATCCCTGAGCAAAAATAATTGAAAGAATAAAAGGCGAGAGAAGGGAAATGGTGATGAATCACCACACAGTCAGGAGGAGTGATGTAGTGCATATTTCTATGAATGGCCATTCTTCGGCTTTATTATCAACAGCTCCATGAGTTTTTTATTTCTGATTATTTGTTTGGGTGTCAGGGGGACTTTTGTGCCTAAAGACCCCTGGAAACCAAAGTTTTATGAACACACAAAAGGCACGGGA
The DNA here is from genome assembly GCA_013397175.1 of Platysteira castanea. Lineage (NCBI taxonomy): Eukaryota > Metazoa > Chordata > Aves > Passeriformes > Platysteira > Platysteira castanea. Next base: position 85,601 of record VYXC01011363.1, read on the forward strand.
GTGACAGTGCAGGCAGCCACATCTCTGCTCAGCTGTTGCCCTTGCCCTTGACCTAAAGGGACCCTCCTTTCCACACAACCACCCGGCAGCACATATTTGGTTTGTGTGTTAATGTAGCTCTGGGCTTTTCTTGAGCTGGGCTTGCTCATTGTGCTGAACTGCAACAAATTCTTCACAGAGCAGTAGGGTTGGGTTGATTTCAGGCTTGATGTGTGCTGGGGGAATGGGTAAAGAAATAGAATTTCTTCTAATAATGGCCTCTCCTAAACACATTGTCCTTCCAGCTGGAGCATACCTAAGTCTTAGTATAATTTATAGAACTGGGCACGCAGAAGAGACCACAAAAGCAGGCCCTGCAGTTGACATCATAGTGGAGTTCCCACCAGAAAAAAAACCCACCAGAGCAGAATCACTTTCGTGTGGTGTTCCTCAGTATCTCATTTGGGAGGCACAAAAATCTTAATATATTTCATATCATGAACTGGGGAGTGACATGTGCAGGGGGGAATGCATGTAATATCCTTTTGTGGAGTCAGAGAGGACAGTTAAGTTTTTGAGATGAATGCCAAGGAGTAAAGGAGCTTGGCTGTCCAGGATCTGAGGAAAAGCAGTGACATTTCTGCATATGAAGAAAAAGGCTTCTGACCAGGGGGCACAGCACAGGCACACAGATGTACACTGCCCTGAGAAACTTGTGTTGTTTCTAAGGAGACACATTTATCAAAGTACATAATAGCTATTCAGAAACAACCTATTTTTAACTTCTTTTCAAGACCTAGTGTTTGAGATGATGTATTTATTACTAGCTTACAATAAGTAAGCAATTTGTCTGAGGTGGAGTAATATTTCAGTGAGGAATATTGTTCTCAGTTTTTTTTCCAGTTTTGACTATATATTAGGAAGATTTTCCCCAAAAATCATGCTCCAGGGAGGCAGGAGATTTTGCAGGACACTTCAATCCTGTTCCCAGTTCACTATAAGTCTGGGCATGTGTCATGATCTTAATATGTCCCAATTATTCATGAAAAGTATCTGGTGAATCTCCCAGTCTCCTCTCTGCAATCTGAGATTACACTCTTAACATTTAATCTACCACACAGACAGTGGTGTGACTGAATACTAGAATTACAAAAAAAGAAGAAAAAAAATCAAATTAGTTTAATCCTCACTTCATTACCTGACTCTTCTTTTTTTTTTGGTTGTTCCTTTTTTTACTCTCTCCATTTCAGAAAATGGAGATTTCGACTTTCTCAGGACTATTAAAATGCAAGGAAGGATGTGGAGCAATGTTCTCCTCCCCAGGCTGCAACACAGGGGCTGCGATCACCAGCTCTGCACTCGCCTGGTGTGTGGAATACATATCCACGTCAAGGGGAGTTCCTCCCGCAGAACAAAGGTGGAATGCGCAAGCGGGAGCAGCCGGGGCACCACCGAGAAACAGGGGCTGCTCCTGTGCGGCAGATGAAAGATAAATCCAGTCTCCATTGCAGGCAGAAGAATGGTGTGACGTAAGTGGTTTTCCTGCTGATTCTTATCCCACCCCAAAGAAACCTTTGGAAAAAAAAAATCCCCAAATGCTCAGCATATAGAATAAAAATACTGGGGAAGTTGCTTGACCCTCCAGTGCAGCATACTGGAGCCCCAGAACAGCACAGTAACTTCTGTGTTGGGTTTGTGGAGTTTTTTATCCCCTGAGCACTCTAATTTCAATTTGCAGTATCTGCAGGCTGGGATGGGACTCCCCCAAACACTGCAGTTCTCACCACACAAAACCTTCAGTGTGCAAACAGCCCTTTCTGAATTCTGTTCATGAAAGCTGGGTGGATTTCACTGTGATCTCCAGCCACCCTTTATTATTTCTTTGTGAATTATTATGGGCAAAATGAGAAATATGTACTTTAATCTGGATTTTTACAAATCTCTATGAGCTACACATTGCTTAGTTGGAGAAGTAAAACTTGCTAGCTCCTTCCCCAAGTTGATTTGTATTTTTTAATTGCTGCTAGATTAAACACAGATTATCCACTATTAGTTTTTATACTTTGAAGTTTTAGGACTACATACAGTAATTTCTATCCTACTGCCCCTAGAAAAATGCCATTTCTCATTCACAGGGCAGAAATACAATAGACAGACAACAATGTGATTGCTGCATAACACATCACCTACCCCACAGCAGGGGCTGCACCTGGAAAATGTTTATTATAGCCAGAAAGGCAGCCCTCCCTGTAGATATTTTAGATGTGACTCATGATAATGACTAATAGAAAGTTACTTTACTCATAAATCTGCCTTATCCCTAATCCATCTGTTATTCTTGTTCTTACAAAAGACAAAACAATTTAGCAGAATGTTTTTACACAGATATAATACATTTAACATGACTGACTCTGCATTGCTGCTGGAAAAGCAAGCCATTATATCATGAGAATATAGTGTAGGAATTCCTTTTTGGATAACATTTTTGCAATGGCAGTTCCAGGTGAGCCATCTAGAGGCAAAACCAAGACTTTCTTAAGAATTCTCCACACCAGTAGTGTAAAGAATTCCTCTCAAATAAATGTCCTCAAAAACTCATAGCATCGTATGTACCAAGAACTGAGATTGCCATCTGTTAAATTCATAAACCCTTTACATGCTTTCATTTCCTGCATGCTTATACCATGAGTTTAACAGTTTCCTCTGCTTTTAAAAATAATTTCTGAGAGTGGTTTGGATTGTTTTATGCTAATGTAGTATCAAGAAAAGCCTATTAATTATAATAAATAATATACCAATTAAAGGAGGGATTGTAGAGTTAAAATAACTTGGAGTGTCTTCCTGCTCTTGACTCAGTGTGACAATGGAAAATTCTCTTAACTGGAGTCAGTTTTACCACCCATAACATACGGCTCATGATTTTACCAGCTTTGTAAAGCACTTTATGATCTTTGACTGAAATACTAAAACACTACAATAAAGATACATACACAGTAAATACAATGCATGGCCACATTCTGCCTTTACTTCCCTCTTACTTAATCCTATTAAAACCAGAACTACATGGTGCATAAATCAGAGCAGAGCAAGCAGCCTTCTTTGCACTTAGCAGTAGCAGCATCACAACACAGCTTATGAAAGGGGGATAAAAGTCATCAATCTAAAACACAGCTGGGCTCATCTTAGAATAGGGGGGCACCCGGTGCATCCTGTGGAAGAGTTTAGAGTGGGTATTAATCAAAGGCTGATTTACTATTAAAATTGCTAAAATATTTTGAGCATGTTTCAATTCACACAAATGTGTCACTGCCATCTAAGTCTACTGAAATATGAGATGTTTTTGTCAACGTGCTGGCTAATGTAATGCAGCCAAAAGCCTGACCTCCACCACAGGACCAGCGCTCAAGCTGATTACAGGATAGGGTCTCAGCAGGGCTGCCCAGGCTGTCAAGTGGGAGGTACAGCTTCAGCCCCAGGAACTCCAAGTCCCAAATCAAACAGACTACCCTGATTTAGAAATTGCTGGTGTCCGGTGCAGCCACAACTACCCCAGATACTAAAAGCAAGCACTCATGCTCTGCCTCTGTACCAACTACAGCAATTGCAATGGGAAACAGAAGGGAAAAACCTCACCTAGCCGCTTTGTTCCAAGCCCACACATGGGCATCTCTGCTACACACAGAGTCACCCTTGGTGGCTGGAAGAGTCCTTGGGCTACCAACAAGGCCTCAATGACTGTGTTAAAAAAATCTGTACAAAGCCTGGGCTGTAATCTGTCATCTGTCTGCCACTGAACTTCTCCTGGTAGTATAGAACATGAAACCTACATCTGCACCAGCATGTGTCAGACTGGACACATACTGCCTTGAGTACTGGTGTGTGAGGCTGATCTCCCAAGGGTAGAGGTTATCATGGCTGGGAGCTTTGGGAAGCAAGGAAGTATGAGAATAAGGAACAGGCTGGTGATCTGTTCCTTCCCCAAGTTCACAGGCCATACTGGGATAGCCACTCTGGGAACACATTGTGTTCTTGTCAAAACACTAAATGAAACAGATAAAGGCAATGAGCCAGAGTAATGATTCCTGCTAGGAGCTAGAATAAATCAGAGAATGTCCTATACTCTGGAAACACAAGCTTTTCACATGGCATGACACTGTGCATGGAAGGGAGTGGTGAGGATGCACAGACAAAGGTGAAAGCCAGGATAGGAGAGCACATGGACTTCTACCTGATTCTTTCCTGCGAGAGCTGGCATTTTACTGGATCCCCTAGAGACAGGACTGACCAAGTTCACAACCTCAGTATCTTGGCTACTGGGGTGTGATTTGGATGAGGAGACTGACCCCATGCCGGATCCTTTCTTATCTCTGGATTTGGTGAGCTGTGGGCAGCCCTTGCCCTGGCTTATACCATGCTCCAGGTGTGTCCTGCTCTCTTCTGTGCAAGGGTTGGAGTCCAGTTCCCATTTGCTGCGGACAGCTGTGGTCTCCTGGGGCTTCCCTCTCTGACCCAACACCATAAATGCTTGATAATATATTTGAACAGTTCTTTCATTTCTTTCTTTTGGGAATTACAGAGCATTTTTGTTAACCATTTAAAAAGTGTCAATAATTGCCTGGTATCAGGCTTATAATAATAAAAGAATTCGCTGTTTTTCCACAGGTACAAGTAGGATAAGCCTCATGTATATATCACAGACACTTATTCAGACAGAATAAATAAATCCCATCCTACAGCTGTTTCCTAGGTAACTGAACCAGGACCACAGAAAGACTGTGTGCAGCTTAGACTCAAAAAACCAAAATGCAGTATTTCTTTCTGTCTCCGAACTTTTGATTTTGTAGGACTACAAATATGATGGAAATGTTTCAAGAATGAAATATGTAACCAGAAAATATGCTCCTATTCTCATGTAGCCAAAACATGCAATTCTGAGAGTCCTGCAGTATATCACTTCTCTAAACCAGTCAGAACAGCCTTGTCTGTGATTGGATTTCTGCCAGTGCCCAAATCCCTGGGAAGCTGCAGGGAGCAGCCACCAAAAATTGTGTGGTTGTGTTTCTCAAATGTGAAATCCAGTCACCTTAGGCAAATAGGCTTAACGTGCAAGCTGAGAGGAAGTAAGCCCTGTACAAGGGACTGCTGAAATTTCTGGTGTCTTCCAGCAATGTGAGGGCTCCCTACCACTAACAAGCCAGAAAGTCCCAGTGGATGGTACCACCTTGCATCAGCAAGGTGTGAGCAAAATTGCTCCTTAGTGAAGCTGCACACTACAGATGTTCTGCAGGAAAATGCAGTCAGATCCTTTGAAGGTTTGTTCTGCCTTATTTTGTTCATGAGTTAGAGGGGAGAAAAAAACCCCAACAAAACAAAACATCCACAGCTCTGTCAGGGAAAGAGGCAGGTACAACTTTGCACCTGCAAGAACAACAAAAGGAGAGCAGTTGTGAAAAATCACTGGAGCTAGACAAAGGTAAAAATTATTTGGCTTCTCACAGTTCAAAAGGCTGAAGTACTTTCTGTTAGGACCTTGCATTCAGCTAGGAAAATCAGAAAATAAAAGCCATTTATCCTGGGAGTACCCTCATTTGATCTATGGCAAGAGTAACATGCTAGTAATCAGATGCTAAATTACATTTGTTTATGACATTGTAATAATTACTTCCAAATATATATTGTGCTGCTTGAAATAAATGTATTTGCTTTTTAATGCAAAGCTATTGAACAGTATTTCTGCCTTATGAATTAGCACATTTTTGTGGATGAGAATCACTCTAAATGTCACTCTAATGACAACAGCCTGATAAATATTTAACTAAACTGTTTTGTTAGCTGTAGGACCATAGAAGGGCAAATATATGTGATCATCATTAGAACTGAGGTGATCTAGTTTTCATCTCCTAAATGAGTATCAAATACTCTGAAGAATCAACAAATGTAGTAATTTTTGTGTAAAAAGATAAGATAGAAGTAACAACTCCTTCAGTTGGGCTATTACATCCAGTTATTTTTTAAAAGATGCAAAATGTGCATGCCAGTGTGTGGAAGGAAACTTTTTAATGAGTGACAGCAAGACAAACTCCTAGTCCTGTATAAATGGGTCAGAAAATCACAAATACCAGTGGGGAAAAGCAAAGTCTTCTGTTTTTATAATGGATTAAATGCAATTTTGAGAAAAGGAATTAGAATTATGTGCCTATCCAGTCCACCCAGAAACTCGAGTTCAGAGACTGAACTTTAGGAAACATGGTGCCAGCTTTTTGGTGAATTACATTTTGGGGGTCCTAGTGAAGGCAGTGGGGTATATGAGGTGAAAGTCCATGTAAAAATGGACTCAGCCAGTCCCTCCAGAGGGGTGTAGAAACCATAGGGCCAGAGTCCATCTCTTCAGCAGTGATTTGAATGAGATGTATTAAAATTGATGTATGCCTATGTAAATGTAGTTAGGATCAGATCACCCACAGCCATATCCAGCCCTGTATCTGTGAAGCAGAGTCAAATCCTGATGATATGGGTTCAATAGTTCTGGTCCATTTCACTTCCACATGCAAATTCTTAGTCTGCAGGGAAACAAGTTCCCACCTTCTCTGCTTCCCATTTCAACGCAACAACTCTGAAAATTGCTTGATCTGCCGTTTTTCTGTTCATTAACAAAGGCAAATTGCAACAGTAAGTGTTCATGTACAGCTCCCAGTAAACCAAAGGAAACAAGTTTTTACCTGTACTTCAAACAGAACATTCTTAGATGACTGGAAAAAAAAGCTTAGTTTTCCTATTAGCTGGCTGGTCAGAAGCAAGAATTAAAACTGAACAGAAAGCACACTTTGTCACCAAAAGTCAGAGATGCCATTTCAATGCCACACACATTTGTCAAGCAAGAAGGCATTTAGTTGCTGTAGTTGCTTGCCTGAATGTACCTATTTTAAAATTTGATCACCTACATAAAACTAAGAATAGGATCATATCATTTCACTGGCTTCAAGTCATAACCTTTCCAGGTCCTGTGAATACATCAGGCAGTAAAATCCTGATGTTCCCATATATCACCTGGCTAGAAACAACAGTCCCCTGGGGTGAAGCTCTTTAGTAAGCATAGCAGGTCCAGGATTTTGCAGCCCAGCTGGTTCAGTCTTCCCCTGGGTAACAGGAAAGTGCTTGAGGACCAGGCTGGGCACACAAATCACACAAGTCTGGTGCTTTCTCTTTTGACACAGCTGGCCAGGCACCAGGATACAGCCTGCTGATACCTGTTGCCCTGGCATTGCAGATGCAAGGGTGCTTAAGTTACTCTGACTGGTTAAAAGGCTAGGGATGCCTCTCCTGAATAGAATGTCATTTGCCGCAGAGAACACCTGATGTGAACAGAAAGCTGCAGCCTGCCAGGGGAGTGCAGATGATCTCCAGACAGGCTGTCTTGCATGGAAATCTGCCTCTGACTTCAGTTTTGGTTCTTCCTACTGGATAGTCTTACAGAGTTCAAAAGCAACCTACAGAATTAATACATCAGATAATTACTAAGACTAGATAGTCTGAATGTGCAAATACAAAAGGGAATTTGAAAACAGACGAGAGCCCTGAGGAGTCAGACTCAATGCCATGCTGATGATGGACTCCAGGAGAAGAATCTATTAATATTGCCTGATAAGCTTGCTTGTTGAATTTATTGGAACACACAAGTAAATGTATGAGAAAACTGTACCACAGCTAAGCTTTAGAACAGAGCTAAGGCCATGATCATGAGTAAAGCTACATCCACCCACTGAATTCTGTAATGCAAACTGCATAAAACTTACCGTGTACAAAATGAAACATATCCGTGACTTGGTTTATATTTTCCCTTCAACCTTATTTCTCCCACAGCTGTAATTAATGTTCCACTGAAGCACAACCAACTGCCTCCAACTTCCACCAAACTGCTCCTATCTCAGGATTCATACTGGGAGCAACCCTTGTTTAAAGTAATCAAAACCAAGGAAGTTCACTACTATCCCAAAGAGCTGATGGAAAGATCGAAAGGCAGCTTGACCCAACCTCTCCCATTAACTAATACACACCACTTGCAGAGGAAGATTTTTCCCATGTTGTATATATGCTACTGTGTTTAGTACATCAGGATGTATTATAACATCAAGCTCAATGCAGATTCAAAAGGATGTAAGGAATTAAGGTTCATTCTTCCTCTCTCTCGATCAGCCCTGTGAACCTGGCAGAACTTCTGTCCTCTTGCTTTTGGTTGCTTGTTAATTTGTTTCAGTCATTCCATTCTGGCTCTGTTCTAACCTAGCAGACTTTTTTTCTATACAGTCTGACAGTGAATTGAAAATATAAATCAGAAGGAAAGAGTTTAGCTTTCTTACATTCACAAGCTGCACGATTTATGCACATAGAGAGCACAAAATATATGCCATTTGAAAGGAAGCAAGCCCCAAGTAATTAACCTCAAATACTGTAATTATCAGTGTTGTTTTCTTTTTAATCTCGACTCTTAAGAAATCACTTCAATTACTGTTTTGTTATTATGGAAGCCACTTAATATGAAACACCTCAGGTTAGAAATGTTAATAGCAGATGAGCTTATGTGATCACCAAGTCTTGCAGGGATGGATCAATGGAGGTTGTGTAACTGGCAGGCAGCCATCAGCTCAGTTGTTGTTTCTTTATTTTAGAGCTATTTCTTGTAGACTATTTATATAAAATTAAATAAAAGACGTTTTCCTTAGGTTTACTCAGTGAAGCTTTTCCTGACTGATACAAGAGTTGGTATCGGTCACCAATACAGAAGTGCTCATAATTTCCTACTGCATAGCTAAACCAAAATGTGCCCTTATTTCTCACTCCAGCATACCCTTTAACTTTGCAGGAATGACAGGCAGTTGGCACACACCACTTAGCTCAGGTGACTGTGGTTCTCTTTTGCTCCTTTCCTCCTTTTTCTTGATCTACTTCAAAGCCCACTTTTAAGAAAAATTTATACTTAAATGACCAGTGGTATTACCAAAATAGCCCTTACTTTGTTGAGTTCACTGAGCCAAGCTTTCACGTCTCTAAGGAAAACTAGTGGGATTTAGATGCTACAAGCTCAGTACCAACATTTTTCAGATGAAAATAATAGAGACTGTTCTCTGGCTCCACTTCCACAGAGACATCAAGCCTTTTTGGCATGGACAGCTCAATGCAATGAGCTATCAGTGCTTCAAGGACCACCTCAGAGCAGGTACTCTGCTGGACTTGCTGGTGTAGGCTTTCAATTATAACTGAACTACATGAAATGAAACACAAATACAGTTAGCTGGTAACATGGAAGATTATACAGGCATGACGTGGTTGTTACACTCACATGAACCATGGTATCCTAATTTAACTTTAAAGTGTGAAAATAAGAAACAAAAACCACTCAATATTTGCCTCACAATGATAAACTATACATTTGCAGGACAGGAATATTTTTTCCTAGGCCAAATTCTTATTTATGATATTTACAAGTGTCTCTATGTTCTTAGGGAGTTGAGCAAATATCCTAAACACCATATAATGTTGCCAGAACCTACTAATGCCTTTTACTGTTTGAAGATAGAGTATAGGAGAATGTATTGGCACCATCTTAGCAAAACAGGGAGTCTTCAGTTACCACACCAGAAACATCTCCATCCCTAGACCTATGTGCCCCAAGATTAGAAATGCCTTTCCCCCCTTGCATTATATAATCATTAATAGCAATCATTTAACTGATTTATTATAATGACAAGCAACCCTGACATCCAACCCATAAGGGAACTGCACAAGCAATTAAAACACAATCCTGCAGAAAGCATCATGAAACTGATAACATGAAATGAAATAAGTTATTAAAATTCCACTTAGAATTCTTATGAACCTATAAATATGTAGTGCTGAAGTACATTAAGTTATTTCTCCCAAATGTAGATAGCTAGCATGGAAACATGTTGAAAAATAAGGTATATAGTAAGAAACAATAGACACAGGCTTCATTTCATAGGTCTGAATAACCCTTTGCAAAATAAATTATGCAAAAATATCTCACATGCTAATAATAAGAAATTCTTTGCTCTTAGGGATGGCATATTCCTGAGATTTAGGATGCGTGTCCCCACTTTAATTTTTTTTCGGAACCAGAGAGAGTTGTATGGTAATTGCTGATTCTGCAATAAGAGTGATAGCAATATTGTTAACTGACTTTCCCTCCCAATTTCCGTTGGTAATATAGTAATTTTTCCACCTCCAGGATTATATTACCTGCCAACACAACCCCAAATGGCTTGGAAAAGAAGGGAATTTTATTGCACTGCTTTAGGCCATGTCTACATTGGGTAGTTGTACCACTTTAACTATGGTTAGCTTACATTAAAGTAGCTGGTGCGTACATCAGACTGGTTTTCAAAGTGATTTAGAACCTCAGGCTGCACTAAGCAGCCCTCCTTAGAGCAGAAATTAATCCATTTTGCAGGAAGCCTGTTCCCTGTGGAGTTCATATGGCCCTAGCTGCTCTGCTGCCACAAGTCCTTTACTTAGTATCTCAGTACTAAGCTGCCTTGATATTTCTGTGTCTCCAGTGTGTTGATGTTGCCTTTGCTAGATCACTTCCTGTTTAATTATCAGTAGCCCTACAGACATCAACATATCGAGCTTATCTATCTTCTCTAAGACATATGTATCCCTCTGGGTCTCTTCATGGATCCATGCTTAGTTCTTAGACCCGACTGCACTTGCCAAAGACACTTAACCTCACCGCAGGAAGATATCCTGTGGTATAGATGCTTTCAGGGAATTGCTAGAGCAGAAAGGCAAAAGGCTGACCAAAGCTTGACTCAAGGATAAGTTAAAGCCCAAGATTCTGGTAAAAGTACTGTAACACAAGAAGCCATGATGGAAACACAAGCAGAGCTCCCAGACATACGGTGACAACTGTACTTTTGCACCCAAGCTATAGAAAGAGCCAAAAACTAACAGGGTGCACGTTGCCCGCACTGTGATAAATACCCACAGTGGAACTGGCAGGCTCTGGGAAATCACTGAGGGTGCCCAGGACCCCATGCATGCATGAGGTCTGACCTGGATGAGAATTTCAGGGTGGCTGAGACTCTGCAATTGGGGTAAAGGCAGAGAGAGCCTAAGAAGGACAACCACAATGAAACACAAACTCAACAGCCACCTTACCACCACTGCTGGAATTTGCCAGCAAGTATAATGTGCTGTATTGTTACACCAGGGCCCACAGGGATTTCAAAAGGCTGGTTTTTCATTAGGAACTGAAGTGCAGGAGGTAGCCCCCCTTCCACACACCTGCTTAGCCCTCCCACAGACATCACACTTTTGTCCTTTAGTACATGACATTCACATTTCCTCTGCCAGGAGGAAATTCCTGGGTCACTTCTCCCAAATCCTATCCCTACTTTATGCTTTTAATTTCTGATTTAGGGTACATTGTGTTATTTAGGGCTTTGTCCTCTTCATACAACACAATCCCATGTCTCCAAGGGGAGTGCAGCTGTATGGAAGCCAGAGGGATGGGCAGGACTCAGCCCTTGCATCCCAGCACCCTCAGTCCAAGGAGCTGGTGGTGAAGTCCTCGCTCTGCACAGCAGCAGGGGAGTGAGTGGCCACAATGCTGCTACATTGGGAGCAGCAACATATCTTGCCATGGAGGATGCTGGTTTGGGACAGGAGGGGGAAGAAAGGAGACCAGTCAGAATCCTTCCTGCACTCCACCATGCAACAGAGGGAGGGTACAGAGAGGACGTGCACCACATAAAATCTTACCCTGAGCCCAAACACCTGGCCTGTGGCCAGACAAGAAATGCAGTCCCCATGAGATACTGCCCTTACTATCCTTGAGATCATCAGAACTGGAGGAGTTTTTCAAGCTCTGAGGGTTTGCTTCTTCATTGCCACAATACATGCTCACTGTGTCGTAATGCTTCAGCTGTATGCCATCCATTCCCTCTCTCTCCATCCGGGACAAACAGGCCAAGCATATCATGGGATTTCTTGCACTCATAACTTGAGTAAAGCATTACCATAATTTCTACAGATGCTATGTCTGCTGACAGCCAGCAGCTACATCCAGGAGGAACTGGTTCTAATTTTCACTAAAACCAACTATAGAATGTGTTCTGCAAACCCCTGTGTAAAGCCAGTGAGTGTGAGGGGACTCTGCAAGCTTGTCACAGTGCAGTCTTTGGGGAAAGCACATACTGAGGTGAACGCAGGCAGGGCCAGGAACCCCATTTAAGTTTCTATGACAGAGAAACAGAACAGACTTTCAGAGTTCAGACAGGGAAATGGCCTGCAAAGGCAGGCAAGCTATCAATAGCCCTTGATTAAAACTCTTGAATTCAGACTGCTTCAGTATTCAAATTTCAGAAGGAGAGAAGAGCTTCTCACTTCAATTCTATTTCAAGAGAAAAGACTCTTTTCCTTTCCAAATACAACAAAAGATAGTAAATTTTATTTGTTCCAACCTTTTGTATGAGTAAAGGAGGGCTATAATTCCTGGGAAAATGAAAATAATATATCACCATGTTGCCTTTGTATTTCTCTTTTATGCTGCAAGTTCTTTCCTTTACTCTTGAATTGGCTATGAACAAAGGGAATGAGGAGAGCTGCAAATATAATCTTGAGACCTCTGTATGCAAAAGTATGAATCATGAGTGGTTACTGTCTTATTTGCCTGTCTGTAAGCATCTAGTGCCAGCTACCTATGCAGAGTAGCCTGCTTGGGCTCCACACAACTACTCCTGAAAGCTGCAGGTCTGCCTGAGGTCCTTCACTACACCTTCTCTATGACCCCCCATTCTTAATATCCAAATGTTTCAAACTGCACTGGGTGTTTTCATTTGTTCCAGGTACCTAACTCAAGCCTGCTGCTACCAGTATTTTTCCTTTCCAAGCCACAATATAGGTCAGTATGCAACACAGATTCACATTTAACATTGTACAGATGAAAAACTTGTTCTCAACAGAGGCACAAAGTACATCTAAACACAGGCCTCCTTACTCCTAGAAGCTCCCACTTCTACTGTACGTTTTGGTCCACATTGTGAGGCTGTAGTAAAAAATTCAGGGTCTGACTGCACATCTTTAATACTGTTTTTGTGGGCATGTGAAAAGGACAAGCACTGATTTCACATAAGAAATCAATTAAGCATTGAGCCAGCTAGTGTCATGTTATTAAATGTGTTTCACATCTATCAATTTCAAAGCACGGAAGTGCTCCAGATAGGTATAAAGTTCTGCAACCAAAACATGGATCCCGCTGAAATCAAGTGGTAAGACTCCCACTAGACTTCAGCAGGCCTGGGCCTTGCCCTAGAGAGATTGTTAGGACTGCAGTTTTTTATTTTGGTTTCCTAGGGGAATGGAATTTATGCAATCTTGCTTTATGTACAAAGCATGTCAGTCTACCCCAGTAACTTTGTACCTACTGAAAAATTTCAAAAGAGAGCCCAAAGACATCAAGTTTCTATGAATTCAGTGAAAATAAGAAGATGGGTGGCAGAGAAAGACCCTATCAGTGCTCAGTGAAGACCATGTGGAAAAACAGCTCACAACTCTTTCCATACCAGATAATCCATACAGGAGGCAGATGTAGAACACCAGACTTTAGTCCTGCAACCCCTGGCACAGCTCAGTTTTGTTGCTTTTTTGCAAGTCTAAGCTCAAGATTCAGGATTAAAATCATTCAAGGTTTGGGATGCTTTGCATGTGGTTTTTATTTCATTAGAAGACAGGTGAGCAGAGGTAACAAGAGCAAGCAGTGATCAAACACCATTCCTTCCATGACACCACCAGACTCTCAAATATCCTACCTGCAGAAATAACTGGAAAGTGATTTGAAAGAACATCTTGATGAGTAAGGTATTGCAAAAGTTAAATGATCCTCCATTTATGTCCTCTCTGATTCTTGGGGAGTCATAGATGCATTATATTAACCTAATCTCACATTTGCATCTCAGGGATTTTCCCTGGTAAGTCAAGAAGAACTTCCTTCTTGAATATTATCTTGTAGATATTTTTTAGATAAACACAGTAGCCAGTTTCAGCTCTATTCCTGTGATAAAGACATTCCTAGGGGAAGACTTGCCCATTCATAGCCATGGCTGTAGGTTTTATGCAGGTTTTTTTAGCCTAACACTGAGATAAACATGGAGCTTGTCTTTGTCTCCTAGGGCCAAACTCACCACAGCTAGAAATCCCACGTAATTTAGGAATTCAGTGCCCAGGAAAATTTTAGTCTATTAATTTTTGGATAGAATAGAATTGTATAAGACCCAGATGAATTATGACTACCCTATAGCAGAAACGTCTGTCACTTTTACTTTATTTTCTGCTATGCATCACTCACACTTGAAGAGTCAATCTGAGTTCACACAAATGGCTTTTTCTGGGCTATACTCACGATTTTATTAGAAAAACAGAATTATTAAAGTGTCCATTTAAATTCATAGATATTAACAAGTCACTAAAAAGCCTATTTTACACTGAAAAATTACACCACACATGTTTCTGAATAAAGGAGATGATACTCTACCCACAAATGGATAATTCATTCTGGATTGTACCCCTGATAGTAGTTCTTTCATGGTCATTCCTTTGTGTCAGAATTGGTGGGTTTTTTTAGGCTATACTATAGTTCTAGGACACCTGCATACTTAGAATCAGCCTTTGTTACTGTGCATAGTCAAAAATATAAGAATATTCCTGAATGAGAGAGCAGTGAAAAAATTAAATTCTTCAGTAACATTAAACAATTCTGCGTTTTTGTACTGTGACATACAGTTTTTTGAAGATACTACCTAGTGCTGAAAACTTCCACTGGCTTCAGATGAATTTATGTATAAATTAACATACATGCACATGTGTATTTGACTGTGCACTCGTGCACGTATATAGCCTTGAAGTCTTTACTGCATTGCAGTCTAAAGATTTTTGCTTTATCTCCAGTTGCTTCAAGATGTCTTTCCATTTTAAGGATTCACTTTTAAACTAAAAGGCATTTCCCCCTTATTTATTTCTTCTAGGATCCAGTGCTCTACTTCTGACAAACATAAAGCAGTTGCTAGTATCAACAAGAGTTATATCCCTAATAGCTATAGTGGTGTC
Organism: Platysteira castanea; assembly: GCA_013397175.1. Taxonomy (NCBI): domain Eukaryota; kingdom Metazoa; phylum Chordata; class Aves; order Passeriformes; genus Platysteira; species Platysteira castanea. The sequence continues at coordinate 100,700 of VYXC01011363.1, forward strand.
TTCCCATTATTGTGAAGCAATCAGTTTTCTTACTGGATTATATAAAGTAATCCAGTTCTTGGAAGCAATATTACGTTATAAAGTAGAACAGCTATTTCCTGACAGATGCCAGAAAAGGCAAGAAAAAAAGGATATAGAAAATATATGATGAGCAGAGTTTGACATTAAAAGACTTAAAGCTAGATTTTAATCTTACTCTGGGAAGAAAAATTGTGAATACAGCACATATACAGCAACTTAAGCCATGTAATTTTAATAATGTTAAGTGAGAAGCTGCTGATATCACAACACGATCAAGTAGGCTTATTAGGGAAAATTCTACAACAAGTCAAAATTTTACCAACAGAGCATCACTGTTTCTCAGTCTTCCAGAGACAATTTATATCAGTTGCAACTGCCAGTCCTTAAACACTCTCCATACTCACTGTGAGGCAGGATAACAGTGAAGCAGAAAAGTTCTGTGTGAGACGACGGCTGTTGCAAGACACAAGATTGGCCAGCCATGTAGTTGAAATATTTTAATGGCACTACAACAGCTGATCAAGGAGGCTTGTAGTGCTCATGAGTGCAGAGAGGATACTCAGGGTCCTTATATCATAATACATAAACAGGGCCTCAGAAGTGCACTGTAGCCAATTTAGAATTTAAATGAATTCCAGGCCTTAAATTATAACAAAGCCTCTTGCACTGCTTTTTTTTTTTCCTTATACCCTGATGGTTCTTCCTTCCCACTTGTTTTATGAACTATGTGATTATATACTTTTTAAATTATACTGAGTAGTTATAGACAACGTAAGTATATAGTACAATTGTTATAAAATACTTGTGTTTGGGTGCATATGGAGTTTTGTATCATATAGAAGAGAAACGATAGAGAGATTTTTGTAAGAAAGCATAAGAAAAGGTGCAGCTGTCTTGCATGATGCCTTGGCACCAAAATTTCCAAGTGGATGATCCAAGCATAGCAGGACAGATTGGTCAGCGCTTCCAAGCTCTTGTACTCAGCGAAAGGCTCTGACAGTTGAGGGCTCCAATATGAGCTTATAAAAATACAAAATGCAAATTTATTTTTTTCAATTGGAAAAAAAAAAACTTCTCTCTAGGGAAATTATTACAGGAACCATTACATGAACGACATGACCATGTAGATACCACACATAAGACTGGAAGATTAAAGTTCCAAAGAGCCAAGAGCCTTCAATGTCTGACTTTTATTGTGTTTCTTAAGCTTCTCTGAAAAAGCTCTGCCTTTCTAAAGGCGAGGGCTATTATGTTATTTCTGAAGACATCAGCAGGGTCAGGGTTCCACAGTGGGTCTTACTCTAAAATAAATATGCAGCCTCAACCACAGGTAAGAGCAGTGATTTCTGTGAAGTTGTGTCATGCTATATGTCAGAGGCTGCTCTAGATGGCCAGAGTGGACCCTTGTAGCCTTATGAAACAATCAAGATTCACATGCCAAAACCATCATCTGAATAAGACAAGACCTTTGCAAAATCAAATTGTGTGGATTTATGCACATACCTAAATGCTCTGCAAAATCCAGATATTTTGCATTCTTATTTTAATATCAGATTTTTCTTGGCTGGAGTGCTTAGTAATTGTGGTTGTTTGCTTTATTACAAGAGTATGTGACAGTAATCAGGCATGCCACTTGAAGAATTCACTGTGCTCATTAGAAAAACCATCCAAGTGTCATTAAAAACTTTGCAGATCTAAGACCAGATAGATACCTGGCACCTGAGTGTGGGAAATGGGGAGGTACAGGAGCAGTCTCATTTATATTGTCACCTTCTTCTTGCCAAATAGGCTGCTTCATGGCTGACTGATAAAGGGGTGGAAAAAATTGTTGATCAATGAATGCGAATGGTTTAAAGCCCATCTTGAGTTGATGCAAGGTATAAATTGTGGTTGCAAGATGCCTTTTTTACTTTACTTACTTGAGTGATTTTTTTATTATTTGCCATTATTATTTGCTATTATTGCACAGTGGAAGCATTTTACATAGAAACACATGGCCATACTTCTGAGGCTTTGAATTTGCATTATTCGAAATAAAAAAACAAAACCAAAACTCACAACAAAACAATGATTTAAAAACTCTTGCTTTAGGCTTCACTCGTGGTAGGCTTGGATCATCTTCACTGAAGAACACAAAACCAAGTTCTGCTTTTCCTATTGAAATACATGGGATTTGTTCTTGCACAACTAAAACACTGTTTAACTGGGGGCTTGCTGACTGACTTGCACAAGTGGGGATAAGATCTTTTGCATCACTGCAGACTACATTTGTTTAATTCAAAGTTTTATTGGCACATGGCAGAATAAGTAAAATGAATGTGAATTCTTGATAGAATAACAATTATTTTATTTATGAAATTCTACTTCCAGTCATCATGTTTGGGATGTGCTTCCAGAAAAGTTGGGGGACTTCAGTATAAAATCAGCCTTCAATCATTCAACTGCTTGCAAATGAAAGAGCAAAATATCCAAATATATTTGGCTCTTTCACTTACAAACAGTTGCACGATTGAAGGAACCACAGAATATGTATGTAAGAGAGTGTGATTCAGACTGAAATATAATCTTTCACTTGTCATCAGAAGGGGAGAAAACTAAACAATGCTAAATACAGCCACTATAAAGAAGGTTAACATTCTACCAGAGTATAGTTTCTGCTCAGGTACTCTAGGGCAGCATGTTCACTCTCTTAGCCTTGTACTATTTCCTGTGGGTGCTGCCCTAAGAGCTTGTAACATTCAAGAGCAGACCTAGCAGACAGTTTTCACATGCCAAGTGCTACTTTCAAAGCAATTATTGCTGCTTTTAACGTATAGCCGGTGTCTACAAAGAGCTAGAGACTTCATTCAGAAGAGCAGGGTAATAGTGTTATGGATATATAAACAATATATGAGTATCTTACATCTGTGTGCATGTAAGAAATTTCTATTTAAATGGCAGTGATCACCCTCAGCACGGCCATTCATCTCTAATTTTCCTAATTAAATGGTTCTATTAAATGTTAGAAATTAGACCTTTAGCTTAAGAAATAAAATATTATTCAGCACAAATACTTATTACATAGAGTATATATTAAGTGTTACAACCGAGCACTGATTTTTAAGTCTGAAAAAGACAATGCTCCAAAATATTTTTTCCAAAATAGAATGGCTTTAGAAGTTATAACCTTGGTGACAGAGGTTTATTTTTCTATTTAAAGGGAGTATTTTCATCTTAGCATCTAAATTCACTTCAATCTTACCTAAGTTACAACAAACTGCTGACTGAGTACTGCACGTGAGCACAGGCTGAAACTGGAACAAATGTTTAAACCTAGATTGCTTGATAGTCAAATAGCAGTAACATGGCCCAAACCAAAATGGACTAGGCAACTGAAAATTTTGGTGCTGATAAGCTGTTCCTCTTTCTGAAATACCTGTTCAACAGTTATTTGTAAAACATGCCTGATAAAAAAATCCTCAAAATGTACTTTGTTGTAATGTAGTTATTTAACAATCTTCATATTAAGGAACTCCTTGGTTTTCTCAGCATCTCAGGCGGGAATTTCCACCTACCACCTGATTGAACTTTTACAGCTTATGCAAAACAAAACCAAAAAAAAAAAAAAGCCCAATTCTCTCAGCTGCACAAGTATAAAGCAAGACTAGGGATGCTGACTACATTACATGAAGGTAGGCGTTTCTAAGTACATAAAAAGAAATGTTATGCCTGATAAGCTTTGACTTTACGTTTGAATTCATTAGGGGACCAAGTATGGCTCATAGAGGCTTAAGGGTTCAAAAGGGAGGCAGGGGGAGACTGCCAGAAGGGAAGTGCCTTATTCCTGTAAGGAGCACGCTTTCCCCTGGGACCCTGAGAAGGGGGAGTAAGGAAAAGGCTTTCTCTACACTCACCACCATAGGAGAGATTCCTTTAATCCTTTAGAGTTTGAGGATGGAAGGGGAAGAGAAGGGCTCTGTGTGCCTTCTCTCCAGCTGAATGCTCAACAATAGATCTCAACTGACATAAAGCTGACTCAAATTTTTTATTGAAAATCATTTAGTTCCCAACTACCAACATATCAACTTTACATGGCAGGCTTCAGCTGGTTCCTTATATGTTGAAGCTATCATACAGTGTTTTAACTATTAAAAGCTGATCACATCTTTCAAAGAATTCTTCCACAATTTTAATCTCTTCTAGGGAGAGGAACTCCTTTTTTTATGTACTTCATATTTATAGTTCCTGGACTGGATTACTCCAAACTACTGAAGTGAGCAGCATCACTAGTACCAGTCAACAACAGCTGCTGCAAACACTTGTTTATAACACTTGCAAAGCTGTACAGATAAAAGAGTAAATCCAGTTATGGTTACTAGGTTAAGTATCTTGCTGAAGGACCTGGTCCACTACCATGAACATCCACTGAGGCTGCAGCAAAACTAAGCTAAAGGCAGTGACAGTCTCAGCACCTTTAGAGATGGACAATCAAAGTTAGCACAAGGAAACTGGTGTTCTTCAGCTTTTCTGAATGGCAGAGTCCACCAGGTGTGTTTCTTAAGCAAGCTGGGATCACTTCATGAGAAAAGCTGTATGCATGTCACAGCTCTGCTCCTTGATAAAGATTTTTGTTCTTAACCTAAAGCCACTTGCAGCCATTTTGATGGCCAAATTCAAGTAGATCAACTTACATCCTTAAAGCAACATACAAAAAGTCTCCTAGCTCATAAATTTTCCTTCCAACAGGGCTGCATTAGCAGGAAAATACAAAGCAGCTATAGATGTTTTTACCTGCTGAATCAGATTTAATACAACAAAAAAGAATAGCCAAATGTCCACTGTCTATCTTGGCCTTTGACCAGGCACTCAGTGCTATCACTTTTGATTTTTACAGTGCACAGATCAGCCTGAGTTGTGAGAATTCAGCTGGGGTAGAGGAACATCCGGAACCTAGAGCTGGGTTCTTTCATAAGCCCCATTCCATGCTCTGCACAAACTTCCCCATGAGGAGACCAGCACATGCCAGGGCACTGTCCTGGCACAGGTCTTTGGAGAGGCTGGTTGCTGCATCACACCTTGCTAGTGCCCAGGGGACTGTGTGCCACCAGCCTTTTACCTCCTCCCAGGTGCTAGAGCCTCAGAAAACAGAGAGCAGCAGGGAAAAGAAGGGTGTCTTCGGGTCACAGATATCAGGAGTTGGTGTCTGCACCCAGCCCTGCAGCATTGTTGTGCAGCCTGGCAGCAAAGAGCCGTCACCCGCTGAATTTGTAAATGCAATTATTTTCCTCCTGAGTTTAATTACATTGACTGCATCTGTAGTAGGGAGGCATCATCCCCTGCCTAAAGCCATAGCTCAAAGAAAGTTTTTCCCATTGCAAAATCTAGGATTAAAAGCAGATACTGCTAAGTTTCCACTTTCACAAGTCAAGATGATTAGTCATTAGATTTCTTGTTTCATGACCAAATAAGAGAGTTACAAGAAAACACTAACATGGGTAAGACTTTGATTACTTGCCAATTAGTTTAACTGCTTAAGTTGTGTGCAGAAACCATGGAAAACTGACAGTGGGTATTACAATGCAGGTGTATATGCTGGCAGACAAATTAAAGAAATTAGACCTTGATAAAGGTGACTTTCTAATTTCAGTTTTCATGGGGGTAATAAACAAACAGAGCTGCATCTGCTGAAAATTCACTTACTTCCTAGGAGCAACACCACAAATTCCAGGTGATCACAGGGGAAATATTATTCTGCTACATTCTGGACATTTAACAGAGTGTTAAAATACAGTGATCATTTTGGTGATCCTTTTTACAGTGCTTTGAAGCAACATCTGAGTCTGCCTGTTAGACCTCAACATTTGAAAACTTATGCCAAGAAAGAAATAAAGCAGATCTATTTCTTAGCTAACCAGAGGAAGAGTTACTTAAAGGGTGAAGATGAGCACTTTGAAGGGAAAATGCTAAAAAATCCAAGGAAAAGGCAAACTGTTGCTGAGGCTTACAAAAAACCCCCAACATATGATAAAACTTTTTAGTTCTATAAGCAAGAAACTGTAAACTACATGTCCTGTCTGAAAGCATGAAAATTCATATTCAGGAGACTTAATAAAAAATCATTCCTATACAAATAGAGTCATCACTAGACTCCATGTCTCCTTCCTTGTAGTTGCTACTCTGAACATCAAGGCCTGCTGATGCATTGCTTGTCCCTGTCGTCTGCACAGCCTATTGGTTCTCAGACAGCCAATGTTGTCCTTTATGACTTGGTGAAAGGTGCCTTTAAAGTGCTACACTTCACCTTAAATAAGTGTTAGTGTGTCAAAGCTGTAGCAAAGCCCACTGATGAAGAAAGAGGGGCAACAAAAGTTAGATAAGAAAGATGGAAGTCCTAAAGCCTCTTAGTTATCTCGTAAAAGATAGAAGGGTAGATTCCTTTATGCCAAATTACTGAGGCAAGATTTAATGCTTAAGTAACATCAATGGTATGGCATCAACCTGTTTTTCCCCACCTGTCACCTAAATCCACACTACAGACAAAAACAGTAGCAGGAAACCACTTTCCAGGAATATTCCAAACAGGACCCAGAAATATATAGAACAGGAAATTTAATCCAATGGTTGGCACAATAATAAGGAAAAAAATTAGTTAACATACTAATGTAATGTGCACGAGATGAGGATGTTTTTTATAAAGGGATATTACACTGCTTTATTCTAAGAGTTAATGAGAAAGTGACAGATCAAGGCATCATCTTACGGTATTCTTGAAACTGCAAGAAGCATTAAGGGCTCTAAAAGAAACTGAACTGCCAGAGGATCTATTTAAAATCCTCTCAGAAACTGAAATATTCAAGAGTGAGAAAAGTTACTCTACATAATAACAATGCAGGTATCAAACTGACTGAAAAAGAATTTCACGATATCATACAAGCAAGAAAGTAGTAAGCAAAATTCAAAGTAAGATTGCATATGCAAGGAAAATAACCCTAACTACATTGGAATTCATTGTTGCTTAATTAGATTAACCTGAAAATTGCATTGGATTCTATACAAATAGTTCTGTGGAAAGTGCATCTTGATGCTCAGTGGCATTCATGAAGGCAAAAAGATGTGAAAGCACGATTAAAAGTGTAATGAACCTAAACAGGAAATACCATTGCATTGCTCTGCTAATCTGTGGCCCAGCCATTCCCAGAGACTTTGTGTAGTTACCATCCTCTTACCTCAGGAGAGGGAAAAAGACTTAAACAAGAGTGATGAAGATGATCTCAGACACCTGTAACAGCTTCCATGTGAAGACAGATCAAAACATTCAGGATTCTGCTGAAAGAGCTGTAACAAATATAGTGAGACTTTTAAATATAAGAGAAGTGGATAAGGTTAACACTAATATCAGGAGTTAGTAATGAAAATACTGAGTGGCAAACTCAGAAATAAAACCAAAGGGAGCACTTTTTCCATGACTGCATGTAGCTGGTTGCAAAACAGTATCAAAAGCATTGACTGCCAGCAGAGAAACAGGAGAGCATTAACTTCTTCAGAGTTTATACAAGTTCATAGAACAAAGCCTCAAAGGGCTGTTAAAACATTAGTGCACGTGCAGCCTTACTGTTAAAAGGGCTACAGATTACCAAAAACTAGTATCTACACCAAGGATCATATGTTTGCCCTTATTTATATTCCTTGCCTCAGCATGTGCTGCTGTCAAAGGCAAGATAGGGACCAAAGAGGGACCATTAACCTAATCCAATAGGGCTGTTCTGGATTCAGGCTGGGAAAAATGACATATGAAGTAGGTCTTAGAAGTCTTGAACTTGCACACTTTATTTAAAATTATCCAAATGGCAGAAAAGCAGATTCATAGTGAAAAGAGAAATTAACATCATCCCAGATTAAAATAATTAACAAAACCCCATAACAATAGCTTTAAGATGATCTTAAGATAAGACACTGCAAAAAAAGAGATGTTGTGAATGCTATCAAGTTTTTTTCCAAGAGCCCATGCATGCCAGATTCTTGGAGGCTCAGAAGTTCCATTCTGTACCTCCATGTGACAGAAGGAGTCTGCGTGCAGGCATTTAACTTGGAGCATTCATAAGCACCAGGGTGCTCTTTTTCTCCTAGACCAACCAGAGGATACATCAACATCCATCCCTGTTGTTTACCAAAAGCAAGGAGCTGGAGTGCCACACATGTTCTTCAGGATACACAAACTTTTCTCCTGGTTAAACAGCAGGAATGCCTCAGTAAGGAAGTGCTCCATTTTCCCAAGGAAATGACTTTGAAGATAGTGAAGAGATAAATGCTACCAGGAAAAGGAATGACTACAACAGGTAGCAGGCACTCATGTCCTAGCAGACAAACTGAAAATACAGGACTTGCTCCACACATGAACACAACAGAAAATGTTCCATTCCTGAGTAGTCAATGGCTGTCAGCAGAAGGCAGGAATCCAAGATCAGATCTGAGCAGATGTTGTCTAGATTTTCTTGGTACATTCTCCAGCCCTTACAGAAGCCACAGAGACATCAGCCCAAATTATATCTAAGGAGGTACCTCTAGCATTCAGCATGCCAAGGCAGGAGAATATCAGGCAGGAAGAATTTCCTCTCACTTACAAAGTTGGTGCATGGCTTTAGGACAGTTTAGTTGTGGTATGTCCAAGTCCACTGGATGTTTAAGTCCAGCAGAACAACAGAATAATCTCACTTTGTAAATTGCTCAAAATAGACATCCCTTGATACCGAGTAAGTTGGCCTAATAAGAGATGCTGCTGCTCTGCACAAAACTTTGCTTTGAGCTGAATCAGTAATAGTCAATCTCTTCATATTTCCTTGAGGCTATTTTTGTCACCTTCATTAAAGAACAGAGAGAACAACCAAAACATAGATCTACTCTAATTTTCACAAGGTTTTTGAATGCAAGGAGGCCAATCAAGAGTAATACTCTTCCATTTTGTCCTAAAGCACTGACTGCTACATCCTCTATGAAAGTGACCAAAAATACATCATTTATGTAGCCTCGTTGGTTAACAAAAATAGGGCATCTCTTCACTGATCTTTTTTACTCTTGGGCTACTCCTTTTTGAGTATTTTCAGAGTAACTGACCTCTCCTGCAATCATTTTTCAAACTGTTATCAGCTGACCGATCTTTTTCATCCTACCTACAAGTTCTATAACAATTTGTAACAATGCTGTTTTTTATAGTTATTGCTATTAAGCAACAAATACCTGCTATTATAATAAATCATCTGTACAAGCAATTTACATATCACACTTTTGTTTTCCACTTCCAGTTTCTTCTCAGCTTCTCTCCTGTGGGCCTATTCTCACAGTGCACTTAATGAGCTGGAAGTCTGATATTTGAACCAGCTATACTGATACAGCTGAATTGCAACAATGACATCACCCTCCTTCTGAAAGTGTTTAATTGTATTTAATTTTTCCCCATGTTAAAATTTCTTTTAAAAACAGACTCAAGAAATGAATGCAAGATTTAAGGTTTTTTACTTCAAGTGTATTGTCTTCAACTTCATTTTCAATTTGTTTTACAGAATGTGTTTGCCAGCTGTTCTTTTAATTTTTTTCATACCTCTTTATATCCAACTTTCTAGTTAAATATTTACTATTTGGCCCAAATTCTGCTCCCTAATGTGCATGATCGGAAGTCACGAGCATATCCGAGAGCTGGAATTGGCTCTAGCTATTCACCCACAGCCTGTCACATCTTTTGGTATTTTTTTACTATATCCGTGTCATTTTTCTTAAATGATCTAAGCTATTTTACTGAGGCAGCTTTTAACAGACAAGTGTGTATAACTAACAGCACCCTCACTGAATTTAAAATTACCCAGATTTTATGTTTTAAAACTTAGTGTGAAACAGGTTATTTTAATACAATACTCCTGATAGTTGAGCAGAATCCAGTTCTCCTCACAAATTGGTGCAATTTTGAATATCACTTCCATTAGGAAGCCAGATAACATGACTTATAAATGAAATTAGTTAGAAACCATATACAATATATTACTTATTTGCCAAGTATTATAATATATAGATGGTATTATTAAATTCCCCTTCTCTTGCAGCTTTGTAATGTATTTCCAGGTGCTTATATCACCTCACTCTATATAAGCAGATGGAAATCTTTTAGACAAGCATGGAGTTAGCCTGGCTGTAAATAACGTAAGATACGGCTGCTAGTTTATGAAATGTAGAATTTTGAATCTAATAACAAAATATTTTTACTTTAACATGAGAGGCAACATTTGTACACTTTGCCATTGTTTTGCTCTGTATTTTAGAAGATGACAACAAATAATTCAGAAAACAGAGAGCATTTTAAATTAAGTTTTCGCATACTGGACTATTTTTACCAAACTAGAAGTTAAGGGAGAAGATAGTCCTATAGAAACAGTTCTTAGATCAGATGACTTATTTATTCAATTAAAAATTTGCAGTAGGCTTTAGCAAAACCTACCATGCTGTAAAATGACTTTTACCAGCATTAAACTGTTGCTTACACTTTGTTCCACACCTAGTTGTAGCTAGCACTGGCTGCTTCAGAGCAAGTGTGAACCCTCCTCTTGGTGCCCATAAGTTCAGGCCCTTGCAGTAAGTTTTACACTTGAAGCAGCTGTAGGGACTTAAGAATGAGTCAGTCACAGTGAGTTACTGCTGCTGTCAAAACCATCAATCACTGTGTCTAAAGATTCCCATCACTGGCTGTGAAACTTCTAGATACCTTGTAACACGAATGCTATTGCAGCTGTACTCCGTTATACCAACAGATGTTTTAACAGACAGGATGCTGAAAGAAAATATCCCAGCTGGCTTAACTTCAACATGCAGAAAAATACTTGGACTCCTTAGAAGTACTTAGAAGATAACATGACATTTGACACATCCACAGTGGATATTACACTGTAACAGAGGGGAATGGGGTTGATTTGACATTATTTGTTTCAGATAACAGGTGCTACAGACAGAGGAGGAGCAGTAGATGTCATGCCCTGACTTTAGTAAGGATTTTGAAATGGTTTGAAAATCATATCTAGAGAGCATCTGTCAGCTGCTCTCTGTCAGGAGAGAAGTGTGTGTCAAAGAAGAGTTCTGCACTGGCTCTGGTACCACTCACTCTATGAATGTTGGATGGTCAAAGTTAATTTGAATTCTAGACAAGCAATCAAAAAAGTAAACCCACAGATACAAGCCAGTATTTTTCTTCTAAAAAAATTTAACATATAGGATTGTGCAAGTCTTATCTGTAGAACACAACAAGGGAATTGCAGCCAATTGCAAGCACAAATTCCATAAAATAGTCCCTTTGCTCAATTGATCTTGAATATGTCACAGCGTAAGGATTACCTTCTCTGTGGCCACCAGACTATAAGAGTGATGAATTAGAGAAGGGGAAAAATGAAAAATACTCAAGGCCTAGAAAATACAGCACATGATGAAAGAATGAGTGAAGAGGACTTGTTTATTAAAAAAAAAAAAAAAAGATGCTGAAGGACAGACATAGCAAACTGTGGCAGGAAAGGAAAGCTGTCCATTCCCATATAAGATAAGTTTAGGGGCTTTAGAGGTTTCTTAGATATGAATGACAAAGAAAATGAAGAAAAGCTGTTCAAAGGCAGTGTGTAGAAGTGCAGGAGCAGGCAGCCAACAGCTACTGCAGTGGCCTTTGCTCCAAGTTTTTACAGCAAGGAAGCACAGGCAGAGGCAGTGGAGGAACAGCTGACCCCAACTTGGGAAAGGAGCATGGCTCTTACAGATCTGGAAACACATGTTCTATAGAGAAGGTGTGTTTTTTAATACCAGTCCTTTTGTGTTTCTGCTGCTGGACTGAAACTCAGACCTCAGATAGATATTTATTGTTGTTTCCTCTCCAGTTCTTTTGGAAGCTCATTCCTTTGCTGCTTGAACAAATTCTATGTGTTTTCTCCATAACCTTACAGAGTACATTGTGCAACTGCTCATACCTGGCCTGAAACAAACAGCACTGCTAGCTACAAGGCACAGATCTGCAGGACTACAAACAGTGACAAACCAGCAGAGGGACTTCTCCCTCCCCATGTTGACCTCTGCTTAGGCTACAAAATATTTCAGATTTTGTCCTGTGAGCTGCACTAGAAGGAAAAGAATATATGCGCTGCCCTTCAGACCATGGAAGTGGTTACAAAGGCATAAGAAACATTTGCATGCCTTGTTTTAATGGTTCCACTAGAACAGGTAATTTCATAGGAAATGTTACCACAAGACCATTACAATTAATTAGATGTAAAAGCTATAAAATTAATCTTTGATAGATAAGCACACCAGGGAAAATAAATGCTGTTATTTATACCTGATTAAGAGTGTAGGGTTTTTATGGCAATTTGTACAATTTGCTTATATTCAGAAAAATAAATTTTAAAAAATATTCTTGATGGAAAATTGCACTTTGCTTGTCCTTTTTTGTGAAAACCTGCACTCCACAAAGTATTTTGTACACACTGAGAGTATACAGACTTCATCCAAAAATTTTAAAATTATTTTAAAATGTCTGCAGTGTCATCTGACTTACAGGATGGATGCCCCTTGCTTCCATATTGCAGGGATATTGCATTCCACACCACAGTAAGCCCAGAAACTCAGGACACCGCCCAGATGATCACTTCCTGGTTTTCAGAAAATATTTAGACCCCATCCCAAATAGTCAAAAGTTTTCCTTGGATGTTACCTCCATTACCCCTTCACCTCTTCAGAATTTTCAATGGCAATTTTTTTCAGTTCACAGTGTATTCATAGCATGTACTTGTCAACTCTCAATTCATCTAAGGAAATAATTATGATTTTGGTATCTGCTCTGTTTAAATTGACAGCTCAGATCTTTACCTAATTCCCACCAAATTGCTACATACAAATAAAAAACCCCTATCCTTCACTATCAAAAGACCAGATACCTAATCTTCCTTCTGCAGAGATAAAACTGACATGCTGACCTTGGCTTCAGTGACTGCAAGTCTGTTTCCAGAAATTGTTTCTTAAACTAAATTGCATTGCATTTCATTTCAGTCCTTATTTTGTCAGATGCTAAAATAACCCATGAATTTGGTCTTTTAAGATGCTAAGCAAACCCATGAATGCAGATTTTTTTTTTCTTTAAAGTAGGCACTGGTCCCCACTACAGCAGAATAATGACAGGAACAAGAGGTAATACGATTAGCTGCTTGACAAGCATTTGGGAAGGAAAAATGTATCTGTTCCTCCCTCGCTATCTTTCCAGAAAGCAGGTCAGGAAGTGACTGTGAACATAACTGTGATACCAAGGATCTATACTCACTAATCATAATTTTTTCTTTAATAATGCCTTTCACCTTCAGTCACTTTAACACCGCAAAATTTCCCTGACTGACTGCACTGGATGTTGTAGAAACTCTCTACAAGGAGCCATTTATCCTCCAAATGTGTAATGCAACAATAAACATTATTAAACACACTTGTGATATATAATAATTCTCAGAAGAGATTCGATTATGAAAATATTTTCCATCTATAAGAATGAGTTTAACAAAAAGCTATTAGTAAAAGAGAGGCTGAATAATTGCTTGTTCCAGAAATAGCACATTTATTCCAAATGTTCTATTTGCATCCTGTTTACCTCAAATTCCACAATGATGCTTTGTTTGCCTCAATCTGGTTTGCTTTTCTGAACACTTGTCACTATCTGCAGGTAACTATTTTGGTTACATTAAAAGATATCAAACCCACATTAGCCAGCTTTTCAAACACAATTTCAATCCTTTAAGTTGTTAAAATTTCTGTAGAGCTTTACCAGGATTTTAAAAGGAAGTAGGAAAGAGACTGCATTATTAAAGATGTTTTCAATGAAAACTTCAAGAGTGCCATGAGAGTACCTTCAGAACACACAGCCACCTGGACATTCTTCTGACTTACTAATAATTTCGTACCTAGAGCAAATGGGCTCACCCACAGGAAAACTACTTTTCTGACTAATCCTATAGACAACTTTAGCAGGTAAAAACTACCTGTTAGAATGCTGCCACAAGCCATTATTTGTATCCTAGTGTAGGGTTTAATAACAAGAGCTAATTAGGAAATCTGTCTTTTGCAACACTTGTCTCCACTCTCAAAATGCCACTTTTCATCATGGAATAAGTGAGCCTACTGCAGTCCAGTCCAAGAATATACTATGCTTTTCAATAAAAAGGCTCTGGCCAATGTTCTAACACTGCTGCAGGAATTGATCCCTGTTCCCAAGATTTTGAGAACATTTGAACACCATCCATCAATGCAGTTATTGTTCCTAAATTAGTTATAGAAACTCTCACAATGGTTCTTGAAGGAAGTGAAAGAAAACTGTACTAGGAACGCACTCAGAATTGGTCTTGAATAGGTACATGTTTTTCTCAGCTTTGATCGAGATGAGCTTCAAACTACAGATCAGCCTGAAGAACCAGAATTGATTTAGGACTGAATTTTTACGCTTTTCTGTAAAACCAAGCCAGGTTAAAATAGGGACCATATTTAGAGGCTACTTACAAAAGTAGCAAAAGTAGTTCAAACTCCTGCTTGGGCACTCACAGCCATGACGTGCTGGTCAAGAGCTACCACACACCATCTCACCTGTGGTACTGGTGCTGCCCTTCTAGGCTCCTCCAGAAAAGGATAAAGCTTTCACTGTTCAGCAGTGCAAGCTGAGCACAGTGCAGGCATTGGCAGGGACTCATCCAGCCTGTGCAGAAGTCCAGCAGCCAAGGAATTCTTGAGCCACAAAAAAGCCCTGCCTTACTCTGAACTTTGGTTGCCCCCAGCCACACCTCGAGGTACCAAGGACTGTCCCTGCTACGTGCAGCAGAAGGGCTCACAGCCAGCCCTTAGGAATGGGACAAGCAGGGACAGCAGCAGCCACAAGTGGGCCTGGCAATCCCATTCCTGCTTCCTTCACTGCCCAGCACTGGGCTCCATCTTTCAGACGCCACAGAGAAAAGGGAGCAAACCCTGCCAAGGTCCAGAACACTCACTAAAACCACCCTGCTGAGAAGAGACAGCTGGGCCCACACCAGCTTTCTGGGGAAGTCTGTTTAAATCCTCCCTTAGAAGAACATAAACTAAGACACTTCTGTAGCCTGTATGAACATCCTACTTGTAGCTATCAAATACAGGATTAAGTTAGTCACAAATTAAACCACAGCATATGACTCCTGCTGGATAGACTACAATAAATTCAAGGAAATAAAGACATGTTTTCAGTGGGAGTTGACAATGAGGATTGAATTAGTTGAATGTGTTGAATTAGTAGGATTGAATGAGTTTTCAGAGGAATCTAGTCAGTTTTGAAGTATGTTCTCAGATTTTACTACAGACACAGTTCAACCTTGACAGATTCCAAGATAATGATCTTTTAACGGCATTTCGTACTTAGCTGACACAAATAGCATATTTTAATTACAGTTAATAAGAGTCAGATTTTGTTTTGAATTCCATGATGTCAAACCTGGCATGCTCCTTTAAGGAGTCTGTACAAAGAGCACAAAAGTTTTTTTTTCCTGTAACTCATCTAGACTTTTTTTGCTCATGTCAGTTTGACCTTGAAGAAGACATGATGTCCCTTACGGTCTTTTTCTAAAAAAAAGTCACACTCAGGGCCAACAATTCTTTCCCTAAAGAGACCTCTGTATCTTTAGCTGGTGAAAGCTGCTGCTCTATCATGCACCAAGAGGCAGTATTCCTTGTCCTCTTTGTTTATGATAGAATACAGCTACAATTGAGCTCTGATTCCAGAAGCATTCACCACCAGTACTGGAATCTTTTGTACCAGTGTTAAAAATCTGCTGACAGAGGGTGTTAAACATACAGCAGATATGCACAAGCTTATATAAGGTCTGATCTCAGTTATTTAGATAGGATAAGAAACAAGGCTCCTGCAAGTTACTAGACAATGTGAATAGCCCAGCTGATTTCAGTAAGCATATTTATATATCACCCATTATTAAAGTGTCTGAATTTGGGCTATTACTCTATCAATTGTAGCTATGTCAGTTAATTTATTACATTTGCCTGCATGTAACATCTGGTGTTTTTTACTGATAGCACAAGCTGTCTTTCAGATTCCATCATCCTATAATAGTTTTGCAGATAGCTGTAAATATGCCAGCAGCCTTACTAGGATTTCACTAGATAGTCCAGTGGAATTAAGCAAACAAGGCTGATAATAACAGAGATATTTTCCTACCATTATTGTTCTAATGGATTGGGATTGACTACAAGGAGGCATTTATAAAATCCACAAAACTAAGTTTTTCCTACAGGCAGTGCCAGTCAAGTGGTTGTTGACAATAATTTCTTTTCCTGATCCATAAAGTGTGCTTACAAAATTCATCAAGCTCAATGGGGATATTCATCTAAGATTGATTGATACCTTGAAATGATCTTGCTGGCAGCTATGTAGTCACAGAGAGAGTAAGGCAAAAAGGGACCGTTAAGATAGCATAGTCTGGTCTCCTGCATAACACAGGCCAATGAACCTCACCCAGTAATTTATGCTTCAAGACCAAAATTTGCTTTTGAGTTACAGCATGTCTTTTAGAAAGATCTTCACTCATATACTAAGTGGAGATGAAATGATTACACGTCTAGGTAAGTTGTTCCAGTGATGAACAACCCTTACTGATAACAGACTGCCTTATCACTAGACTGAATTTACATAGCTTCACCTTTCATGATTAGATTTCTCTGTCTTTTCCAGCTTAATATAAGAGCTCTCTATAATTTTTCCTTACAAAGACACTAGACCACTGTTAAATAACATCTTAACCTTTACTTGGAGAAGTTAATGGACCAAGGAGACATCTTTCAATATACAGCATGTCCTTATAGCCTAATTTATTTTATAGTTCTCTGCATTTTCTCTTATTTTTAAGGCATCCTTTCTGAAACTTCATACCACAAGGGACTACATTCTTTCTTACTTTTGTACTTAGTGAGCAAACCCTCAGAATTCTGTCCTCATGAAACTAGGAAAAATGACTTAGAGAAGCTTTATAACAGAGTAATTGAGAACACACAAGCAACTAAAGATGCCTATAGAAATCTTGGAACATAATTCCCACTGACAACATGATAATACCTGATGCAGTATTAAGTCTAATACTGGACATGACTCAGGATTCAGTTTGTTATCAAACACAAGAATTTCTTGTAACTCCCATTAACCTAACAGAAGAAAGACCAATTTCAAGTATTTTTAGAATGTCTAATTTTATCTAAACTTCATATTTGGGTGTGTCATTTTTAGCTTTAGGCTGCATTTTCAGTTTGAGAACCTTAGAAAAACATCCTTAAAAACAAAACCACAAACTTTTGGCTTTTTTTACCCACCCTTACAAAGTCAGTTTTGAGAGGAAAGAAGTTGTTTGCCAGTAAAGTCTCTATTGTTTGAAAATAAATAAATATAAACAAGTAATTAGTTCTACTTGATGCTGTTTAGAAGTGGCATACAGTTAAATAAGCCCTAAAACTTCTGAAAGCTTATGCGTGGGAACAAGCCCTCTAAAGAGCACCCCCTAACCCATTCCTTTGCTTGAGCCAGGATCTCTTCTATGTCAAATTGTCTCCCGAGAAACTGAAGAAAGCAGTCCCTTTCAACTCCCCACAGATTTGTGTACCCTACTTTCCACTTTTTCTTCTCTCCGGTTCTGTTGGGGAGCTCACTAATTTCTCTTGAGCTGTTTATGCACAGTGTGTGCTTATACTTGCAGTTATTTATGTACGCACATACATGCATGTATGTATTCCAGCTGAACCGGCTTTTGCTTTTTTAAATGGGCGGATTGGCTATGCAGAAAGCTTTCCTCTGGCCTGCTCTCTGCCTAGGCCAAGCCAGTTATTACACACAGCAACACTGTGTGAGGCTCAGGAACTATTGAAAATTAGTAGCATGCATAAATCATGCATAGAAGTAGGGAGACAAACCAAACTTTATAAAACATTTATTCTGCCCGATTAACAACTATTTGAAACAGAGCTCTTTTCTACATTTTGTAACTTAAGACTTCAGGACCCAAGGTGGCCGCATTGGATTTGAGAAAAAAAAAAGCAAAACAGCCAGCACTAGAGAATCACTGAAGACAAACTAAAGTTATTTGACAGATGTGACACACTTTTTCTGAATAGCTTGGCTACCCAGATTCCTATTATGCATTGAACAACCCAGTCTTTTTACCTGCTTTACAGTCTTCATATAATATTACATGCCAGATGCATGACTACCCTAGATGGTTGCTTCTCTTATTGATAAGGCAATTACTAGAGCAAATAAGGTTAGGAGATTTCTATTCTAAAACAGAAACAATACTAGAGCAAGATCCAGGGCAACTAAGTTCAAGGCTCTCATTAAAAATCTGGATGACTTAATTACTAGCATTTACAGGTAGATAGAAGCTAGGCACTCTGTGCACACAGTATGTTTAATGAAACTCATGCCTCAGGCACCAGAGCTGGCAAGGCACTTTTTCATATTTATTGCATTGCACAACTATCACAAATTTTAGGTTTCTGCTTTGTGCAGGGGACTGGGAAATACACAGGGCAAAGATCTGCTCTCATAGGTGCCTCTGCCTTTCTCAAATACAGTTTCAGCAGCACTACTGGCAGCCCATTAGACATCTAGGTGAGGCTGTGATGGACCAAAACAGAAGAGACCTAGGCCCTCTCCCCTGCTGAGCAGGCCCTCTCTGCTCTAGGTGAAGAAACATAAGCATGAAAATTACCATGGAGGTCAGCACAGCACTAGGAATTGTGGTAACAGCTAAATCATTAGCTTTTAGAGATTTCCTTTGCATCATCTTTCTGCTATATTGTTCATTTCTCCATTTTGAGATTCATTTAACATTTGCATTTCCTGGTCTCTTATTGTTTGTGCACAAAAAAGTAAAGTAATGTAGGCATATAAACCCCAACATTGGGCAATTTCCATACATGTTTTGAAATACAGGGGCCAAACTCATCAGTACAATCATGTTCTTGTGATTAGAAGATACCTACACCTGTTAGCAAGAGCAAATTTGTTATTTGATTGCTTCCTCCAAAATTTCTGTAAAATTTCTTTTTAACAAAAGAGCTTGCCTCTTATTAATATGTACCATGAGAAGCTATATGGGAGCAACTAGAAAGGCCCACTGTTATGCTAAGCTGGAAAAAATTAAGCCACTTTTAGGATTTTCTAATGCTATAAATAATTAAGGTATACCATAAAGTAATGCTTCCTCCAGATGCAATGTGGAAACCACCAAAATCTGACTCATTACTATGAATTATAAATCATAGATTAAGTCCTGGTGAAAGAAGCCACGGAACAACCTACACAGTTGAGAGACATTTGATGGTATAAACAGCCACAACATTAGTAATTCCCTTCAACTTAATCAAATGAGTAAGAACACCATTTTTCTGAATTACCACGTTATACACACATGGTTAGATAATGTAGGTTTCATTAGAATCATAAAATTATTCAGTTTGGAAAAGAACTTACGATCATGAAGTCTAACTGTTAACATAGGACTACCAAGTCCACCACTAGACCATGTCCCCAAGTGCCACATCTACATGTCTTAAATAGCTCCACAGATGGTGACTCCACCACTTCCTTAGGCAGCTTGCTCTAGGGCTTAACAACCCCTTCCACACAGAAAATTTTCCTAATACCTAATCTAAACCTCCCCTGGTGCAACCTGAAGCCATTTCCCGTTGTCCTGCCACTTGAGATTGACTCCTACCTCACTACAACCTCCCTTCAATAGCTGTAGGCAGCTCTGTGGTTCTCCTTCATCCTCCATTTCTCCAGATCCCTCATCTGCTCCTCATCAGACTCATACTCCAGACCCTTCCCCAGCTCCCTCACACATAGGTATGCTGCCCTCAGCTTAATATGTAGCTGGCCTGGTACCATTCGAGACTTTAATTTTCAGAGCTTATTTCTGTTAATAATACATAAGTCTAACGTTTCAGAGATGCTCTTATTTTTGAAGGGCTTTCAGAATGTTCCTTAGAGTAAATTCATTTTTTCAACACTATTTTTTAAACCTTTTTCCTTTTCATGCACAGTATTTTATTATTTTTTTTACATCTGTGATAGGTGTTGTTAAATTGACACACCTCATCTGAGAACATATAGCTTCAAAATCCTTTGCACTCTGAACTGAGTAGGGAAGGATCTAAACCAAAATAATTCAGAAGCAACAAGAAATGTGCAAAACCCCCCAACTCTGTGTCCTTCTGACAAGCACAGACAATAGCGATAAAAACTGTTACCCTAGGAGACTTCATCATCACTGATATTCCAAGCAAAACACATCAAGATGATTATTATATATGCCCCTCAATGAATACTAAACCCAAAGTACATATACATATATTAGTGGCTTTTAGCTAAGAAGACACCTTGAAAGCTCTCTAAGCAACTTTACAGGTACTCAGGACAAGTCTCCTTTGTTCTGGAGAAAATTACTTGGCTCTCAGTCCACAACTATTGCCCTCTCTAAAAGAGGAAAGAAAGATATCTTAGTAAGGAGGAGATTTTTAACTTACCACATTTAAGAGAAGCACCTCAGTAGCATCACTCTTCTACATTATACTGCAAAACTTCCCCAGCCCTCCTCACCTCCAAGGCACCCATATTGGCTGCACTCTGACTCCAAGCCAAAAGCAGCCCCAGCTGCTCCCAGGGCTCAGCTTTGTGCCGTGCCTGGGTGAAGGGAACACTCCCAGAACAGTTGAGTGACTCCCAGAACAGCTGAACCTCATCACCCTTAACAAGACTAACTGCAGATTTTCAAAGTGGACACAGGTGCTGAGGGTGGCACTTTTATCACAGCTGGGTGTGGTCAATTTAGTGACAAGCTGTGGATGTACTTAAAGAGATATCACACGTGATATAAAACTTTTCACTCCATCACAGACAAAGCTGACTTTGACATTGATACATTCAGTTACACTTCAGAGACTTTTATCTGGCGGAACATTTTACAGGTGTAACATTTTACACTGTAATTTAGCAGGATTGCATGACTCATTTGATAATTAGTGAGAGGTCTTTTAGCAGGCCCAAACAAGAACCCAGGAAACTAATACCTTCCAAGAAACTTCTTACTCACCTCCTAAGGATTATGTACCAGTAAGGAGTGGCTGACCATGAACAGAAACACCTGGTAATTGCCACTACAAGATACCTGCAGAGCCAAATTAGAGAAATAAACAATTAAAGTTAATTTAATTAGATTTTGCTGTTCAGAAAAAATCATATGGGGAAAAAAGTGGAATAAGAAGAGGCAATAAAAATGATACTATTTGCACTTTCCAGGTATGCTTTGGACATACATATATTTTCATATGCAGAAGTTGAGAAATCATTGTAATATGCATGTTGGTGTTTCTAGTAGGTGTTGCTTAAACTATTAGGAGTTTTAAGAGAAGGATACTTCAAGTCATTACTTCTATAACACTCTTCATCATTGTTCAGCTCCAGTATGATTGTACAAGGAATCGACTAAGGGACCTGCTGTAAAACAACATCCAGTGTCAAGCAAAGGGGGAAAAAAATCCCCAAACCTGTGTAAAAGCTAGGCAAGCAGCTAAGGAGTGTTCAAGAAAACATCTCTAGGTTCATATTACCCAATAACCTCATTCTTTCAATTACAGTTTCTGTCACTCTTCACGGTCATTGTCATAGGCAGAGCATACAGTGAGAAATCAACCCTGGACTTAGGAGGATAGAAATACACACTCTCCCACATTTCAGGATGGGCCACCTCTGACTTGTTCCACCTCAGGTTTGTGATGAAGCAGTCCAGACTAGTTTAGTCTCTGCCACCTGCTGAAGGCTCAGTACTATGGAGAGCACTTGTAGGAAGAGGTAATAGCCTTGATTAGAACCGGAAAAGAAAGAAAGCTGGGAAAAGCAGAGTAGCTGCCAGGCCATGCAGAACACAATGTCAGACATGAAGACAGGCTGAGTGCCTGAGAGTATACCTTTTTCCAAGAATATAAATTTAACAAAAACTATTAATTCTGCACACAGATCCTGCCTGCCTTATACTCTTAGACTATCATGGCTCCAGAAATGATCTGGGAGCCACTGCTGGCAGGGACGGGTGAGTTCCAGCAATGGTGCTCTGTGCCAGGCCACCCTCTCATTTCCCAGCCAAAAATAAAAAGATGGGCTCCCTGGAAGGGTACTCTGAAGGGAGGCTGGCCATCATGTTCACCACAATTAAAGAGCAAGCTTGCAAAAAGTATGCTCAGGGATTATGAAAGAACAACCTTGCTACTTCTATGTCTCTAGTTCAAAGATGCCAATCCTGCCTCCCTTTGCTGGAAGAAGGCTGATTTAGATCATAAGATACAGATTGTTACAGAAAAATTGCCAACTTCAGGACAAAAGGACAACAAAGTGTTTTTAAAGAAGCAGGTAGAGCTTTGAGAGAAATGAATCAACTTTTACCATTTGTCTTTAACCTTTTACAGTATGTGAAAAGTCAGTCAACTTCAGAAAATGAAAACTTCAAAAGCAAAAAAAAAAAAGTTATTTTTTTTTCACTAAACACCACAGCTGGATTTACTAAAATTATAGTTGAGACCACTGGAAAATTACTAGGGTGATAAAACAGCTTGTATCATAACCACCACTTTTATTCTGCTCTGTGGTTTAAAAATGCATCTGATTTACTCTCTAGCATTTTTCTTGTCTGAAAAATGTAGCAATACAATCCTTAGTGGTTAAAACTATGGCTGAGTCATTCTACTTTGCCACAGCTGACTTATCCTTCAGAAAGCTCCCACCACACTGTCTGGAGAGCGATTGGACATGCTTTGGCTTCTGCACAACCATCCCATGGAAGGAGACCATGTATATCCCCAAAGCTTGAAACCATACAGGGTTTCTTTGGAAGCCAGAGACAAGAAGGACTACAAAATGCATGCAAGAAGGAGTGTCTAAACCCTGTAACAGGAAATTCAGCAAAGTATTTAGCAGTTGTCAGACTCTTTCCTTCTTGACCAGAGAATGATCTGGATAACAGGCTGCTTCCTGCACATCTCAGCTTCTCAATTCCAGGCTCTCATTGAGAGAGAATTCACAGGCTGATTGTTCATATGGGAAGGAAGAACAGATGCAAGATAGCAAGACTGGGAGAAAACAGAGGTTAAGACAAGATTAAGGGAGAGTGTGAAATGGGCTGGGGAAATGTGGAGAGGCAGAAAGTCTTCCAAATAAACCCACTATAAAAAGATCACTTTTAATTGTCTTCCTCTTCTGCTCACCAATACTGCCTGAACATCCCATGCAAATCGAGTAAACCCTCTCACTTCCCCTGTTTCTATCAGCACAAGATATAAATATGCCAGTGATGTGGGAAGTATGTCCCAATAGACTGACCAGGTCTTCATTGCATGTGCCACCCATGAATAAAGATCCTGCTTGTCTCCCATGAGTAGGAATTTCTCCCTTCCCCAGCAATTTTTACCAGTCTGTCCCAAAACTCAGCATCCCTCGCATTTAACCTTTTGGCACTGATTGGTTTATTATGGAAGAAGATGCTAAACAGGTGGTGAAAGAAGTCAGGCAAAAGAAAACAACCAAATCAAAACAAATATTTATTTAAAACAACCCTATGATAATGCCCGTGCTTTGGCTTTCACATCCCCAGAGTAATCATTGCAGATCTTACTGAAAGTAAAAGTTTAGATATGATACAATCTTAAGTAATCAGAGACAAAAATTCAGCAGGCTGTGTTCTCCGCTCATAAAAACACTACATTACATGTAACATAGTTACTACAGCCCTCGAGGGTGCATAGTAAAAAGGTGTATTTTTTACTGTGCAAGACCTATCCCAATTCTATTTCATTTCACTTGGGAGTCTGGATTTTCCTGGATTTAAGTGACTTCCTTCTGATCTGTGCTCAGTGAAAGAGGGAGTTATATGGAGCCTGTGCAAAAGAACAAGCCAGGTTTATTTATTTAGTAGCATGTTCTCACTGCATAGTGGGATCTTAGAGTGCACATGGGTGGACATGTTGTGGCTGGGTAACGCTGCTCTCAGCAGGTGGGTGTAGCTGATTCCAGGGGCTCCTGGAAGGTAAAATTCATGTAACACAGGAAAGGAAAGAAGCCCAGGACCCTGTGCTGGCACAGCAGTGTAGCAGCACTAATGGCCAGGGTTTAAATGCAATTTAAACACAGCATCTTTTCCTGGGCCAAAATTGTGCACAAGTGACTCGGAGAAATTTTTCACTTCATGACTGCCCCTTGCACAATACAAGAGACAGAAAATATAACCATCAAGAACTGGTACAAAATACTGATAATGCCTTAAATTTCTGTCATCTCCAAACACAAAGCCCAACTTTAATCACAACATTACTCTGCAGATCCTTTGCTAGCATAAAAATCAGAAGATGAAGCAAAATTTTTCCTGAGTAAACTTTTACCAACCATTTATCACAAGTATCTTCATTTCCAAGTGCAGGCAGAACCTGTGGTTATGTTGGACATTTTGTGGCTAACCCCGGTAAATGCTGCAGTTCTAACAGCAGGTTCAATAAACAGCATTCACAATTCTGAAAGACTTTACCCAAAAATTTTTCTAACAGCACCTTTTTTATCCTGAAGTGCACAAGTGACTGTGGCAACACTTTGCTTTTAGCTCCATGATGTAAGTGTTGGTCAAGGGCTGAGAGGAAAAGTGCAGGGGATGCTTTTACTGCCAGGTAACCAGCCTTGCCAGGGGAGGGCTCCTCTGTCATGCTCAGATTTTTCCCCAAGATTTTGAAAACTCTCAGAATATGGAAGTTGAAACATGAAAATGTCGTATTATTTTTTTTTTTTTAATGACATAGAGTTGTTGTTTTCTAGTCTAGAAGTGCATTAGGGTGTAAGATATGAGCCCATAAGATATAATAGCAGTACTACAAGCAGTCTGCTGTTACAATCTAAAGATTGTATTGTCATGACAATATAAAGGCAGAACATTTGGTTAGACACAAAGTCTTAATGCTATCATTTCCTGATTTTTGAGTGCATAACAATGCATTGAAATTTTCTTAATGAAGAATTTTTAGCTAGCATCTTTTTAATCCTTAGTAGTCTGTGAATGTAAAGTCATTCAAACATAAAATTAATATTTTAGATTGTATGAATTTAGAAATATTCAGGCTTCCAGAGGGAAAAGAAATACTAGCTCCTCACTTTTTTCTTCCCCTATGTACTCCTCAAAATACTTTATTAACAGCACATATAAGAATAGGCATTTATAACAGAAAAAACCCAGCCTTGATAAAAGATAAGTGTAGCACAAGAAGAAACATTCAGTTAGTCCCTAAGGAACTGAATAGTTTCATCTACAATAAAGATTTGTCAGGGAAAAACCCAACTCAATTTTCTTTGTTGTGGTTCATATTCAGTTTCATTCCTGTGAGCCAGGTGGTACATAAAGATCCGAAAATCAGATTTTTCAGACAAGCTGCAAAACAATAGAAATTAGGGCTCTGGCAGATGGGTTATCAAAAACCCAGGAAAAAGACTAAGAAAAAAGATTCAGAACTAAACTGCTGATTATTTTTGAGATATGACGCCAGGGTAATATTGGTATGCAACTAACCTCTGGAGCTCAGGAATCCATCTGTACTCTGGGATCAACCAGTTCTCGTACAATGAAAAGCAAACTGTGGAAGGCATCCAAGGCAGGCCTTAGTTGCTACAGAGTTTGCTTTGACCAGATTTCAGCTCTGTACTCATTGTCTTATGCAGCTTCTATGAAACGTTGACTGTGATATCAAATCCATCCCAACATTTATTCTGTGTGAATTGAGTGCATCCTAAAGCTTAAGCTAACAGGTTCCATGCCACAATTTCTCAGAAACTGAGAGTTTGGCTTTGTAGCTCCACTTTTGCAGAGCAAGTTTAGCAAAACTGCTAAGAGGAAGTGTAAACAAATGCAATTCTTCATTGTCCTTACACAAGCACATACCTACCACAATTATATATGTACATATAAATAATATACAACTTTATTTCTGAGTCTGACATAAGGTAAGATCACCTCAGTTTCCGAAGGAAGTCAGTACCCAGCCATCAATAAATAGCAACGATCACACCAAACTGCCTGGAAAAGCCTCCAGATCAGTAAACCTTCTCCTACCCTCAGTTTTTCAGTCATTCTTGGATTGCCAGGATCTAGGTGCTGGTTCTGTTTCACCAACCAGAATTTCTGCTGGTCAGGCTACATATTACTGAAGACTGAAAATTAAATTAGAAAATGTCTCCTAGTTTTTGTTAACTGTGACAAAATTCCAGTAACATAGTAATCAAGAATAAATTAACTTGACGCATATCTCACTTTCATAATTTCCATTTGTATTTTTGATATTCCTAATTTAATGGGTGTTAGACTTACAGTGGTCTGGAAGATTTTGAGGAAGTAAACTCTCCTGTGACCTACACAGTAAATATCACTGTATATAATTTTTCTCTCTTTTTTTTTTTTTTAATGCACTATGTTCATCTTTAACAGACAAATAATAAAACTCAAAGACTACTTATCCACTTTGTGAAGGCACACAAAACTGATCACTATTTTAAAATCATTATTTGGCTTTGTGTTTTTCTTAAAATGCATCTTCTTTGAGTAATATCTACCTTGCAACCTTAAATTATCTTAGTGGTAATATTTAATGCATTTTAAATAAAAATATCCTTGTAACTACAGCCTGATGTGGTTTCTGTAAAACTCAATGACCTTAAGGAAAGGGATTAATAGATTAAGTTTTGCATTGATTTTGTTTTTAAATTACACTGTTAAACTTTTTTCTTTTTTTTTCCTGAAGACACATATAGTTTACCCAACTTGCTTTAGTTGATATCCATACATGTCCTCACATTTGCTCTGTTGCATAAAAAATTAATATATATATATTTGTGTGCCCCAAAGCCCACAAAGTTGAGAAATTATTTTTGATTGATTCTTGAACTTAGAGTATTGGTTAGAGTGATGCAATATTTGATTATCTGTTTCTATATTAGATGTTAAAAATTCATTAAAAGATATGGAAAGAGTTATGCAATAGTGAATGAAGTTTCTTCACCTTTTTGCTAATTAACTATCAGCTTCTAAAATGAAGCAGAAAATTCTACATGAGCCATGTCTTAGCTCAAAATTAATTTTTTCATGATTTTTTTTTTAATTTTAAATTTCAGTGTCTTAAGACTCTGTTCCTAGTCTTCAAAGGAGAATTTCCATTAGATTCAGCACTGTATGAAAATTTTAAATCACAGTAGCATAGGTAAAAGGAAATAATTGGGTGACTGAATTTGTGTTTAAAACAGATTCATTCATTATTCCTTTTAATTGGAGATGAATTTGCATTATAGGAATGAATCTGCATTATAGGAATCAAATCTTGAAATCTCTGCACTCAGGAATTTATCTACTAGCCTTCCTTCCTTAATTCCTTAGTATGTTGAAAAGAAAGAGAGAAGGGAGGTGAAATAACAAGTCTGAAAATAGGATACGATGGAAAAAATACCCTTGTGATAAAGGTAGCATTAAAAAACCTGAGAACTCTACCGGTCAGGGATATTTTTCACTGCAGGGACATAAACCCCCCCTAACTGAAAGAGAGAAGAACATGAAAGGGAGGTTGATGTTGACAAGGAAAACAGTAGCATTGGATCACGTATTTTGTCCTTCCTGGAACAGTGCCATCAAGGGGTGTTTTCCGAGAAGGCATTGGTTGGCCACGGACTTCACTCAAGGTGAAGTTTTCCAGTTTCTGCAAAAACACTGGGAAATCTTTCCCAATAAACACATAACCTTGATTTACATAAAATCTCTCAGGCAGAATTTACTGTTTTCAGAGAAAATTGATACAAAACGCACTGTAAAATAACTACTTGACATGAACCTCCAATCAAACTTCCACTCAACAAAAAAAAAAAATCATGATGACTAATCCTGCCTTCCCAAAGATACTCAACAGCTCCAGAGTAGCTCCTTATGTACTTGCAATGCTCCCCAGGGAGTAGAGCTCAGTTGTTTTGTCCACAACCAAGAGATAAGAGATGAGAACAATATCTAGTCACATCTTAAGCCTCCATGAAATCAGGGAAGCCCACGTTCCTATGGTAATTTCTGTTTTGAAGCATCAGCCCAAGTGTTGCTATTGAGAAAGGTGCAGGAGTGTTTTATCAGCACATAATTCCCATGACTCAAGCACAATCTGTCCAGTAACTGGGCATGGTCAATGTGGTAACCAACAGGACAGCAGAACTCTGTTGTTTTTTTGCATGTTTGTTTGCATTTGAAACATTAAGTTTTCCAGGTGCTGAATGAAAAATTAGAATGCCATCTTGTCATATCTTTGTGACTAATGAAATTGGACAAAACATTCTTCTAAATATTGTATTGTGATCTGACAGCAAGTATAAAGGAAGTGGAAGGGTTTTGATTTCAAACAACAGAATTTAAGCAAGCTCAAGCTCAAATGCCTTGCTGTTAATATTTGAAACTACTCAACCCAAAGTAATTATAAATTTAGCAGATGGAACTCTTTATTTAATGGCAAAATCCAATATGATTAATCTTGGATTTAAATGCTATTTAACTCCGTAGTGTTCAAAACGGTGAAGTCAAATATTGTAACCACAGTTAATCTCAAAACAAATGAGAACATTGCAACATGATTCAAGCCAAAGAAGGGAAACTGAATGTTAAACAACATCTGAGAGCAGAACAGTCATTTTAAAAAGCAGTTTTGCTAAAGAGACTAGCTAGATAAGATAAACAAATACATTCTTCTGGAACAGAATAACTGAGTTCTATGCAGTACCTGATGTGTCAAATACTGTAACTGAGGTGCAAGAGACAAAATCCTCTTCAGAGCTGTGATCTACAGTCAAAGACGAATGTTGAAATGAGAATTAATATTTCTTTCAAGCTCTTGAAGTCATCTTAGTGCATCATGGGCTACATAAAACTGCAATACCCTCTCTAAAAATGTCTAAAAGCAGAATAAAGGATTGTCAGCTTCTACTGAAACAGAAGTACTGCTCAGGAAATCATTATTTTAGAGTCAATTACCAAAAATTTTCATTTAAAATTGCAGGCAGATCAAACTCATACCTGCTGAGCAGGAGAGCAGGTAGACTTAGACAAATGTGTATGTGCCATAATTCTTTCTGAATTTCTCAAGCAAAATCTGATATGTTATTTGAGATCCAAGGACTTGTTATTCATTTGGAAAGTATCAGGTAAGTATCAATTCCAAAGAATCAGCAAAATTAATTCCAGAATAGGGAGCTGACGCTGAGTGGTGGTTTGCCCAAGGCCCACTGTGTCCCTCTGCAGGCGCTCTTGGTGGCCTGTCACAGGTAGCTGGACAGTGCAGTGTCCTGTTGCAGAAGGCGAGCAGTCACTCGCTGGTGTTTCGTGTCATGCGGGAGTAAAGAGGCAGGAGGGAGCCTTCAGGTGCAGCACAGAGACTTCATTTCTCTATGGAGTCCACAAACAAAGGACCCAGACTCAGGGCTGACAGGGGTTCTTACACAGGGGGAGGGCTAGCTCTGGCACCAATGGGGAACAGGCTCAGGGGTGGATCCGGGAGAGATTGATAGGGCTACAACAAATCAGGGAAGGACTGGGGCGGGACAACCAGGTAGGGTCCAATGGGATCTCAGGGAAGGGGGAACATTCTAGGGGGAGAGGTGTGCCCTGGGTGGATGGACAGGGAAGTTTCTAGGGAAAAGGGAGTGACTTAGGGGATTGACAAGGGTTCTCTGCCCAGAGGGCAGGGATGGGGACAGAATCTCTGCCTGGGAGGCGGGGGAAGGGGAGTGTCCAACTGAGAGGGGAAGTACAATTCTTAAAGGGAAACAACCATTACAACTGGGGTACAAAATACTTACAACTATTTCAACTGAGTAAACATTTAATAGCACAAATTGCGGAGAGTAAACCTTTCCCAATCAATTCCCCAGCCTAATGCTAGGCTGGAGCACCACAACAGGGAGCAAATCAGAAAGACCAAAAAATACTGAGGCCCTTAAATCACAATATGTTAGATAAAAAGAAAAATACATGTATTCTTATTACTGTCTTGCCATTCAGGGAGAGAAGAGCATTATTATTAAGATGGTGCATGCTGTTGTTATAACTATCATTGGCAGAAATTCAGGCTGTGCCATTTAATTTGGGGGTTTTTTTACTGTACCAGATGGAATGTCTAGTTCTTTTATTCTCTCATATCTTGACAGTATCTTTAGATATCGTGAATGTTAAAAATACTGTTATCAGGAGGAAATGGGATTGAATACCACAAATTTCTTGTCCTCCCACCTCCAGGAAGGAAACTTCTATGGAAAGAAAAGTAGGGGGGTGATACATAATGAGAAAGGTGACAGAAAGCAAGGGAATATGAACCAGAGGAAAAATAAGCAGGGGAGAAGAGATGGAAAAAAACAGGGGTTGACTAACGAAATAGTTTCACTAGACAGCTGTCATAATTTAATACAGTACTGATTGGGAAGCTCCACTAGAGATTAGAGCCCTTGTAGGCAGCCTCCATCATCGTGAAATATCGACAATCCTGTGTCCAGAGCCACTGAAAAATCAGAGCTTCACCTGCACTAGACACAATGCTCTTTCTCACCACAAAGCAGTCCCCATGTGTTGCTCCAAAATCCCTACTAGATGTTGGACAAAAATCCAGTGAATGTCATAAGTAGAATAGTTGGGAAAATAATATCCATTCCTTCAAAAAGGTATAGAGTTTCAAAAGATTTCTTCCTTCTAGGAGGGGCCAAAGACTCAGAAATATGTCTTTTTCTCCTTTATTGACAGGGAATTCTAGGAAAAAAAGGACTGTTTTGGAAGAATGATAATGAATTTTGTCTTCCTGCTGTCTACTTGAAAAGTATCTTGGGAAGTTCACAGCAATAAAATTGACCTAATCACAGCCTAGGCGGACAGAGAGTAGCCAAGCTCCTAGATATTTTTGCCTCCCTTGGCTGGCTGCTTCAACAGCAGTGAGACTGCAGGGTACTCAGCATCTTCATCTCCCTGTAAGATATTCACAGGAAAAGAGCTTCTCAGTTTCATTTTCTCTCTTCAGGCAAAGTTTTCCTGAGGGGAAAATATTTTCTTTCCTGTAAAACTATAATTTTTGCGTGGAAAAACAGGTTATTTCACCCAAAAAAGGGATTTCATTTCAGAGAATTTGCATGACAGAACAGACCCATACGATTTTATCATCTGATAAAATTGATTTCACAGTAAATTATTTTAAAATATTTGCTGGGAACAGATTATTAGCTCTCGAGAAATTATTCCACTGCTTCTCTATTTAGATCTTCAAACTTTACATTTTTAATAAATCTAACCTCTTCCAAAGGAATAACTCTTAAAAAGAAGTTTACTCTTTGACTTTTGAAGTTAATGTTCTTTCCCATCTCTATTGTTTCTTCCAATACCCCAGTATATTGGGATATTCAAGAAATCCTCATATGGAAGCACTTCATATGGTGAAATGCTCTCAGTGTTTTAAAATGCAGAGATGTTTAGACTGTCCCCTGTGATTCCTGGGAAAGGTTCAAGTCATCAACTGGCAGATTCAGTTACTGAGCACACAGAGTCAGTGAAATCTCACATCTTGGGCATGACACAAGAACTGGGAAGGACAAAGTAATTTAAGATTAGATGGGACCTCCTGTTGCCCTGGTTTTTGCTAAAGCCTTCTGTTTTTAACCTTGGAGTCAGATTCTTTCACACAGTTCATGTAAATAATAGCCAGTGTTTACTTAACGGTATTTTCTGGTTTTCATTCCTTTTGTGATAAGAGAACTTTGATGAGCACCTTTCTTCTCCAGTGGGATTGAGAAGGAAGTGACATGCTCTCCAATCCCTTGTGGAGTTGGGACGTGTATAAAAATGTGAGATTGTCAATAATAAACAGGCATTCCCTCCTTTCTGCTGAACCTGGCAGGTGTAAGAGCGTCTTTATTGTGTCTTCCCAGACACAACCTCCAATCTTCAGAGGTTCACACGGTACAAGAAGCAGTATAACCATATAAACCCCTAGTGCCCTCTTCACATCATGTGGTGAATCAAGTTCAAGAACCTTTTAACTTTAATAACTCTGCCTTCTTGCTCCATCTCACCAAATTGATCCTTTAATCTCCATGTGCCAGACCAAAGGTTTTGTTCTCACACAGCGCATCCCTCCCCAAAACCTGACTGGAACCTCAGGGGCCCAGACTATTTTCTGAGACTCCCTGATATCTGCTGCAGTGATTTGCCCAGCACATTCAAGAACTACAAGGTCATAACCATTAACACCCAAAACAAGCTTTGCATCAGTTTTGGTTTGAGCCATTATTATTCCTTCATTCTCTCTTAGATCTATTCTTGGAAAGGAAAAAGATGAACAAAAGAAGCCCAGTGCTGCCTTGTAAGAATTCTGGCAGAGAGGCATGAGTTAAAGTCCTGATAACTAGAAACTCTCAGACCCATAATCATCCTCGAGGTACTTAAAAGGCTTAACTAACCATGCCTTCAAATATTGGCTTCATACAAACCATTGGTTGAGTCATAGATCTCTGTATAAATGTGTATCTGGAAAATTTGAACAACTCTTGCATGATACATATTGAAGCTGAAATGTGCTTTGTGGAGGAAACTTCATTTTCTAAGGTAAGGGGCATCACAGACCCAGCTCAGGTACTGCAGACAGGACCAACTCAGCCTGTTCATGTCAAAAAGAATTGCTCACACGGTATGTTCAGGAATGATTTGAAATAACCAGACAATAAATGGGGTGACCATGAATGTAGATCATTGGAATGTGATGCCAAGTGACTGTTGATAGATCTGGGACAATTTATGACCCACTTAACCTGTCTCAGACCCAGAGGCCTGTAAACTCCCTGTAGTGCTGGTTTCTGCACAGCTCAGAGCTGCATGACTTTTTACAATAGCAGAGTGGGTCACAAGCATTTGCTCATGTTTACAGCAGGACCTGCACCGCTATTCTTGCTCATATACACTTAGGGTAAATATATAGCAACCAGCCTAGTATTCAAAGACAGAGTTTTCCAGACTTAAGAACCAATGGATGTGTAAAGTGTAAATAAAACCAGGCAACAGTATTTTGCTTACTTATAGACTTCACTCCTTTCAAACTTCAATTGTACTTCTGTTATTTCAATTTTTTTTTTTACCTTCAAAGAACATTTTTTTTGGGGGTTATAATTTTTGGAGATACCGTGTGTATCTTTCATTTTAATTATGGTTTTAAGGTACTTGTTAACCTACAATTAGCACAGTGTGAAGCTGAAGGGCTGCATTGGTTGGGCCCCAAATAACCTTGTAATTTTCTCCTTATTCTCAGCTTTATAAGCTCTAAGGCTCCAGATTGTTTGATTCTCATTCGGATTTTTAGCCCATCATGAACTTGACACAGTTGCTAAGATACATATCAGTCTGCACCGTGTTGATACAATATTATTTAAACACTTTAAAGGGCAGCCTAACAGTTCTCTGTAAACACAGAACTCCACCATAAACTGTTCTCTGCAGAAACAAGCAGCCTGATACAAAAATTAAATCCAGGGTGTTTCAGAGATTACCGTGGAAGCCTTCATGAGCATCTGCTCACCACCAGCAAAGCACCCCACAGTTTTCTGGGCAGCCTGGTCCAGCTTCAATGTACACAACAAGTCCTCTGGCTCAGTGCCTGCAGCAGCCACCCTGCCTCAGCTCCCTGTTGTGTCAGGCTCCTCTGCTGCTGTTGCTGTCACAAGTGCGCAGGGAGTTTGGTTTGATGTTTGCAGCCCAGGCCCAACAGTTGTTTCCAGGCCTACCTCAGTAACCCGGCCAAAACCAATCTGACCAGGAGCCCTGCTCGTGACCAAAGGCCTTTCTGCATTGCATGCTGCTAAAATTAAAAAAACCAAAAAACCAAAAAAATTAAAAGCTCACCCCTTTACAAAGAAGGGCCAGAGAGTCACATAGCCAGAAGAAAAATACGAGATAATACAGGCCAAACTCACTGTGCTGCTCACTGATGTTTGTATTCCACAGTACTTTGTTAGCTTGGACAACAACTATCAGGAAAAAGGTTTAAACACTTGCTCAGATGATGCTAAGAAGTCTTCCCTGAAACACAGAGGAACTCTTTCACAGAGCTAAGCCTTGATGACAGTGTTTTCTTGGCGGTCTTTAGTGCTCGGCCTGTGAGCCGCATGCCCCCTGATAGCGGCTGCCAAGGCGCTGCTCTTCAACTTGGGAGCATGAGGGAAGTGTCTGACAGTGCCTTGCACACACCCGATAAACCACAGCACAACCTTACAACAGCAGCTTGATCTTAACAGCTGAGTCACAACCTGACACCTCCCATGACCATTTCCAACTTTCTGAAGACAGTGAGGAACATCTTATGCAAATATTCCTATCTAGGACCCAAGAGCCAGGGATCATGTCTCATACTGTGTATTAACACCATTGCCCTTGTGCAATCATCCCCTGCACCATGTTTGCATAGCCAATAATGGACCAAGTTTTCAAAACTAGAAATAATTTTCCCAAAACTCTATGTTGTTTTCAGAGCAAAAATATTTGTATCCACACCATACCTTGACTCCACAGTATTGCAGTCTTGAGGAAAGTTTCACGAGGGCCACTCATCAATATGGGTGATGCAGGGGCTATAAACACCTGAAAATTCTTTCCCATTTACTTACTTAATCCCTACAGGGTTTATCTTTTTACTAGTTATTCTGAATATCTTCATGTCAGCCCTAAATTTTAACAGTATCTTTGGCTGTTTTCCCAGTTTTAACTCCATTAATTACAATAGTAGTAAATGTTTCTTTTCTTCCTTCTAGTTTTACTTCCTCCAGTAAAGCATATTCAGTCTGTTCACTATTTCACATTTTTTGGGTCTGGCTACAAATTTTCAGTGTCTTACCTTCTGTCTTCTATGGTTGTTCAAATTGCTGCATCAGCTTTTCTTCTACCTGATTTTGTCCTGTCATAAATATTCTTGTTAATCACTTCAACTATTAAGTTTCCAATAATA
The DNA here is from genome assembly GCA_013397175.1 of Platysteira castanea. NCBI lineage: Eukaryota > Metazoa > Chordata > Aves > Passeriformes > Platysteira > Platysteira castanea. Next base: position 135,836 of record VYXC01011363.1, read on the forward strand.
TGATGAGTAAAAGCAGAGCAGGCTGGGGTGCTGGTAACAATGCAGATGACCAGCCAAGTTCAGAGCAACAAGGTTTTTTCTCTTGCAGAAAAAGAGTTTCTGTCTTACAGAATAGGCCACGACACCCAGTATTTTTTTTCAGCCTCAGTTTTTAGTCACATCATTTTGCATGGTCACAGAGGCAACCACTTTTCATGAATCTGAGGGTTTGTCTCAGGGTTTTCTTAATACTCATGTTGTCCTCTGACATGCCCACAGCCAGCTCTTCTGTAAGACCACACTGTGACCGCTGTCCTGGTGTTTATGTGTCAGTGTGTCATGCTCTGTTGCTTCAAATTCCTATCAGATTTTTTTGTTTTGTGGATCATGTAATCATTTTGAAACTTGTTTCCAAAAGAAGCATGGTTTCTAGTCTTTCCTATTCCAAGGTCCTAAACTTGAGTAACAGCACCCAAAATGGTGATTTTCTTTTTTCTTGAATTTTTAGTAATATGCAAAACCTGCTTAATGCTAAAAATCCATTTGAAAATGGGAAAAAAATTCCACTTGCAAAATTAATCTTAGGACACACCAGCATTCAAAAATTACTTCAAATTTTAAACAAAACCAGAAATTTAACATCTTTTGCTATTAAAATAAAAGTCTCTAGAAAAAAAGACTTCCATTTCATATTTTCTGATCAACTGTACTTCCTATTCCTTGCATTTTCCTATCATTTATAATATACCAAGAAGTTTGTTCCTCTTTCCCCTGTGAAAATGGAAAGCAATCCAATTAACACTTTCCCCAAAGACAGGTCTGAGGGTTGTAGTAATATGAGACCACAATTTGCCATGCTACTGCTAATCCTGCCAGACCAGACAGAGGTGAACATCCTTCCCTGCACAGCCACCAGTGGGTACCAGCCTGAAAGTCACCTCCAAGCACATGGTGAGTGCTCTAGGCCACCTGCTGGCTTGCCCGCGATTTGCCACCCCCGGCAATGCCCCTGGCTAGCTCCAGAAATAGCGAAGGAGCGGGACAAGCCGTATGTCCTTTGCCCACCCTTGCCCGATGAGCCAAGGGGCGCAGGCGGGTGCAGAGCGATGAGGCTCTTGGAGACGGTGATCCCAGGGTACAGGCAAGTCGGTGAGAGAAAGCAGTGAGGCTCCAAGGTAAAGGCGAAGGAGGAGTCAGACCACAGGCTGGATGGGGGAACAGCAGTTTATTTTACCCCCCCCACAGCCACGAGGGTCTGAGCTCTTGAACAATAAGAATAACGGAATAGAAAGGGGGAAGGATACCAGGGGCAGGGAATACAAGCAACCAATGAGTGAACATACAAAAGATAGACATATGAAGCAACCAATGGCGTGTCGGGTAAGGGGGAATATTCTGGATGAAGGGGTATGGGTAGAGGGTGATGGACAGGGTCCGGGGGCTGGGTTTAGGGGATTGGCAGGGAAGGGTCTGGAACAAGGGGAGGGGTTTGGGTGATGGGCAGGTGCAGAGGGGCAGGACGTGACTTTATTAGGGAGGTGGGAGGGGAGAGGGGGAGAAGGGGATACCACTTTAATCCGTGAGGGGGGGTGGGGGGTAAACCATTATACAAAGAACTTATAAAACGTACAAAACCCGAAGAACGCGCACCGCAACAGCCACCAGAGGTCCAAGAGATGGAGTCAATTCCCTACATTCTCTACATGCTCAGCAGAAGAGGAGAGAACAGAAATTATGCTGTAGTCCTACTCTGATCCCATGAAATTGTGGAAACTCAGGAGACTGAAGGCTTGTGAGGACACAAGATATTCCAGTTAGCACGTTCTAGGATCTATGTCACACTATTTCACATTTCCAAGTAAATATTTTCACCAATTTAAAAAGAAAAATAAACCAAAGCACTGATTTAAGATAGAAGCCTAGGACTGACTGTTTTAAGATCCCTGCTTGGATGAATACTGCACTAAACATATCTTTTTCATTCTAAATTCAGAACTGCTAAGTTTCCCCACTTGTACTTAGGCCACCGTGACAGTCTCTGGTTAGGACTTATGAGGAGGGCTATAATGTAAGAAAAATCAATATTGTTATTTTAAAATGTTCAGCTATGAAAGAAAAATCAACAGTTGAAAAAGCCAGGAACAATCTATTTCAATGAGCAGTTCATATTGGGTAACAAAGCAGCACAGAGATAGATCAAGATTGAACTGATAGGAAAGAATATTTAAAGCATTAATTAGATACACTAGAGCTTAATGCCCCTCAGAAGAGTTTTTAAAAGAAGACACTATCTTAAAGTTTCACATTCCATCGCAGAATTAAATCCATCAAATAGCCCTTGACAACTGGGACATTGAAAACTATTTTCTTTTAAAACAATAATAATTTGTTAAGCTAAAGCATATACTGCTTTTTGAATTCTGTGGGAGCATGTAATGTCATTTCTTGAATTCTCTAGAGGAAAGTTACTCACATGTCTAAGTAAGTAAGTGCCTAATTCTGTGGCAAAGTAAATGACATCTTCCAGTTAGGATTCCAAGCTGGAGCTGTCATAACATGGCAGACTTTCTTAATGTGGAGGCCCTGAATGCCAAAAAGGCACACGACCCTGTGTTCTTGTTCTTCTATAGAAGCACTTGGAATCAGGTACCCTTGGTTTTAAGATGTACATACATACATGAATAGATGTGTGATATGCCCATTCCTTGTAATGGAAAACTAATTTATCCCTTACTTCAAAGGTTTATGGGAGAATGTCAGGAGAATAAAAACAGATAATAAGACTTACAACCCCAAAACCTAACACAAAAGACCCACAGCAAACTAACTGATAGCAGGAATGTGGAGAGCATTTGTAAGGTGCATATTGTAGAAAATGGGACTAAATTTAAAAATGGAGAGAAGAGGTACGGTAGTACTGGGGGTTGAGATCTCCAACATTTTAAAATGTTCTCTGAAATAGTGGGATAAGTTGACACCGATCCTTCGTTAAGGCTTTGATTTACCTTTGACAGTATCAGACAGCCACTAACAGTCTATCCAAAGATAAATCAAAGATGTATAAAATATTTTTGGTCCAGAGTAAGACTAAAAGTTTACTTGTCTATGCTAGAACAGCAGTGAATGTACCATTAATTATTCTTCTTGGCTGTATTATCTAGGGCTCCTCAGTCAAGATAAAGTTTGAAGGACAGAGAACACTTTGTGACAAGCAAGAATCCAGAGTCAGCATTTTGTCCAATTTCCTATTAATTTGTCATGGAAACAGTATAAAACTTTCCTAAAACATGCCTTGAACTAGCAGAATATGTACATTAAGTACTATATTTCACCACACCAAGACACTAAACAATTTTTCCTTTCCTTAAACCCACTAACATCACTTGACAGAGCACTCATTTATCTTGTGGACATACTGAGAAAGAAAAACCTGAGTGAAAAACACTACATATTCATTCTTTCTCGGGGAGAGAAGGACAGAAAGGTGATTTATATGTTGTAGAACCCTGTTAACATAAGCAATAATATCTCTGTGGAAATTAAATAGGCAGTAAGAAAGCTTTCTTATGGAAGTAAAGAGATCATTAACTCAAATTTTCTTTCCTATTGGATTAAAACTCATCAGAATTTGAAATTTCTTTTGGTACCAAATTTCAAAATATTATTTGTGCTTGAATTCCTGAAATAGATGGGAAAAAAAGGGAATATGAAACTTTTGGCAAAAATAAAAATAAGAATCTGACATGTTACTTAGTTCATTTCAAACCTTGCTTTAAAGAAGGGCTTTCAGCATTTCTCTCAACCATAGATTCAGAGCATTAATTCAGACAATGTACTGGAGATTTGTACTTCTGTCTGTGTCTACAGAAATAGACATAAGTGATGAAACAGAGCGGGGCTTCCCAGGATAAATGAAGAAGCAGCAAAAGTACAAAGAAAACCACATGATAACTGGTCAAATTCACAGTTCCTGTCAGTCCACAGCGGTGAATCCCTGGCATGAATGTTGGCAAGATCATTCCAGCACTGACAGTGGTGATTGTGCAGCACCTGTTTGCAAGAGCTCACAGCAATGCCCTGGTCACACCTGAAGGCACACCCACACCCACAGGAGTGTGCAGTGCTAGGGCTGCCCCGAGCTGCTGCTCAGAGGAGATGCCTGGCTGGGCTTGCTCTCAAAGGTCACCACCTTTCTGTAGTGCTGCAAGGTGCACTGCAAGGGGTATTGAGTGGCTTAGGTGAGCTTAAATGACCCTTTCAGGTGCTGATTTTCATTCCTTTGACCCTGTGTGCAGTACTGCAGGTTTTCCCCTGCTGACTGCTGCGGCACAAGGAATAGAAGTCTGGTTTGTATTGAATCTGATGGCATTGCCTGCAACCTTGAATACCCTGAAAAGTTGGATGCCAGTTAGTTTTGAAATCTGTCCTCTTATTTGGAGGTACCACCAAATTAGATACGTTTTAGGAAGCTAGGCCAGATGTTCTGTCCACATGGCCAGGGATAGGGATGGCCAAAGCATGGGAGGGAAGTCTTACCCATGGTGAGTGTGGAAATTGTAATCAACACAGTTCAGAGGATGAAGAAACACTCTCAGGTAGTGCCTAGTCAAACACGTACCACGGGGAATAACTCGTCGTGTCAGCTTATTCCATCTACAACATGTGCCACCACATCCCACACACAGGGTAAGAGCCAGGGAAAGAAAGTGTGGGCTTCTTGGATGGGCCACATAGTTCGGCAGAAACTGTGACAAAATTCTCAAATGGGCCTAAAAACCAGGCAGAAAGTGACTGTCTTTGCCTGCTTGGCCAAGGACATCCCAGCTCCTTTAAACTAGAAAAATAAACACACCAGCCATTCAGTTGTTGTGTTTACAAGAAGAGTAAAAAAAAAAAACTGAAGAACTTGGGAAAGAAAAGAGCTCTTTGGTAAGAGCTGGATTCCATAGGAATTAATTTGAATTTCTCCAGCCAGCTGGAGCCTGGGGAAAGCTGATTTTCCAGTGCCCTGCACCTTGTAGAATCATTTACACTTCTCAAGTGGATGTAAAATCACGCTACAGACACTAACAGCACAATTTAACACCCACTTTGCAGAGGTGTTAATGCCCAAAGAAAGTATAAGGTCATGGAGAGCAGGACCAAAGCCATTCAATCAGGAGAGACTGCTGAGGAAGTGCAGGCTCCTCTCTCTCCTCCCGGGGCTGACAGCCGGAGCGCTTTCTCTGCTTCCCCAACACCGCACCCTGCGGTGATCACCGAGAACCTGTCACAGGAGGTTCCTCCTGGCGGGTGTCACTTGTGCTGGGGAAAGGGACCCTGCCTGGCTCGCTGCAGGGTCCCTGGGACTGGCCCCGGTGCCTCGCCACATTCCGAGCCGCTTCTCTTTCCCCAGCCCTCTGTGAAACTTGTTGTGTATGAACCACGAACAGCATTGATAAATCCTACCTTCTAAAAGAAAAATCTATGGTGGTTCTTCCTCCTGCTCTCCTCGTATGTTTTCATGAGGGTTAGAGAGCACAGAGCGAGCTGAGAACACGGGAGGTAGAGAACAACATTAACGGGAAAAAAAAGATGATGGGAAGCCTCGTACCTCCAAATACTGTTCCCAAAGCACAACATGAAAGAAAGGATTGAGACAGAAAGAGAGAAGGAGACAAAAGAAGATGAAAATATACCACAGATGGGGAGAACCACCATCCACCCCATTGCCAAAAATCTCAACTAAAAGGTAACAGTGTGTAACCTCGTTTTAAAGGAGAAGAAAAAGCCCCATAAAAGAGATGCTGGTAGGTTTAGAAAATAAATGCCAAATGTTTTCAGCCTTGCCTTTGAGCAGTGTTTCTTTTGAGTTGTCTTTTGTTTTTGTAAATTTTATTTAGTTTCCTGCACTTCCCTTGCCAGCTCTGTGAGTGCTGGCCATAGATCTGAGAGATGTTGGCCCATCTTCTCTCTAAGGGCTGCTCAACTTCCCTGCTGTGCTCAGGGCAGGTTACTTGTTCCCAAACAAGACAGGCCCCTCTGTGCTTTAATTGCTTCTCAGCCACTCTGGCACCAGCTGAGGTCACTCTGAGTGACTGCGGCAGAGGAACAGCAGCAACTCCAGCCAGTGGTATTGTGATGGCTTTCAAAATGCAAAAGGAGCAGACACCCAAGACAGAGCACTGCAGGCACCTTTCCATTTCTAAATAAACAGAGCAAATACAAGTGTAAAACTCAGCTGTTGCTTTTTATGGTCTTGTCGCCTTTTAATTCAAATCTCTTCTGTTTAAGAAACAATGGTATATAAAAAGTGTTTCTGCAGTGGCAAAGAAGGAGAAGACATATTTCAAACAGGGAAAAGTCTGAATTTGCCCCATATTTATACTTCTTGATGCATTTGGCAATCCTTCCATTTCATTTCTCCTCTGTTCAGGTGCTGCTGTGTCCAGCAGTGGTCAGGCATGTCATGTGGAGTAAGGTGAATGTTCAAAGTCACCATGGCAAGCCTTTAGAAATGAGCTAGGACACAGGATTTTGTGAACTGTACAACTGAAGAGCACAGGCATCATTCTGACAAACTAACGGAATCTCTTTTCCTCTTTTAGGACTGGAGAAATCCCTGTAAAACAGCATTCTGTTTATTTTTAGTCATCCCTAGGGAGTCTTCATGTGGAACATAGAGCCCCTGAGAAAAAGGCTGGACTTTGCTTTAGAGGAGGAGTCACCCTGGACATCTGTATCAGGCTGGGAAGAGGAAGAGGAGCATGAAGAGGTAGCAAAGCTCTTGATCCTGTATATGGGCCCTGTCAGTGGGGTTGCTGCTGAGCAGAGAGGCTGCGCCTTGGGGAAAGCAGGTGACTCCTGGGGCAGGGAAGCACTTGGAAAGCACTTTCTAGATCATTCGCAACCTGTTCCAGAAGCAGCTCCTGCTGAAGACAACCAGAAGTTTCCCCCTCCAGTGCATTTCTGCATACAGATCTGTATGAACATGGATAAGACTTTTTTGCATATTAGGGGCAGCTTTTTTCATGAAGAGAGAGAAATATGGTCTCAGTACCACAGCAAACACATTACTGTTTCTTAATTGGCTCTTTATTAACTACTTGCTTACTTGTCCTTGGAAACCTTTTCAAATTACAAAATGCCTTCTTAAAAATATTAGGGGGCATGTCTTAAAACAGTTGTGGAGTTCCTCTGCAAGAGCTGGGTTTTACATCCTAATGGGACTAAAGCTTTTTTCAGGAAACAGAAAGATTATGCTTACTTTTAAGCAGATTTTTTAGAGCTTCATGGAGAGCGTGATAGGTCCCTTTCCCATTTGGGGATATTCTGCAAATGGAGATCTTTGAAGGGGGTGTCTTTGAAGTGAGCATCTGCCATCCCAAACTGTGAAAGGTGCTTAGACAAAAATTCATCTGCTCTTCAGAGAAATCTTATCCTAAGGATTTAGTTGAGGATGGCGCTCATGGCATTAGATGCAACCAGGCATGACTTGCAAATACTAACCTATAAAGCAATTAATTCATTTCCTCCAACAAACAGTGGGATTAAAAATGTGCCTAGGGAATGCTATAAATATACATCTATGACTTGACTTTTCTTCCCAAGAAACTCTGGCTCATCCCTAGTGAATAACCTGTCTCTAAGCTTAAACCATCAAATGAAAATTAACAGCCAAATATTTTAAACTATTGCTTTTTATTATAATTACACTGGAGCACAAATAAATAAGCACTAAATTATTGTAAAATATTGTCAATGCACTAAAGAAAGCAGAATTGATCTTCGAACAACATCTTATTACTTCAGAAGTATCAAAGTACATTTAATTACATCTTACCTAAAAAAATCAAGTACAAAAATGAAAAGAAAATTAATATGTATTTATACTGTGTATATAGAAACGGCTAATAATATATGATTACAGTTAGCCTCTAGCTACTCCTTAGTCCTACACAATCTCAGGCACATACCTGACAATTTCTAATGAAATATAAAAAAAGCAACATGACATTCAGTTTCAAGATATTGGTAAATGTATTACATTGGAATGAACACAGAATGATTTCATTTTATTTAAAAACCCTGTCATTTAAAAACATAGTGCCATTGTCCACTTAAAAATAAGCAACCCAAACCAAAAAATCCCATACTATTTTATACCATTTGCTTTAATTTGTCAAAAGGAGCAATAAAGTAGACATACATTGGCTAATATACGTAAACACATTTTTAGTGCAAGAATAACAAGACCTGTGACTTTACTGTGCTTTCTTGAAATCACAGTGCACCTTACACAATTGCTACACTATAATGTTTAACTTCAGGAGTTTAAAGCAAAATAAGTGCATACCAAACAATTTCATATATACAGTCTCCGTAAGTGTGTGTATATATGTGATCTGTATGTATATACAGATTGCATATTTATACAGACTACAGCTTTAATGACCGTGTGTAACTAAGCGCTGTCATTCACCCTGTGACATAGAAGCTGCTGAAACAAGAGGTGGTGTAGGAATGTTTGACAGCATTGTGAGGGCAGCTCTCGGCAGGACGATGTGCCTTCTACTTGAGTAGAGGGGTGGGCCAGCAGTCACGGGACAGGGCAGTGGCTGTGTCCTGTTCTGGCTCTGTCCCTGACCTTTGGAAATTACTCTACCTGAGCCTCACGTCCCTCCTCAGTAAAACAGCTCTTGCAAACATGAGGTTTACTTCACATTTCTAAAGTGCTTTGAAGGTAAGTGCTAAGTTATATTTTACTTTTTCACGTTGTCGCACTTTGAAACAAAAAGCCATTGTTTCCATAGGATACAATGGAGGTCTGGAAGCACGTGGGCAGTTATTTAGGAAGGACAACATAAATAGTGTTGAGCAACAAAAGCAAAACAAGGAGTTTGCAGTGGGCTAAGTGTACAAGCAAGTCTGCTTAGGACAAGAGTGCTTCAATTCCCTGATCATTATTCCTATTAGGTCTCGATATGGAAAGGACACGATATGAACAAACACTACCAAAGGCAGAACTGTTCACACTGACACTGCCTTCCCCCAGTGGGTGTGCCCAGGGTCTGCACTGCCAGTGATGCTCCGGCAGCGCGGCTTTAACGGAACTGCTCCAGGAGGAGATCAGTGAGGACAAGGACTGGCAGAACTGACTGAACGCCAGCCTGCGTTTTGTCACCAGTGACTTTGTGCAGTTGGGGAAAAGGGGTGAACTAAGTATTTCACACATGGATATGGAAAATTCTTCTTTTGCCACATAACAAGGAAGACAAAGCATGAACACTTGCTAAAAAATGAACCTGTTATCTCAACAGATTTCTCATGATCAACAAGCTGTCTTCTTTCCAGCAGATTCTGGAACTTTGCGAGATCTCTGGAGTTTTTCTTCTGCCATTTTCTTTCTTTAAAAAAAAGAGAATAAGCAGAATATACAGTTGGTGTCTTTTGGATGTAACATGTTCAAGATTCCCTCACAGCCTCTGGGTTTTTTAATGTCTTCTGTCATTTTGGCTATGAGGGGGTCTTCAAATCTGCATTTCAATTCTGTACCCATTCCAGCCTTTGTGTATTCCCAGCACACCAATATTTAACGTATGTGGATATATACATATGCACACATCTATGGGTATATATAGATACATGCATATATACATGTATATGTGTGTACACATATGCATATATACATATACAGTAATGCTAATATACATACGCACATATAAACACACACTTCATTTTTTACAGAAATCTTAGTTTGGACATCAAAATATACATTAGTTAATTGGCTATAAAATATTTAAAAACTTTATTTCAGAGGCTGAAAAGAAACTACTACTGATAAAGCATTACTGAAACGCAAACTTTAGCAATATAGATTACAAAACCTTCTAAAATTTGTTATTTTTGGTCTTTTTTGATCAGCAATTACAGCTGTGGCAATGCTGTCAATATAATTTCAAAGAAAAGCCAATATAACAAGAAGTTGCAAACAACACACCTTTTCTTCTTGGCAAATATAACATTAAAATGATTGTTTTAAAGAGGGAATTTTGTACTACCAAACTTCAGACACAAAGATAGAAATTTTAATATACAAAATATATGCCATATATGCCCCCTACTCCACCGCAGTACAAGTTTCCCTCATTCTTAACAGATCCTTTTGGAAGATATCTCACCACACAGATTTCACCCTCATAATCAGTATAAGCCATCTCTTTCTCCTGTTAAAACCAGGAGGTCATAATTCTTTGGTCATGACATAATATTCTGTTAAAATGGGTGTAATATAATACAGGATTGCAAGCCAATTCCAGAAGCAGCCAGGAAGAAGAAACGCCATAGCCAGGAGAACACGATATGTAGGCTTTTGCTTCAAAACTGCATGAAATCAAGAGGGATTTCCCAACTGCCTTTCAAGGGGTCTGAATTCCAGCCCACAGAAACAACATGAGGAAATCTGACACAGCGCAAGTTAGGATGTGTTGCTGGATTTAAAAATAATAAACATGTAAACAGATTTTTTCACCTTTATTTTCTGCACTGTCGGTAAACGTGGACAGGGACGGTGGCTGCAGGGGCACTGCCTCAACCCGCTGAGGGACTGGCTCTCTCCAAGGGCTGCACAATGCTTAGTCACAGTGAACCATGGTCTCTGCTAATCAACGGAACGTCATCAAGGAGGAGATTCTGTCGCGGGCTTTGCTGCAGAAAATTTAGTTCCTTGGCCAAATCATTTTAGTAACTGGTTCATATAAAACCAAGGGCAATTTATCTGGTTAACTTTATGGGGAAACAAATGCAGAACAATTAATATTTTAAATGCAGCTTGGGCACCCACATTGAGCACTTGTATTTTCAGTGCTTGCAGGTTTGCTGTTTCCCACCAGAACTCTCTCCTTCGTCCATCCCTCCCCCCAAACTAAGGACATCTAACAAGTACGACTCTAGTTATCTTCTACAGCCCTAGCACCGAGTTGTTTTGTACACTGTCCTCTCCAACAACACATACAAACACATGTTTTTGTACAGAGGCCACATCTAGGCAGGTCAGAGAACTAAAATGGTGTTAGTGCGGGTGGGGGGGAACAGTGGAATAGAACATAGAAAATAGGTAATAAAGCAGTATAACAGTAACATTATATAGTAAAATTCTCCATAAATTTTTGAATTTATATATATATTTATATATTTAAACAGTGTATTAGTTTGGGTGTTTTCAATATATTGGCGAAATATTTACATTTTGATATCTCCTGGATCCAAAAAAAATCCTGGATAAATACGTATGCATTAATCCAGTTCAAAACTTAAATCTCTCTCTTGACTGACAGGTGAGCACCGGACTGGTGTGTTAGTTCCTAGGAAGTTCACCACCTGTAGGTAAGTCTTAGGCTAGAGCCTTTGCCTTATTAAGAAAGCAGGCTACCTGTGCTCGGTGCAACACAGTGGAGAGGGCATCGTCCACAGGCCTGTCAAATTGCAGTGTCCCAGAAAACAGTTTGTTGTTTGGAATAAGGAGGAGGGCTGTATTTCTTGGTCCCGGCATTCTTTTTCCAACTCGGCAAAATAGGCATGCTGTCCTGTTTGCAGAGTCCTTTCTCTGATTTCTGTCGAGCTTTGATTTCTTTGCAGAGGCAACGTTTCTTTTCAATCATGTCCAGCATCGTATGGTCCCCTTGCAACCACTGCATGCACGTCACCTATTGGGGGAGGTGGATGGAGGAAGAAAAGAAGTGGGGGAGAAAAAAAAGAGGAAAAAAACATACAAATAACTGTCTTGGTCGTAAGATTGAATATGCCTTTTTTTTTTTTT
>VYXC01011363.1:147627-391260 GCA_013397175.1 Platysteira castanea
TTTGCAAATTTAGCTTACTCTTATTTGAAACATTCTAAATTGATGAATAAAAATCTCTATGCCAACAACAGAAACAGTTAGTCTTTACTTCTAACTACTTCTTTAAGGAAAAAAAGGGTAATAAAAGATCCCTGTTTTAACTTCTCCACTGCACTAAAATGTAATAAAGATAAATGTTTTTGGCTATCTAGCACCGGTTGCATTTTAAATGATAGAATAGGTCTTTAAAAGGCACATGGATCTTAATAACATCTTTAAATGGTGGAAATAAAAAATTCTACACACTGAAACCCATGTTTTATATTACTTTCTAAATCCAATCTGTCACATTAAAATCAGAGTGTTAACATTTCTGAGTATCAAGCTAAATAAAACTGTTAAATTTTTTTAAAATGATTTAATGAACTCCACGCGAATTATATGGATTAACCTATCCTAGTCTGTGGTATTTCATTAACTGGAAGGCACCAAGAGTTTAGAAACTCCATGTTTTCATGCATGTGGAATACTTGATAACATGATCCTGATCCAAAAGGGGAGGTTAGCATATGTTCAGCTGTAAGTACGTGTCACAGCCCCTCTGAAGCTGAGAATATGGCTTCATTTGAGTTTAGTGGGGAGTTCACAATTGAATATATTATGTCTTCAGAGGCTTTAGACAGGAACAGAAATCACTAATAGCAAACTCTTCTGAGAGGGCTCACTGGTTTTGGATATCACTGTATGCCTACAGCTCAGAAAACTTCTTCTCAGCAATTACTTTGCAAATCTGAAGTGATGTCTTGAGGGTCCCCACATTTATTTCCCATGAGTTAAGGATTTGTGAGTAAGCAAATGCACACAATATGGTCACAGGGACTGTCCAGGTACACCTCTGCTCGTGTCATGAAAATTAACATGTACACCAATACTTGGGCAGCATTTATGGTTCATGAAGGAAATGTATCTTTATTATTAAGGGTATATGAATACATTTAATAATGCATATGCCTTTCATTCACAAGTCTTAGAATGCCAAGAGTGGGCATACACCAAGTCCCTAGAACTGGGGCCTGGTTTGCTTAGAAGCCCTTGTAGAAACTTCCTTGGATCTCAGCAGTTTTTGTGTTCAGCTTGAAGCATATTTAGCATTTATTGATAATAAATCAAGCAAATGTTCAGATTCATTGCAGAAAACAAAGCAAAAGGAATAAATGTAAGAAAGCCTACCAGAAAAAGTAATAAAAAATTATGTACTCAAACAGAAAAATTAATAGAATACAGAAATGTCAGCATTTTTTTTTTTTTAAGAAAGGGGGGCAAAACAGAATAAAAGAATTTTATCACAAAACCATGCTTACCTTATACACTAGACAGTACTCTGAGTAAAACAAGTTTAAACCATATTATGAGTTTTGAATTACACAGGCAACTTATCTGCAACCTCCTGAATGGCTGAGCCATTTCTTCAGGAGTTCTGCTGTGCCTGCTCTTTTAATGGAATACTTATCTTTCATTTCACAAGTGATCTAACGTTTACTGTGGTGCTGGTGGGCATGTGGCACCGCATCCGCCATGGCCATGAGACTTTCTCTATTTGGGTCGGGCTTGGTCCAAAACTACCTGACTAAAGTGGAGATACTCCCCTCCCACCCCTTGGCTTGACTCCATAGATGTTTGGAAAGGCTCTACCTGACCCCGGTTTCCTGTCACTCTGCTCACCAGTGGTGGGTCAGTACTTACACAGCAGTGTCTTCAGCTGGGTCCTCCTCTGTGGGGAAGGACAGGGACACAGTCTGCACAGAATTCATTACACAAATATTCACCAGCACAGAGGCTTCTGCACCAGGCTTGACGACAACAGCGCTTGAGCACGGATCTCCTCTCGTGGGCACCGGGAAATGCCTTCTCTTTTATAGCCCATCATGTCACAGGCAGAGCGTGTGCCAGTGCCAATCCCCACGGCACACGGCGTGCTCGGGTCACCGAGTGTCACAAGCACCGCACGCAGCACACACGACAGCCACTGTGAGTGTCACATCAGCGTCACCCCCCGCTCCCCACCGTGCTACACACTGCGCAGTGCCAACACGGTGCCTTGTGGTACTCATCTCCTTCATTCAAGGAGGTATTCAAGGGGACAGAAGCAGCACTTTGACATGCTAATTTCTAAAATGCCAGTTGCAACTTCCCAAAGATAGAAATGGAGTTGTAGAATGTATCAGTTACACAGACACTCTGCCACCCCCCGCAAAATAGCACCCAAAATATACTCAAGAGTGGGCAGCTCCAAAATATTTTTTTTTATACTGGCCACCGTATTTTGCTACAGTTAGTGAATCATTTACTGTGAAGAATTTGAGTTTTCCCACTTTCCCAGACACAGATTTTCCAGTTTACTTGAGATTTTTTTTAATGCTATTTTTGTTTGACGGCTAAGTCCTTCCTATCAGCATCTTCTTAGGTGTACTGTCCACACGACACAATCCTCTCCTGGAACTGCACTCAGTAATGGTGTGTGTAGGGGAAACATGTAGAACTGGGACAGGCAAAGTCATTTGCTAAAATACACCAAGCGACACACATGATGTTGAAAGGCCTGGGGGAAAAAAAGTTTAAATATAAAAAAAAGCTTAAATATTTAAGGGGGGGGTTTGATGGTTTTGCCCAGTTGTTTAGCATTAAAGTGCAACAGAATAAAAATATTAGGAACAAAGGTGCATGGACTCTGGAAGCTGCAGGACAGACCTAAGAGGAAATCCCCACTGCAGATCAATGAACTACAAAAATGACAATAACCGTATTGCTGATATGAAGTCCCAGAGGGTTAACTAAATTTTCAGTGCGTCCTAGACAAATAACAGGACCTGAGGGTCACAGGCCGGGACTCAACCCAGCTGTTTAATCATGGTAAAAACCCTTGATGACTTCAGTAGGGCTGTTGAGGTGTTTAAAGCTAATGTGTTTAACACTGCAGTCTTAGGCCTAATCCTCCCAGTGACTGAACTGGTGGCATTCACATTTAGTTCCAGCACTAATTTTTTTCACATCCTCCCTCCTTTCTGGCTTCAGCCTGCTCCTCTGGTCCTGCACCAGGCTTTTAATATCCCTGCTAAATCATAACAAGGAATTCGTTCAGTGCGAGAGGCACAAAAAATAATGATGTTACAACCTAATTTATGGAAAAAAGTAGAGCATTCAAAGCATTTTACAGCTATACAGCTCTCCTGGGAAAGATCCCATCATGCTTGAGGAATGGTGCACATACTGCAGCATGTCAGAGCTTGGCTGCAGATGTGGATGTACACAGACAGGCACAAAATGCATCATCACTGGAGGTAACAGCCAACAAGACATAGCACAGGAGAGGAAACCTTGGTTCTGATCAAAGAATCTTGGCCCAAAGCCTGTTCTTACTGAAGAGGGAAGAAAGAGTCAGCAGCTAATGCTAAGATTGTAAGAAGGGACCTCCTGGAGACTCCAGGATGTGTATCAGGTACTATGTCCCGTAATATCCTATGGATTACAAAATTTGCTGATTGTACATCAATTTTTGTTTTGATGGAATTTTTACTCCTTAAATTATCCAAAGTATAAGACAGCTTTAAAAAAAAATTATTTTAAATCATATAGAGCAAGAGAGTGAAGAAAAACACCAGGCGAAGGCCCAGAAGTTTGAACATTCACCAAGGACGTGTTGGAGATAGGCTCAAATCCTTGCTCCTAGGCAGGCAGTAAAAGCTGTGTGGTAACCGGATGTGTAGGAAGCATACAGGAATGTAGAGTGGTTGGATAAATTCTCTCACCTGAACGTGACTGAGTGCAAGAGTAAGCAAGGATCTCTGACAACTTCCTGGTAAACACACTCACCCTTTGATTAGTCATCAGTCTCTAGTTTTCCCTCAAAAATCTTCAAAGCAAATGCATGTGCCAAACTTTAACATCAACAACAAAAAGTAAGAAACTTCTTCCACTATACAAAACTGAGCTTTTCCATACAGTTTTAACCACCAAATTTTTTGCAATCTTTAGGAGAAAGCAGTCTATGTTGCCAACTTCTTTTACTATTTGCTCTCAGTTTTCTGACTTCTTTTATTCCCCAAACACTGGAAGTAAATATTATTAGGATCTTTTATGTACTCTTGGGTTCTGTGTTGGTAGTGCCACAGAACAAGAAGTAATATTATAAACCCACCTTCAACTAAAAAAACCCAACAACATTACATATCCTCAAAATAATGCAAAATTAAAATCTTTCAGAGTAAAAAACCACCCTTCTGGTGGGTGTTTTAATGCTTTATGAAGGTCAGAGAAACAAACTAGACAAAGTAGTTCCCTTCTCTGCAAAGTGAAAATGGTACATTTTTGTGTGTGCTTGCATTAGTAGTGGGCCTGACCTCATATCTTGTCGGTTTGAAATCTTGTATTATTTCAGGAAGATAATTAGCAGTCCCAATGGTTTCCAAATTCATGTATTGCTTAAATTAGATTGCCCCGAGCTAGACCACAGAACTGTCTTGGAGCAGAGGTTTGATGGGCAGAACATGTCCAGTTCAATCGCTCTTCGAGGCCAGGACTTGAAGCCAGGGGTCAGTACATGCCACAGCTCTCTGCCACATCGGAATTTACTGGGAAAAGCACATAATCCCAGGGAAAACTCAGAACAGGCTCTGGGGAACAGACAGTGACTCACACTGCCAGGAAGTCCCTGGTGTCACAGCAGCCTATTTCTATTTTCCACTGCCCTGGCCCTGTGTCTGCCCAGCCCTGGGCACCCCCACCACAGCCCTCGCTGTGCCATGACACACTGCACCAGCACCCCCACAAAAGTGCTCAAAGTATGGGTGTTTAAAGCAAGAAAGAGAAATGTAAGTGAGCATGATTCTTTCTTTGTTCCTAACTAAGCAGGATAGTTTGGTTTGGCAGAGAGAGTCATAGTTACAGATAGAAAAAGAATAAAATATCCGGTGATGGATACAGATGGACAGCTACTGATGGACAGAACTTTGCACACAGGCTGGCTGTGTTCAACAGATGTAGAAAACATCTTGTATCTTTTTGTGGATGAATATCCACTCTATGAGTTCAGACTTTGGGGCCCTTCAGGAACTAGACTATTGTTACAAGGAGCACCAGGCAAAGTGCATCAGGACAGGCCCCAAGCAGGTCTGTGCAAGTTCCTGAAGACATGGATGCTACTGAAAAAAGACATTGTGATACTTGTAAGTTACATACAAACCAAATGATCCCATGTAGCATAACCTTTCCGAAAGAAAAACATGAGGGCTGTGAAAGGAAAAATCCATGAGCAGGACTAAAAATATAGAGTGAAACATTCTCAGCACCACGCCTGGGACTCTTTGTTAGCTGTGAAAAATTTTACTTGTTCATGTGTGACATAAATAGCTACATAAATGCACGGATGGACAATGCTCTCTCTTAGTAAAAGGACATTTTTTGCTACATGAGTCCCACTCATATCCTCTTGTCTCAAACCAAGCCCTAGGTAATGTTAGCCCTGAACACTGGGCAGGCTGGAGACAAGAGGAGAGCAAGTGACAGGAGCAATTCTGCTTCTCTAAAGTCAGGCCATTGGGGTGAAGTGTGGTATGAGGATAAGGCCATGCTAATTACCAGTGCTAAGAGGTGTTTCAGGAAACCTGTTATTGAAGGTGTACTCTAATTTTTCACACAAGTGCCTGTGAAAATATGTGCTGCTAAAAATGCCACGTGGGAGAAATATTGTACACAGCTCTGCTAGTAGTCACTAAGTTTGAAGTTGTTGTCCATTTTCATTCAATTTTAGGAAACTTTTCTGACATTTGAAGTGACCACACAATATTTCATGCTCAGATATGGACATATCTGTGAGCAGGGTGCTCGTTTGTGGTGTATGAACTACTAATGACCTAAAAAAATATGTTCCACTACAGCTTACATGAGGGCTTTAGACAACACCATATCCCCTTCAGCTGTTTCTCCTCATGACATCTTGGCTGTTAAATTCTTTGCTTGCCTTGTTTTAATGCTGTTGGTTTGTTTGAGGTAAAATGAGAAGCTCTGGGCAATAGGAGAGCCCCATGATTCAGTTGTGTTTCCATATTTTTTTCCCAGTACTGTAGGTTCCCACTTACTGTGCTGAAATTCCATAGGTTATGGGGCTGACGAAGTTGCTGTTTGCTTCTGGCCCTCATAAGCACCTCCTTCTCCTGCTGGATGAGCCGAGGGGCTGACTCTTGAAGAATGGGGGAGACTACATCACATATACGTGATCATGGCTGTTGTACAAAAATATCCTTTTCTTTGTCAGAACTGCATAACACAGATAAAATAAAAGCCCAACAGCTGATGTGAGGCTATAAAAAAGTGATCTTAAACTAACACAAAATACAATGAAATAAAAAAGATAGCAGGAGAAGATTATTAGAAATGTCTCCTGGATCTGTAAGCAAAGTGGTCTCTAAAAGTGCGATGTGTGCAGTGCTTCACATCATTCAGCAGAGCCAAGCATGCTGGTTTGTTTTGGCAGGCTGCAGTAAGTGAAGAAGAAAGGCTTTCTGAAAGCCACTTACCATCCTCTGGGAGGAAAAGGTACTCCCTCTCTCATGCCTGTTCTCAGACAGGAGTTTCCAAACTCTCTTTCCCACTGAAACTCTTGACGGCACTTTCTCTGGTGCAGATGGCTCCCAGCCCCCTGGCCGGGTAAGGTATTTCCACTGGGAAGGTGTGAAATCCCACTCCTAGAAGGCAGTCCTGTGCCCCGGGGGCAAACGCTGGAGGGCTATGTTAAGCAGCAGCAGTTACTTCGCTATCTGATACTCAGCTTGACGTGCAGGTCCTCTTAGCACATGTTCGCGAAAGGGGAGTTGTCCAAGGCAGGAAGGAGTTCAGCCAGAATCAGGTTTCAGAAAATCTGAGCAGAGATCCTCACCCATTTGAAGCCAACAGGAATTTACCGTCTGACCTCATAGAATTTGACTATAGTTTGTTTGAACAAACGGTAAAAATAACCTCAAAAAAAATTATTTTTAAATACTTCAGAGGAGCATTTGCAGAATTATGTTGGACAAGATTTCTTTTGCTAACTGTGAGCTATAACCATTGCCGTTGAATGTTGTTACTTCCAATGGCTGTAAAAGTCAGTAAGTCAGGATGGAACTACAGGCTAAATCTGCAATCATTCCCCTCTCTCTGACAGAGGTATTCTGGAGGAATATTGACATGAAAGACAGCATAATTTGGCCCAGTATAGTTACTTGTTCATACAGCTCGGTACTGCTAACCCATTCTCCTGTTACTGTCAAATTCAAAACAACAGTTGATTATTAATACAAAGGTGATTAAAAGCAACAGTATGTTCAGGAACACGCAGGATGTGCAAGATGAGCTGTGAGAGCAGACACTCTCCATGCAGTTTGGAGTGCCTGGAAACGTTCCCTGGGGACAGTAGACAGCAGAACTGCAAATTCCCCCCTAGGAGTGCCTCAAGTGTATTCTAGAAACGTTCCTCTGATGCCAGCAACCACATCAGATGATCCTGTGTACTTACATACTCGCATCACAAGCACAAGTGCACACACAAGGTGTTAAGCACTACACAAACTGCCCTTTCTGACGTTTCATAAATTCTTCTTTTCAAGGGCCACGACATCAATCTCTATTTCTCTAAGAACATGGGAAAGAATTTCCTCATCACACTAGTTTTTAACAAAATGTGTAGGATGGAACACTTTGTAATCTTACCCTGTATATATTTAACATTAAAAGCATTCACTGACACCTGCTATTTCAGCCTATGAAACACAGCACATGTAACACATTTTGGGGCTCTTAATCCATTTCAGTTGCTGTGTTTAAGGTTTTGATTTACATTATTCCAAATTTTTAAGCTTCTGGAAATATGTTTTATTTCAAATGATACTACTACAGAAAAAACCGAAAACGAGTCCCTATAAAAACTGCCAAACTAGAGTCCCTGCTAAAACTACTCTAACACTCAACTCAATTACATGATGCAGTGCTGTAAAAATCTCAGAGCACTTTTTTTCAAACTTAGAAGTCACTAAAAGACTTGACTACATTGTGTTGCACTCTATGGCCTGACAAATCCGCCACTTAAAAATGACTGACAAGATTATTTGGAACTCTAGGAACTCTCAGAGATTCAAGATTATGAGCAATTATTACTTATCCTAAAATTAAATTACCAAACGATTAGTAAACCTTCAGCACCTCTGGTTCCAGACCTCCAGTTTCATGATTCATTGCTTTCAATTACTAAATGTCACAGTTACTTTACACACAAGCAGCTCTGCACATACTCCTATGCCTCAAATTTTCCAGTAGCCCTCAGATTATTGCTGAGGCTACTAATAAAGCAAATTTTAGGTGACAAATTCACTGTTCTGCTTTCTGTTTTCATACTGACAATCAGTCTAGTTTTAGATCTGTCTGACCTTGCATTATTATCTTGTTTGGAAACATATTCTTTTCATCTAAGCTTTTTTTTAAACTCCAAACAACTGCCTGAAATGTACCGCTTGATCACTGTTAACACAATCTATAAATGCTACTGCTTTCAAAAGAAGAGCCTGTAAATTAACTGGCATTGGGAATATTGTGTAAAGTCATCTCATGCATCTCAGTGTATCATCACAAAGTGCATTCCTATTGAGATCACTCATGAAAAATCAAAACTTCATCTAAGCCTTTGCTAAGGAATAAATGCAGAACTCAAGCAACCCACCATCATACTTCCTGTCATTCACTGTAAAATAGAAAGGAAAATACAATATTGTATTAGGTCAGTCACAGGAGGGACGAAGGACAGACACTTTGCTAGAGTTCAGTGATACAGAGATCTCCTGTGTACTGCATTTTGCAGTGCAGCAGCTGCAGGGTAACACTGTCATGTCCCAGATTTCCTTGGAAGGTTACGAACTCATTTCCTCCAGCATTTCTCCTTGCTAGAAGTTGCTGCTCCGTGGCATGTGTGCTTGTGAATCTGACTACACACAGCAGGGTGGTTTGAGCTGTGACCTCAGTGACCACTGCAGATGGCCCTGCCTATGGCTGGGTAGCCGTACCCACGCTACAGCTCACCTGCACTGGTGTTTCTTACTCCCAATTATGGCAGTTTTGAAAAACTGCCAGATTCTTAATCTCATATGGAGATGAACCGCCTTCCCCCGTGCACTGAGAGGTGGCATGGAGCAGCGAAAACTGATGTGGGCAAGGTCCTTTCCTCCTCTGGATCCAACCCCTGTGGACTGCAAAAGCTCTCA
The DNA here is from genome assembly GCA_013397175.1 of Platysteira castanea. Taxonomy (NCBI): domain Eukaryota; kingdom Metazoa; phylum Chordata; class Aves; order Passeriformes; genus Platysteira; species Platysteira castanea. The sequence continues at coordinate 156,891 of VYXC01011363.1, forward strand.
TGTACAAGGGAGCTGAAGGCGTGAGTTCTCTAGGTACTGCTCTGACCAAGAAGGGCCCAAAAATTGAGAATAGAAGAATGAAAGTGAATGGAAACAAGACCATAACTTTGGAAGACCTAAGAACTGCAAGAAAGAGGACATTGAAACCAGTCCTAAAGTTACAAAAATGTCACATGTGGGAACCTCACAAATTCCATCAGGTTCCTCATTTTATTGGATCTCATTGTTTCCAAACTATAAAAAAGTACATGACCTTCAGCATTATTTCTATTGAAGTCAGTACTAGAACCCGAGATTTAACTACCTTTTATTGCTGTGACAGATGAAGAAATTCACCACAGCCGTTTACCAGCAAAGCTCTTAAGTTATTATAATTCTCTAGCACTTTCAAGAAAATGGCCAAAAAGAAATTAAAATTAAAGAAATATAAAATTAATAAAATAATGTATGGAGGAAAATTGCCTCAGCACTGGAAGTTGCTTTACTTCACAGTTGTTTTACTTATGAGAAATTTTGAAATATGTTGTTACATTTCTCTATTTTTGATAGTGAAACTGAGTCTAAGATCATTTTCTTAAAGTAAATGCCATGTCTCAAGTATTGTACTGATTGTAAGGAGGGAATAAATGTTCAGCAAAACATGACTAAAAACCAACACTGATGTTCAGGGATGATCATCATCTTGTAGGTGGTCACAACTTCCTTTTTAAAATGTGTAAAAGCATTATTAAAAGACTGATATCTTCAATAATCATTAATTTCTAACTCCAATTTGAAGTGCAGGTAATCAACAGGTGCTGAAGTTATAAACCATACTGAGAGTTCCTAAAGAATACAAAGATGTAAGATCCTGCCTCGGTATGAGATACCACATCTGATGTTACCTCATAGCAACATCATGCAATTTGATTTATATGAGGAATGGCTAAATAATATAGTACCCAAATCTAATACAGACATGATTTCCTGGACACAGAATGGCTGAGATACAGCAAGAGACTCAAAGTGGCATCTATGTGCTTTAGAAAATGGGATTCATTTGGTTCAGAGATACCCTGTACCTTTTTTCTGGCTTTCTGTTTAAAAGGAGTCTCTGAAGGGGTGGTGCTGGCCAGTAAAGTGTGTGAATCAGCATTAGCTCCTTAAGATGACTGCAACACAGTAAGCCAGGAGCAGCAGCCTCCTCAACCATGGAGTGACCTGGCAAACTCCAGATCAGGAAGGAAATTTAAATATCCAGCTTAATGACAATGTATGAGAAGGAAAACACTGAGCTTCTTGTTAAGCTATAGACTCATATCACCTGTAACATAAGCAAACAAACTCAAACAGCAAAAAAGTGCTGATTTTCTCTGATTGTGTCTGTGTTTTAAAATTTGGTGCCAAGACCCATGATCTGACCAATGTTAATTTTAAAAATGCATATTGCTATTGTCTTTTCTTATTTTTATTCTTTCCTATTGGAAATTATACAACTGTGGTTAGAAACACCAGATAGCAAATGTGCCTTTCCAGACTGTAAAAAAGAGAAGGCCCAGGTGAATCCAAGAGTCCACCAACTGCCACTGACTTGTAAAGGCTTAAGCTCAGGCCACTGGCCCATCAACTCCAATCTATTCCTAATTAGTGGAATATGTCCTTTCTCCAGCCTATGTTTTGCTGAGGAAAAGCATTCCTTGGATATTCTAGTTACAGTTTATGAGTAAAATGGGAATTTGCTGTTGGTGTGAGTGAGGTCAGAATTTAGCCCCATAACTTCAAATTAAAAATCAAAAGGATTTTCTATTATGCAATTTTAGTTGGTATGAAGGCTCTTCCTTACAGTGTATCCATCACCCTACAAGGGTCTCAGTACTTCCTGCATAAAGATCTGTTCTCTGAGATTTTTATGAGTAGATGCTGCCATGCTGCTGCAGTAACTTATTGCACACTGAGACTGGTCCAGCTGGACAAGCTAGTACAATGATAAAATTAACTGTAAAAGGAGAAAATCTACCACTCATAGGTCTCATAGAGAAACACAGATGATTATCATTTAAACTTCAATTCAGTGGATAACCTAAACGCATGCTCAATTGGAAAAAGTGTATGTCGTGCCTCTGACTTACAGAAATACTTTGCTATTTAAGATAAGCCAGTGCTTTGCTGCCTCAAGGCCAGATAACTGAGCCTACAGAGAGCTGTGTGGTGATTCATTTTACAAAGGGCTAATAAATGATTCTTAGCTGTTTTAATAAATGCCTAATCAATTGGCAATTATATGTTACTGTGAACTGCAAAAAGTAAGAGGTCTGACAAATAGTCTGCAATGCTCCCATAAAATCCACTAATAAAGTTGGGTATTTTAATCCATTCCTAAGGCTCACCTGCACTGGAGAAACTTTCTTTCCAGCCTAAGGCCCTTCTATATCCAGTATCTATTCATGTTAGATGTTATGGATGTGAGTCAACCCTAGACTGACAGCAAGGCCCTCATGTGAATAGGGCTGGGATCTGCAGCACAAGAGTTCAGCTGGTTTAGGGCATTTCTAAACCTTGGAGCACTTGACCTGTATAAGGTACAGACAGCCAAAACTACACAGAGTGAGTTGTTTCCAAGTATTTTTCACCTACAGAAAACTGTTGGGAGAAACACCAATATATTTGCCATTTTGGATCTGAAAAACTGGAAATCTTAAAAATTAGTAAAAAGAATAATCTTTTAAAGTTCTCATTTAAAATACATTACATTTTTATTTTCATTGTTTTAACAAGACAAAATGAGAATAAAAGTAGGTTATCAAAAGTGGGTGCTGGCATTCATACTTTTTTTATAATTGACGTACACATAATGTATATGAATAGCCACACATTTCTAGTGAAAGACTATGAACAAACACACGTACATATACAGAGATATAGAAATGTCCTCTACATACATACATGAGTGAATATACATATTTATGTGCATACAGTATACAGACAAGATACTATACAGGTACAGTGCAATATACTGTATAAGGCTACACAAACACCGAGAGAGTCTGGTGGGGTGGTGACAGCCATGGAAACAAAGCCTGGATGGTTGTGACTCAGTGCAGACGGTGGGGACAACCTGGCTGCTCTGTGTCGTGTTTTATGCGTCAGGCACACGCAGTTCCAACAGAAACATGGTACAATACACTCAGCTCAAAAAAGGAGGCTACGTGGGAGTGCGTGGAGGAAACTGAAATGCGTATGAGCAGACAAATAAGGTTGTTCTACCTAGGATACAGAATGTTTGGTTCATTTACAGAGAATGCCTATATATAAACCCATGCTTTCATAAATTCATGCCATTTTTATTTCTATCTTTTCCTTTAAGAATATTATAAAATTCTTGCCCTGAGTTAAACATAAATACACACAGAAAAGGGGATGGGGGAAAAAGGAAATTGCATGCTTCTGGGGTTTTTTAAAATAAATTTTTAACCAAGGCACAATGTCTTCAAGAGTGTTTGCAAGATCATTTGAGATAAACTTAGCAAGTGCTATTGTTCTGGGACTGTGGCAAAACCAATTGTTTGCATACAAAATCTCAGAACAAGTTTTGAAGTGAATTTACAAGTTTTAGAAGAGAATAAGTAAATTTACTACATATGCCTTAAAGAGAGATTCCCTGAAGAGGAACGAATGCTACCAATGCTACCAAATTAAATTATTTTATAGTCAACTTATTGATGTTTGTACTGAAATTATTTCACCTAAATGACATTATATATTTGTTTAGCATTAGTTGTTACTTATTTTTAGTAGAACCATGTACAGTGCTGTAAGAGCAGCTAAAAATGAGATGAAGAACTCCCAGATAATTTTTAGTTTCTTTAGTAGGCTGTACAGACAGTAGTCTCACTGATTCAGTGAGCTGCAAGAATCATAGCTCTGACACAGTTGCTCAATGGTCACACAAGACTTTCAAGGCTGTGTCTCTCCATGTCATTGACCGGTATAAGTGTTTTATTGGAAATATTAGTTACTAGTTCCTGTGGATCCTATTCTGCACACCTGTGGTCAAGTCTGGCTCTCAAAAGAAAGGTCTGGATGCAGAGGCCATGCTTGGCTGTTGCCCCCATATTCAAGCATTCAGGCTCCAGAGACACGCAGTTATCAACTTCCAGGAGCTCTGGAGAGTACCTCAACTTCCAGGGAACAATCACTTACATTGTGCTGCATTGACTCCAACATCTGTCCCCATAAATCTCTCTGTTGAGCTGACTGTTTTTCAAAGTGCTGAAACACACCATTTCAACTCTATCAAAACCAGGCACAACGTAGCAACTCCCTGAAAACCTCTGACCACACAGGTGAGATCTCATGTCTGTCCTGTGCCTGTTCAAGAAACTAACTCCCAATCTGAGAACCAACGAGGTAAGGACTGTAAAAAAATGTTGAGCATGAAGTGAAAACCTCATAAATGCTGTATTATTTCATTCTTTTTCAGAATATCATTGCATTTGAAAGATTTCAACAGTTTCTGTCATGGAGCTCACCTCTTCCTGTTCTCTGCTGACAAGCTTAGAAAGATCATGCAAGAATGAGATATCAAGGTAAAGGAATGGGATACTCCTCTTTCTCCTCCTCTCTTCCATCACAGCTGAAATAGTGGCAGCCACACCAGCACTGGAGGGCAAGGCAGGGTGATGGACTCTAGGTGTGGTGTTCAGATTGGTCACTCTGTTCCCACATCTGACACCCTCTTGCTGTGCCATTACTTCCTCTACAGCTATTCTGCTTTCACCCATTGCTGCCTCCCCCTGACACATCTGTTTTGTGCCTAAAGCCCGTGCTATGACCTGTATGGAGAGGGAGAGTCACCAAAGCCGTGTTGGGCCTTGGGATCTACCATGACAGCAGTGCATGCTCAGATCCACCTGTGCCTGCTGTCCCCCATGCTGTGGGACATAGGCTGCTTTGGCAGTATGGGGCCACACTTAAACCAGAGTTCTGGCAAAGTGATGCACTGGCCTGCTTCTGCTGCATGGCCAGCCCAGCTGAATGATGAAGAAAAGATGTTGGGACAGCAACAGCAGGCTTGTCTGCCAGCAAAAGACAGCTTTGACACATTTGCTTCTCATTCCAATCAGTCAGGCCTGTCTTGGAGCTGAGGTTGATGATGGATGTGGCAATTCCATCTACTTCAAGGTTTGCATTTTGTTTTAATTTTTTAAATTAAATTTTTTAATAAGCATTCTCTATTTGTAATTTGCATATTTAGAAATCATTTGCACTGCTCTGGACCCATGCACTGATTATGTAAGACCAAATTCAAGCTGCAACTCAACACAATCCAATGTGGAGTCTTCCCCAAAGCATTAACATTCTTGTTGTTGCTCTCATCCAAAATGTTGACAGCATATTTCGCTGGACTCTCGACAGAAGAATTTTGCCTTCATGTGTGCAAGAGATTTGTCTTTGCAGGAAAAATTGGGAACTGTGGAAAGTAATCCAACCGCTCCCTCTCGTGGGCACAGGGCTCTGTTGCACTTTAGAAAGGCACAAATCATGTAAATCCAAACTCCTACAGATTCTTAGCAGTGCGAAGTCCCCTGAGGGCTGTGTGACACTGCAGGACACAGCTCATGCCTCATGCCTCGGCATTTCTTTCGAGGTGGTGGCAGTCAGGGTGACTCATCCCTGACTCTTATGAACACTCAGTCTGAACAAGAAAATAAAATCCCATGGCTCTGGATGATTCAGGTTTCTAAATACACTCAGGCCACACACTGGTCTAATCCAGACGCCATCTCAAGGTAAAATTGGCCCCTGTCCCATCAGTGAAGTGCCCATGCCAGGGGCTTCTTTCTGTACCCCACTGTGGTTTCTTCCATTGCTGTCCATCCTGCCAGGTAGGATCCAGAGGACTTCCTTTCTCCCAGCCATTTGCAAAACTAGCATCCACAAGATTCAGTCTATGCCTATGTTCCTTTTTCTTTGCCTACACAGACACTAAATACTTCTCCATGAGAGGGCCATTTGAGAGAGAGACATAATTTCTAAAGTGTTCCCAGTAAAATATACCTGGTTTTCCACCTTTAGACATTCAAATGTATTTCATGGTATCGGTGACATATAAAACTGTAAAATCATTGTCACAGATACAGTAGATCACACCCCAAATAGTTTTCTTATTTCATAAAAACCAAACCTTATTTCATAAAAACCAAACCTTAAGCAATTCCTGACAGTCACACACTTACCAGTCTACTCCCACCTACAACTTCTTATTTTCTCATCTATTACACTGAACTTATGAATCCTTGGGGCAGGAACAGCCTTTGTCCCATGCATATTGTCTACCAACACAGAACTATAACTCTTGGACACCACCACAATCAATATTGTGGTAGATCCTAGTGGCCAACATTAAGAAGGTTTTGGATCCAGTGACTATCCCAAGACTTATTAAATGTGATGGCTAAACATAAGGAGTAATTAAGTTCCTTTAAGTAAATATCTTCTCAGGCAAAAATAGAAGCTACCATCCAAAGTAATAAATAGTGTATAGAAAGTCCAGACCAAAGCCCCATGGGGCTCTGATTACAGAGCGAGCAGCATGGGACTGTTCCCACACTGTGGACATATATTTTGGATGAAGAAAAAGATCAAGTATCAAAAAGGAGCAACCATAACCTTGGCTCCAGGAGCACAGACATCTCAGAGGCATTGCACTGGCTCAAGAGGAACACTTGGCATTTACACATAGAGGGAGAAACACAATTGCTACTGTCCCATGAATTATTTCATATGTTTTGCTATTCTATGTCCAAAATACACAATAGACTTTCAGAACTTTAGAAAATTAGAGGAGAAAAGAGGGACAGAGAAAATTATAAGAGTGGCAATTAGCACAGTAGTTAGATATTCCCTTTGAATAGAAATCTGGGACTGCATGTCCTCTGAGATCTTTAACCAGCAGCCCACGGGGATTGTTTTTCCCTTTATTCCAGAGGGCAAAGATGACAGAAGTTGGTTCTTTCATTGCAAATCCTTGTGCATTATAAGAGCCAAAATAGCAGATTCACCAGAGCCTGATGCTAGTTCTAGGCTGAGATTCATCAAGGAGTGCAGGTAGCCCAGACTGACAGTACTGAGTGCTGACATGGGTCCGTGCTGTGTAACACAGACAAATTCTCTTACTAGCACACTTTACTTTTTTACTACCATTTCCCTAATATTCAAACTGGATGGACTACTTCAGTCCACAGAGTTCTGCATCTACCTGCAATGACTGTATTTCTTTCATATAATGGAAGCTAAAAACAAGACTGCTGTGATCAGATATGGAACACTGGATCTTGATTCATAGGTGTTCATTTCTCAGCAGCAAAATTCATTATCTGCAGAATCAGGAACCCAGCTCTGCTACTGTGCCCCACAACCCTGTGTAGGGTGTTGGCTGACTCTTTGAACTCTTGTACACTACTGCTGGGGAAAATGGCAACTCTAGGCTGAGAATAATAGACAAGCACAGATGTTTTGTTTATGCTCACAGAGTATTCACTTTCAGATGCACATTTGCCAACTAAAGCATGATAATGTCAGTTCATTGGGGAAGTACTTTGTCTAGGTGCCTTCAAAAATAATTATAGCCATAATGGTAACAATTTACACTCCTGGCATTCATTAATTACAGGGTGACCACAATACTTACAAGGCATACAAAGACAATAATATGTTTTGTATTCATAACTAAAACTGGAGACATTACAAGCTGGGCTTGTGATATTTAATTGACCCACTACAGAGGGAACTTAGGCATTAAACAAATATGAAGCTGTGTTGCTGAAGAATACTCAGTACTTGTCAAAATTCAATTGCAAATTACTCCTCTAGTTTTGTACACTTCTTACAATGAGCTTATACTGCTTTTAAATTGCAAGGTATTGCTCTACTGACACATGTGAAAAGCAGCAAAATATATGTCTCAGCTTCTTTGTGATACTTCCCTTCCATTATGATTTTGTTTTGAAATGGAACAATTAGAACAGTTGTTTGGGATTTTTCAGCTGGAGTAATAGTTGCCCTGAAGGTCTCACACCAGTTTTAATGCTAGATTTTTTTTTTTTTTTCACAATACAATGTGTGTATTTTGATTGCATTTCAGTTAGCACCTAAATACTGAGTCTTCAATAAAACATTATCTAAGCTGTTGTGTGGAAGAATGAGGATTTAACAGCTGAGGCTGGAGCAAGCCCCCTCCTTCTCTCCTTCCCTCCCTCCCTCCCTCTGGGGCAGGGCAGGAGCAGGGTGGGGCAGCCCCAGCGAAGCCTCTGCTTCCCCTGCCGATGTAGGATGCAGGTGCAGGATACAGGGTACAGGATGTGGGATGAGGGATGTGGGATGGGCTGGCCAAATGGGGTGTGCTGGGCCCAACTCCCTCTCAGCCCGGGGCTGAGCCCACCTGCCCTCAGTGGGACAGTGGGCAAACCTCCAGCAGAACCCTGCTTTGCATCCCGGGCTCTGGGGTAAATAAAGCTTTTCCTAACCCTGTTTGATTAGCCAAACTGTCCATTTTGAACAGTTGCTAAAGTGCATTTTCACCCAGACCACCTCTGGCACAGACCCAAGTGATCCCAAGGGGCTTCCCTCCTTGGTCCTTGCTCACACACCCCAGTGTGCACTACCCCTGTCCCAGGCCAACAAGACATGAGCACAAAGACAAACCCTCCCAGCTGCGCATTCAGAGCAGAAAATCAGCTACTTCCCTACCTACATTGTTACGTTCGAAAACTGCTGGAAAACTCCTTGTCTCTGCTTCCCAGCTCTGTGAACCTTGGATTTCCATGTGTGTACCGCAGCCCCCTCGGCCTGCCAGGCCCAGGCACCAGCCTCCCCCAGAACTTGGTTCTTCTACAAGTCTTTTATTATTTATCTACCTAGATATGAATTTAAGGAGCCAATTTGTATCTAAAATTCTTGCCTATCAAAGACACATTCTCAAATAAACTATTGATGGATTCACTTAATTTGATGCAAGACAATGATCAAGTTCACTCTTGAGAGGCCTTTCGCCTTTGCTATTTTATATTCATACAAATAATAAAATAAGTGAGAGCTGTCCTGAATTTTGGAGGGTTATGATTAGTTTGTCCATCTTGTGCCTTCTGTGTCATGTTTACCAATGTGGTCATGTGGGGAAAGTAAAATGCTGCCTCAGCTTGCAGAGGGCTCAGGCAGATAGCAGGCAAGTAATGAACTGAGCCGCAATTTTTCTAAAATAAGCCACAAAAAATTTCAGTGTTAATACTGATATATTTTCTAGGTTTTTCTTCATTCCTTCAATGCACGTTGAGACTCCTTAATTTAGAGCTGTCCGTGTATCTTCATTCCCTCCTCTGAGTTATTGCTTCTAATCTCAGCATGGCTTCTGGATTTTACTTTGATCATCTCTGTAAAGTTTAACTCTTCTTTCCTTGCTCAAATTGGAGCTAGATATCACTGCCTGGTCCTCCCCCCAATAAGGCACCAAACCTTAAGAGGCATACAGACCCTCAGAATTAAGATAACATACCTTGAGGTGAGTACAGGAAAGGACAGTGTTGTCTGACCACTGAAAAGCAAGAAACTAACAGGCAGCATGAAGAGAGGCTGCACACTTGCAGGTAAGGAATACATTTTTGTGGAAATCTGTCTGAAAATAGGCTCTGCTTTGCAGGGAAGCTAAAATACAAAACTCTAGCTATCAGTAGTTCTGTTTTCAAAGAGTGAGTTTTTCTTCAGACCATGATCTTAAAAACATGCACTACTGTGCTGCTATGCAGCTTAGTACATGGGATTTTCCAATCACTGTCTACAAATTAATGAAAACAAACCTCACTTTGCAAAGTTCAATCCCAGAAAAAAAATCCCAAGATGTTTATACGATATAACTTTTTCTTAAAATGGAAATCTGTGGGGTTTTGCTGTGCTGAAGACTGTTTCAGAGAGGCATGGCAGTGATACAGAGAGCATTTTATGTACATTCAAACTCTGGATGCAAGATGCTCTGCTCTCCAGCAGAGGGCCTTCCACAGTCTGCTTGAAACATTTTCTTCTTTTGTGACAGACATGCTCAGTGCACACATACCCTGTGTGTCACAGGGATATCTGAGCTCATCGATGGAATGTAATCCTTTGTTACCCTGAGGTGAAGATGTGGAGAATGATAGGATGGCACGGAAACATCACTGCATAGCAGTGATACCTGTGCCTCCAAATCCTTCTTGCTTTACACAAGTGAACAGTTTTGTTCACTGTGGGTATCCCCTGGCAGGACTGAGTATTCACCACTGCAGGGTGAAACCCTTGACCATGCCTGCTTCAGAAGTCTCAGGTGCCAGCACGGAGGCTCCAGCAAAATGAGTGAGGAGTTATTTACTGCGACATCTGTAGACCATGTTTGTTGTACTTTATAAACCTTACAAAGTGGTTAAATTCTACGGTTCTCTGTCCACTTAGGTGGCTACGAAAGACTTGTTTTCATTTCCATATAAAGGCCAAATACAGATGGACTTACTATCTCTAATGTTATTCACATACTTCTTTTCACTAAGATATAACTTGCTTTGCTTTCTATAGCATTTCTCCATTCCCTGTAAGCTTTTTGTGAACACTGGAGTACCTTTATAGAATGAGAATCACTTAGGCTGAAAAATGCCTTTAACCCAGCATTGAAAAGCCCACTACTAAACCATGTCCCCAGGTGCCACATCTACACATCTTTTAAATACCTCCAGGGATGGTAGGATGGACTCATCCACTTCTCTGGGCAGCCTGTTCTGTTGCTTGACAACCCTTTCTGTGAAGAAATTTTTCCTAATTTAAACACATGATACCCTACTGTGTGTGTCTAAGTGTTAGAGCAGGTCATTGGCCATTTCCCCTTGGATTATGGGGGCTTTGTTCTGCTCCCCATGTCCATCTTCCAGCTCAGGGGGGTGGTACCTGGAGAACAGCTGGTCTTGCTTTTGAACACTGAGTCAAAGAAGGCATTAAGTCCCCCAGCCTTTTCCTCATCTTTTGTCATTATGTTTCCTCCGCCATCCAAAAAAAAAAAAGGATGGAGATTCTCCTTAGGCTTCCTTTTGCTGGTAATGTATTTAGAGAACCGTTTTTTATTGTCTTTTATGGCAGTAGACAGATTAAGTGCTAGTCAGGATTCGGCCCTTCTGATTTTCTCCCTCCACACGCTTGTCCTCCTGAGGTGCCTGTCCCTTCTTCCAACTTTCATAAACTCTCTTTTTTCCCCTGAGTTCCAGCTAAAACTCCATTCAGACAGGCTGGTCATCTTCCCTGCTGGTTTCTCTTTTGGCACATGCGGATGGCCTGCTTCTGCACGTTTAAGATTTCCTTCTTTCCTTTCTTTACTAGACAATACATCATATCTAGAATACTTCTCTGCTACTTTCACCACCTCTGTAGGATATTTTTATTTAGATATGCATTTAGGAAATACAGATATGTGCCACTTTTTTAGCTGGAGAGTATTCTATGCTTCTGTCATTATTAGAGTTCCAAGCTCCCCACCTGACTTCCTTTGCTACTTCCTTAATTTCTTAAACTTTTTCCTTTCCCAGTCAATAACTTCAGTTCCAGGATAAATCCATGTTTATCTTTCAGTTTATATTGAGACAATTCATGACTTCATCCAAGGTTGGTTCCTGCAACTAGCTCTTTCCAAATGCCCTTACCATTTCCCAGAACTAAGGACAGAAGGGAGGCTCTCAATCTGGCTCAGCATGTTGGTAAATGCTGGCTGCCACTACACTACAGAATTTTTAGTATTCTCCAACAGAGAACAGACACATAATTAATCTGTGCTTATAAGCCCTTTTTATTTTTAAGTGATTCCTCTACTGCTTACTATGAATATACCGTAAATATATTCTGTGAATACTGGTTAATCCTCACAATTCCTACATCAATAAGCAAAGGAAAAATAAGAATATAAGGCATAGGGGAGTTAAATGACAATAGCTGCATAATTACCTAACATATGATTGGAATTATAGTATAGGTTTCCTTAGATCAGATCTGTATTTAATTACGAAGAATAGTCACCACTTCTTTGAACAATTGTATTAAAAATGATGGGTTTTGAGAACTCAGTTGCAAATTTGTCTTTTTTTCCAAACTAAACATTTTCAAAATCATTGGTCTGGGATCCATGAAGATTTGAGAAAACTAATTAACAGTAATCTGTTCTTTCCCAGATCTTATATTCCTGTTTGAATGTTAGCTGTGCCCATCTGATCAACAAAGAGGTGGATAACACAATACATCTTCTTAATCTTTTGGAAAGTCTAACTGCTCATTATGATGTTGTTAGGGAAAGCAGTATCAATACAATCAATAGCCACAGCACACAAAAACAGATACCCTGTATGCCACAATCTGGCAGATTGAGAATGGGCTAACAGCCCAGCTGCTGGAAACACATTTCACCCATCATCCATTATTTGCACATTAAGATAGAATAGGTGTTGAAAGAACAATCCATGTTTGTATCTGCCATGGAGATAAGACTTTTGTCATTCCTCTGAAATCAGGGTCAAATCCACACCTTTAAAAATTATGGTGTCATAGTAAGTGGCAACATAATAGATGGACAGTAAGAGATTGTCAGCTGGAAGGGAAGACTTAAGGAGAGAAAGCTTGCACTAGTTTTTCTTGTTTTTCATGAAGTCATGACCATACCATACATTATTCAATTAACAAGATCACCCTTCTACAGTCACTTGAAAATTCCTCTTATCATCTTTGTTCCTTTCTTCTGTATGAATTGAGGTGGATTTTTTCCTCCACAGTTTCAGTGAACCCTGGCCGCAGCTTCTAAGAGGCTCATTATCTCTTCTATCACATCAGCTTCTGCTTTCAAGGCTTATTGTTTAGTTCTTAGTATAAACTGACAGGCTAAAATCCCTTCAAAACACTCAAGGTGCCTTTGCCACTGAGTAAACAGCAAAGCATTATGCGTGCTGTAAGACCCATGTAATCAAAAATATATACTACAGGAACACTGGGACACTGAAAACCTGTGGAAGTGCAATTACCCTAATTTCTTCCTTAGATGAAGGAACACTTGATGTGTTATTTAAATGTGCCGTCATTTTGAATCTCCATTATGGATTTGATTTGCTTATGTAAAATATGCTTTAGAAATGTGCAGGGTTCTCTCAGGCTTCGTGTCTGGCAGCGCTCACAAGTAATACAATCACATCAGTTCCTACAGGTTACAGAATTGTAACCTGTACAGACTAGGGTATCCAAATATAACCTTCCTAACAAGTTGCTGGCTCTCTGGAGTGAGTAAATCAACCTTACTCTTGTGGTCTTTGCTTTGGTCAAGACATTATTGGAGCAACTCACCAAGATACAAACACAAAAATGTGATTATTGCAAAGCAGTCCTCAGGGAGATTTCCACTCAAACCTCAGTGACATTCAATAGGATTTTGGGGACTAACTCCCTGAAAGCCAGTCAAAAATTCTCCATTGAAATAAGAGTGCCTGTGTGTGCATACATATATGCATGTGCACATAAATACATCTGTGTTCCTGTCTCCCTGTGCACATACATCCCCACGTACACACCAGTGATGCAGTGCCACAGTGCTTTGACAGAAGCCATTCACATGATGTGTAAGAAAACCTCTTCTTTCAATTGCTACTCTCAGCTAGTTCTGTCAAACTAATAATACAGGTCTGTGCAACAAAATGTTACAATATCAGTATTAGCATATAAAATAAAAGTAAGTATAGGTTTCCCATGTCTTTATTTCTTTTCCATTTTCTCTCTATTGGAGAAGTTTGCCAAACCCAAATACTTTCATTTCTTCCTATGTGGCAATTTTGTTTTTGATGAGGACAAAAAAAGTATCTCTGTTAAGATAAAAGGAGATGTTGCCCCTTTGATTTGTTTTTTTTAGTTCCTAACAATATACAATAAATATAACTACAGAGGACTATTTGATAGTCCTGTAAGCATTACATAGTCTATAGCTGAAGAGAGTCGAGCTGCCTCAACTAAACAAAATCACTTGCTGTAAGAGCAGTTTTCAGGACAGTGATAAATCACAGTGTAGTACAATCATGCATTAAGCTCCAACCAAAAGTGAGACTGGCACAAATATTAAAGTACAACTGGGCAGAAGTCAAGTATGTACAAGTCATTGACAAACATTGGGTAAGTGCTCTAGACAAGACATTTTAAAAAAAATTACATAAAAACATAGATTAAATTTATCAAAGTTTGATAAATTTTAAGACAGTAAAAAAGTACAGAAAACATGAAAAAATAAAAACCCCAGCCAGTTCATAAAGTACAGTTTTACTACATTTATATTACAGAATGAAGACAGAAAAAGATACAAGGAATTAAGAGCAAAGAAAATTCTGCTGGCTGTGGCCAGTGGAATTTCATTGCCAATGAGAGATGCGCACACACAGATGCACGCGCACGCACAGAAAATAAAGACATAAACCAAAAAAATCATTTACTGTAACAAATGACAGACAGAGAGGTGAGAACATTTGGCATGTTGCAGCACATGGAGTCATTCCCGATTGGCTAACGATGGTACCTGGCTCGGCTGGAGGTCACTGGGCTGCCTGAGCGGCGCCACAGATGGAGGAGGCACTCCTGACGTGGATGCGGACCGGCCTAACCGGCAACTTGCTTTAGACTCTGCAAAGGGAGAGAGAAGAAACACCAGTGAACTGGAGGAGGGTACTGCTGCAGCAAGCTGAAACACTGGCGACCCAGGAATCCCTTGAAACGGAGACTCCAGCCTGGGTAACAAGTTAAAGTCTTGGACATTTGTCTGAATCATGAGGAGAAGCTGAGATCAGAAGAGGGATTCAGACAGGACTCATGCCATGCCTCTTTGCTCTGGCATCTCTGAAGTATAGAGCATAAAACAGCAGACAGCAAGAATACAAAAGAAGCATTCTTGTTCCTCCACTCCCCTGCTCCCCAGCACCTTTTCTACTCTTCATGTAATACAGCAGCGATTAAGGGAGTTACAGAGGCTTCTGGTTTCATGTCTCCATCCCAGAGCTGAGGGACATGGCAGCCCAAAGACTGACTGTGCTGAAGGAAAGCATGAAATGCCAGAAAATGAAGGAGGCAGTATATAAAAGTGGTGAGGATACCGTCACACTTGGGGATTTGGAATGACACCAAAAATACTTGGGAATCTCATGTCAGTGGGAGTGAATTGAGAGACATAAAGTAGGAAGAAAAGAGACAGATCAAAACATCAGCAGTGGCAAAGTCAGTTGCCCAGAATCAAGGTGATAACAGAAGCAAAGTTTGCCTTGAGAGAAAACTCCATATCAGAGAAGAACTGCACAGAAATGACACAGTTATTTGATTTTCCTTCTGCTGTTTTATATGGAGTCATTTCTGAGAAGGCTCCCCATTGATTTCCAGCACAGGTTACTATTGTACGCACTGACACGAGGTGACCATGCAGCTCAGGAGGCCTGGACGAAGGTTTTTATATCTAAGCCATGCTGACACCCATGTGCTGCTACCCCAGCGTTCAGCTGGTCTGGAGAAAACTGTCTTTTCCTGAAAAAAAAGATCTGCCTGTTCCTGCCCAAGAAATTTTTTTGCCCTTACATTTCCTTTATACGGCTGAGGAAACACCTCTCAGCCTAGATCAATGTGTTCATTCTCCTCATGTTTCATAAATCTTCTTCCCAACCCTGCACTTGCTTTTTCTATTTAGTGGGCAAGCTCTGAGAACATTTGCACTCACCAGACAGACTGGATACAATTACAGAGTCTCAGTTTTAGCATTGACAGTGCTGCTTTACCATGAATAATAAGTCATTATAATGCCATTTTTCATTACAATTTAAGGAATTTAAATTTTTTTAAAAATAAGGTTTGAAGAATTCCTCCTATTCAAGTCCATGTTTTCAAGAAGAAAGCAAGGACCTATGCCTCGTGCAGTCGTGATTTAGCAAGTTTGCCTCTGAAGCACATGTTTTTTGCCTGTGTCTGTCTGAAATTTATTTTCTCATACCTCATTTACACAGCTGCTTTGTCTGTGTTTGTTTTACACTGATTTCTCTATTTCCTGTGTGGATCTCTAGTATCACCACTGGCCACTGGTTGGGCCACAGCTTGAAAAGAAAAAAATATCACCAGCACATCCTAAAGTCACTTGGCACATCTTGGAAACTTGAGGACAGCTGGCACATTACTCCACATACCAACAACATGCTGAAATGGATAGTTCCACTCTCATTGATGCTTTCTCATTGTCACCTTAAACGCTTATTTTCCTCAGATATTTCAGAATTCAATAGGGCGTGGAGAAGAGCTATCCACTTATGCTGGAGCACTTAGACCAATAAAAGCATCTGTATGGGTGAATATTCATCAACTAAATATTAATAGGTTAGTTAACATCCAGCTGGCTGAGCAGCAAAAATATTTATGCTGTTTGCTGAAAGCATTATTCAATTCACTCTCTCCTAGTCAGTCTGTAAACACACCAGGAGTCAACACAGCCACAGGCACACAGAAAGGAGCAGATTGGCCTCCTCCATAACCTTGCTTTTGTATGTAGTCTGCTGGTTTGCTTTTTTTGGACTTGAGTTATTCTGAAGGTTGATTAGATTTGTTTTTGTTCTGATTTCACACTGTGTGCCAGATTTCTGACTGTTCCTTTCAGTAATATAGATACATTCAGTAATATAGATCCATTATTAAATGGATCTCATTATTATATCTCATATCTCATCCCCTGGAATTTTGCTGGGGTTTCAGAAAGGACAAGAACTGGGGGTTTTTTTCAGGTTTTTTTTTTCTCTACTGCTAAGTAGAGATTTTGTTTCTGCTGTGACAAGCAGAATGAGACACTCAGCATATAAAAAAGTCCAAGACATTGTCTGACTATGCTTCTGAATTATTTTCTTTCTTTATGAAAGCAGAAAGAAGTTTCATAATTTCCAATTTGGATCTATGTGCAACAACAAGAGATTACCATTCCCTTGCCAAAGAGACTCCTTTCATCTGGCATCAAAGAAATAAAACCTATCACACACAGATGAAGTATTAGTTCCTTTATCTGCCTGTAATATATGTTACAGTATTAAGGAGACTATTGTGATTTCCATGGTGATCCTCACCAAAAGGTGCTCCATTTAGCTTTTGTGTCTCAGTGGCAATATTTTTAGACCAAACAAATACTGTATTCTACTGTAATCAGTGGTCTGAGTAACAGGTCCACACTGCACACCACTGTGGGGGAAAAATAGTCCACAACTGGTCTGCTGTTTAAGTGCTGCCCAACTCACTGCTCTGTATTCTGCAGCATGTTATTTTTCAGCTACAGTCAGCTTATTTACTGGACTGAGGCTGTCTGGGTTTTCCTATTTAATGCCGAGAATCTTAAAGGAAGAACTACTGCTAGCAAATATCAGGGATGGTTTCTAGTGTTTAGAAATTCATGTTTATCTTTTGTGGATGGTACTGAGACAGCTCAGTATTAACATCTGATATGAGTACTCTGGGACTTCTTGAGAAGTCCCCTTAGTAATTAATGGTGTGGATCTGAATTCTATCAGCCATCCTGATAAGCACATAGGGAAGGCTCTGTAGGCCGGGGAATGCAGGACATGTGAGCAGCCATTAGAGATGCCTCTTGCAATCAATGGGCAGCATGAAGTTTGAATTCAGCAGATTCTTGGGGATAGCCAGAAAGCTGTGAAATGTTAAGCATAAAAATGTTCATAAAATTCAGTTGGTATATTAGAAATTTTAGTGGTATTATTTTGCACAGCTTCAAATGTCACATCTCTCACACTGTGACATGATATGAAAAATGCACTGGTGGTCTCTGGGAGCCAAGTGCAGTGTACTGCTAGGAGGGGATGGTGGGCCACTGGGCCTCAGGCCCCTCTTATGGCACCCACAGTGGCCACAACACTCGGACAGTGGAGTGGGACCACACCCTCACACCAAACAAACCCGCATGCAAAGTCATCTGCAATGAGCCGAGCATCACTGCACTCTCAGGTTTAAACTCAGTCCTGACAGCACCAGGAAGATTACACATGGAGACAGGCAGGCATATAGATCCAAAGGGCAGCATTAAGGATGAGAATTTTAGGAGAGACTGTGCAACACAGAAATACAGGCTTTCCAAACACAAGTAGGATTGCCTTAAAGTTGTGTATTTTATGTGTCTAAGAACTCATATAAATGTCTTATTTTCCAAAACTGCAAGGGCTGCCATCATGACTAAAGATGTAGAGGCTTGGCTGATTGCATTTGTGACAGGGGGTGTTGTAGGATTTTCCTCAATAAAGCACAGTGCTGAAATACCACAAGATTTTATGGAAATATTTTCAATCAGTTTTATACCAAAGTGCTATGGCTTTCTGTATTCTCCAGAAGTACAACTCTTCATGATTTTTATTTTTGGATCTTAATGGGAAGAGTTCTTTATTCATCCAAGGAAGCCTTCATTCTGCCTATCCTAATCTTAATTCAAAAAAATACTCTGGCTGTCACTTACATTGGAGAAGCTTCTTATCCTGTCACAGTCTCTTCTTTGCACATGAAAAGAGAAATATTGCTTATTTGCTACAGCTGCCAAGAAACGCGTTTTGAATTAAACAAGGCAATGTGACAGGCTGAGAGCAATCACATGAAAAAAAAAAGGAAAAAAAAAAGAAGGAAAAGAAGAAAAAGCAAGCATGCATACTGGAAAAGTACATCACACCAAGTATCTTCATACTGGCCTAAAAAGAGATTAATAAGCTGAAACATAACTTGAAATTATGAAACATTAAGATGGAATAAACTATATAGTATTCTGTTACCTAAAAAAAGAGTATTCAGTACTTTACTATTGGCAGAAGCCAATTAGTGCTAAAATATCACAGCAGCATGTCAAACTGAAGTTTTCACAAAGGGAGCACTGAACCCGTGCAACTCGGTGTTCCTAGATATCCAGAGGTCAAAAGTTTAGCAAATCTCAAAACCAAATCAGGTAATGAGTAAAACTGTGTCTGAAAGGAACCCTCTATTTAGGTTTAGGGGATACTTTGCCCAAAGGGAAAAGCTGTTAGTGGAACATACTTTGTGTCCTGAAATATGAGTGTTTATTTTCTTTGTAAAGCTTTTGTCATAGGATTTGGCTGTGTTTGTTTGCTATTTCCTGGCATCTTTGAAATACAAGTAAGTGTTTCATATCTTTGTTCAGGTTTTTTGTGTGTGTTTTTCTTAAACCCAGGCAGTATTTTTACTCCAGTCAGAATCTGTGTGATTCCATATCCAGGAGGTCACACACCAGGACCATGAGCATTGGCGGGATACCTCAATGTGCAGCTCCCAGTACTGCTCATTTATTTTAGGTGACAGGCACTGCTTAGGAAGAGCTTGTGTGCAGAGAACACGAACGACCAGTGCAGGCAAGGTCTGGGCCTCACTGGGCAATAACATAAAACATCAGCATTAAGGTGCCTTCACTTGGAGAATCCTTATGGATTTAGGAGCACAGTGATATTGCCTGTGAGGAGAAAACACAGGGGTTGGTGGGACTACTGAGTTGTCTTTGTGTGAAGCAGCCCTGGCTGGGACCGACTGGTATTTTGCTGCTATTCCCTTCTTACACCAGTGGATATATCTTGCACCTTGGGCTTCCCAGGCTTTGCCCCATTCCCAAAGAGATGAACTTAAAATATTCATGACTTTCGGAAATCAACAATGATGGCCACTAATTCCAGTGAAGGGTGGGCATTTACTCCCTTCCTATTATATACAACATTTTCAGATGGAATATTTATGGCTGGCTGAGTGACAAGCTCATGGTGATTCAAAACCAGGACACAACAGAGCATCTGAGATTTAAAAAGCAGGGCAGTGCCTGGCTCCAGCAGCAGGTGGCAATGCAAAATGTTTCCTCTTTGCAGTTAGGAAAAAAGCAGCAACATTCCAGAAAATACTCTTCAAGTCTCCTGGAGTGAAGTTATACTGATTCTGTGTTACAGACTGTGTTTGGCTGTTCATTACAAGTGCACTGACTTTCCTAAAAGTCAGCATGCCCCCAAATCACACTGCTTTCCATAAGAAATTATAGGATGCCAAGAAACATAAAGTGCCCTTGACAAATTCTGTCACAGAACAATCGGGCATTAGAGATAGTGATAGCTGTGTGCGGCTGACAGCCCAGGCTCTTTGAGCAAAATGGACAGAAATTTCAAGATTCTCTTTGGAGATGGCTCATTCTCCCTCTAATCTTACTAGCAATTTCAGAGTTGGGGAGAATCCACCAAAAATCAGTATTCTCACTCACGTTTTCGCTCAGGCCGCCCCAGTTCCCCGCTCATCTGTGCTGGAGCAGAGCTGCCTGATGAGCACACATGGGAAGTCCATTCACACCCTTTCTCTTTTATAGCAGAGGAATTTAACCCCATTTTAAAAAATTCATTCCAATATTGCCCTAATAAATGCCTGTACCAACATGAACTAGGAGGCAGGTACCAAGCTGTGGTGTTTCCAGGACATGTCTGCACAAAAAAAGTAGCCTTTTTTTCTGTTATCTACGATGTTGCAAAGAGAGCAACAGCAGTGATGACTGTACTGGGGACTGCCTTGATTTTATTTGGTCCTGTGGTAAATCTAAGTTCTGATTGCTAGCACAGAATCCATCTGACTCCAGAAACCATTTGTATTCATATGAAAGTATTAAATCTCTCTTCTTGCATTCTGTTACAGTTCTAATTTTATTGCAGAGAATGAGCTGTTACAGTTTGTGTACAAGTTCATTGAGGAGAACTGTGTACAGCATTCTCAGTGCAGTGCCCCACCAAGTAAAGGTAAAACATGTTGCTCAGGCAACAGCAAGAGACACGGAAAAAAATATTCAGGGCAGATGAGAGGCAATATTCATCAAATGAAATAGTGTAAATCTGCAGGGAAAGAAAAATCATAATCAGCTCTCAGATTTTAATCATAGAAAGGAGGCAAAATTCAGCCAAGAAAATAAAACTTTTCTTTGACAGTCCTAGCAATGTAAGACAAAGTCACAGTTAACTAAATCAAGGCATGATTCAACAACTATTACAGTTTGCTGATGCCAAATGGAGATTGAGGCCAACATGTTTTGTCTGCTTTTGGAAATCAACCAACTCTTTGAAATAAAACTGCTGCAGAAACATTGGGCAGCAGTGTTATATTTCGCTAAGAGCTTACTCTTTAATTTTAACTTCTTTACTACTCTGCTCCATAGTGTCATCTTGCAGAACTGAAGAGGTACACACCTTTGGTCTAATTATCGGATGTCCCAATACTTTGATGTGGTAGCTTTAAACCCATCCTTTTACCTGCATTAGCACAGATGACGCTCTAATACACTGAGAACAGAATTTTTACCGAAAGCTATGAGCTAATCTGGAAAATTCCCACCTTCCAGGAAGCTTTGTGAGAACAGACAAATAAGCAAATGGCAATAACACACAAAAAACCTGTGGTAGAGTCATAAGATTTGCAGAAAAGTCACTTTCACCGCACCAGGAAGGACTGTTTGGGGGGTCTGTAGCAAGAAAAGCTGGACTACATGATTGCTGCAAATGACATGTCACATTGGCAGACTCTTCAACTTATACACTGAGTTTCAGGTGTCATTTTCAGCAATTCAGGCACAATGTGAGTCCCATTATCACACAGGGAAGCGATGTTCTGGATGAGGCGTGAGCATCTCTGCTTGCTCAGCAGTTTAAACACTCATTGCTGCCACTCACTGCCCAGCAGATCTCTCATGCAGGAATGATTTCTTGTCTGAGTTGCTCATTCATGCTCTTATATGTACTGAACGTTGACCATGAGACTTCAGTACTAGATATGCCAACTGTCCATAAAGGTGATATTTTTCATAGTCCAGCTAATAAGCAATGAAGTTACTCTTTTATGAGAGCTGTCAAATCTCAAAAGTACCAACACAGTGCTCATGCAAGGGCCATAGATATCTCTTTATAGATATCTATTCATTTATCAGTTCTGTTTGTCCTAGTCAATTTACAGACAAGACTGCATTATAATGCCATGGTTTATGGAAATTTACTATTTAATATGTAAACATTTTTGATTAATAATATGAATAGGTGTGAATCTGAGACTTCTGAAATCCATTGTTACTTTTCTAGAAATTTCTGTACAAACAGAAAGCAAAGGCTGCCTGTGTCCTGTCACTGTGCCCCTCAGTGAGACAGCCTTGCTTTTGCACAGTGTATTTCTGTTACTTTATGTGATACCTGAATTTATGAACTTCTTCCTAAGGTGCCATCCTGGGGGTCTCTTTGCTACAGTGTCCCTTTTCAATGTCAGATGGAATTCTTTACTTCTTTGAAGGCAGGTGACCACCATGTTTACATGCTCCTATTCCATGCCACCTACCCCCCTGTTCCAGCACCAAGTTCAAGCAGACAGCACAAGGCTTATCAGTGCAGCAGTCAATGGGCAGGGCCAATTCTAGAAGATATTTGGAAGTCTAGAGAATCTGGACGCTCCTGTGTGTCTTTAGAGATTCTTCGTCTCACAGGAGATTCACTAGATCTTCCCTGCTCTGCTACCTGACGTACCTGAGCTGTTGCCTCCAGCCAGCATGGTTGGGCTGACAGAGGATCTCCCCAGCCTGCTGGACACCACAGGAGGGCCTGGCGTTCCATCCCATTCCTGAGCTTTCCCCGGATCCCTAGAGGAAGCTGTCCCGTGATGTCCTCTCTCTTTGTTTTCCAGCTTTGGTAGTGGTTCAGTGCTGTGACTTCTGATCTTCAGCTCATCTAGTGGTTCTACAAAATACACAAGTGCACATTTCGTTATACAGTGGCTGCTAATCATCCACGTCACTCAATAATCTTTTGCAAAATACTCCATACATATCAATCATAAATCTTTTAAGGGAAATTTATAGCATGGTCTTACCATCTAGGCCAAAACCCTGTAGTTTATGTAGGTTTCAATACACTTTTTTAACTATTAAAAGGATACACCATACAGCAGATGGATAAAATGTAACTTTTCTGTTACATTTGTAAAAGTTACAACTTTTGTATGCCAGGAAAATAATTTTGAAAATGGTTTCCTACCAAATTGTGGTTTATTAAGAATTTATAGAAATACTTGAAATCTTTTCAGCTGTCATTTCATTGGGAACAAGTTCTTCTTCAGGCACTTTCTAAAGAAGCTCTCTCCTAAGGCAACATTGTGCAAGTAACATATCTGTACTTCTCATAGGCTCTAGTGAAAGCACACAATCCACAAAACAAAAGAGCACAAATCCATTTTGGGTGTGCCCAGTACCATAACCTAGGGAATGAAATTGCACTTCATTGGAAAATCCTTGGAGTCAGGAAATTACTTTCTGCTTGCAACACCACAAGTCAATGAAAAGAGGAGCAATTCAAAACACAGTTGAATGATTTTTTCAAGTGAAGCAGTGATGTCTGCTTTCTTCATGGCTGGTGATTTTCTGTTCTTTTCTCAAGACCTTAATTTCTTTTCTTGCAGGCTGAGCAATGCATGGAGAAAGAATTCATTCCTTCTCTTTTCCATCTGTAGCTTGCAAAAATTCACATGGAAAACTAGATACAGAAGAAACATTAGATTACTCTTTAGTTGTAAGAGATAATTACTGTGCTAATCAGTTATTCAAAGCTGCTGTTTTCCTCCTTTGGAAAAAAATCATTTCTCAGTTTGGAATTTTATATCTCAAACCCAAAGAGATCCTTACATGATACTCTCAGTTCTAGTCACGCAGGTTTATTAATCAACCCCTGATGTGCCTTAATTTCTGTATGTATCTACAGTCTTGGAATCCACATTTGATAGAGATAACAATCTTTCCTTGAGCTCCATCTCAAAAACTTTTAGTGGCTTCAAGGGACTTTAGAAGGTTTGAGGGAGCCAAGCACAGAGAAAACGCCAGGAGCCATTCAGAGGCGGGAGATGCCAGCAGCTCCCTAAGGGACCCTGCTGAATGGCAGGGGCCTGGCTGAGCAGCACTGGCAGTCTGAGCGGCCACTTCCTCTCCCAGTTATCCCCATGGCCAGGAACTGGGACCGCTCAACAGGGTTCAGCACTCAGATGATACAGTCCAGGAAAAAGAACCACATTCAAATCACTTGGATTTGCCTGTGGCTCAGTGTCCCACAGAATGTCACCGTGGTACAGCAGACAGTGGAAGATGCGCTTTCAGACATCTGCGGTAGGTAGAGACCCCACCTATGCACAACAGTGACAAAATCTCATGTTGTTTCGGGTTCTTTGACATTCCAGTCTGCAGATGAACTTAATGAGTAACAACACAGTCAGCCTGGGGTTTTCTCAATGAAAGTCATGCAGGAAATATGTAAAAATATCTAACTGGACGTGCAGTGCAAGATGTCATCATTATTTTATTTCATGAATTACTATTGATTAATAGTAAAATTTAATGTTGAAGATATCCTACCATGGCCTTCAAGTAGTAACACTCCATGAGAAAATGATCAAACAACCCCAGGCTGGAAGTCGTAAATAGGATTCGGTGACATTTTATGCGACGAAGACCTTCAAAACTCAAACCTCTTCCATGAACTTCTAGGTCACTTACCTACTTTAGTGTATGCAAAAAGACACTGCAATGAAAATCCAAAGTGTTTGTTTTTCCTAGTTGGTAACCCCAGCAGGGTACAAGGCTGAATAACAGTCTCTATCAATATAACATGACATCTGCCTTTCAAGGGCCCTTGCTACGAGATGTCTGAGACACAAATCTGTCTGGGACTGCACACAGACCTGCTAATACAAGGAGCTGTGCGAAGAGAGGGAGAGCCCAGGATTTGAACTGTTTCAGATGACAGCATCGAGCTATCAAAAATACTGATGTACTTTTTCACATAACAGATGCGTGCAATCATATGGGATTTTTTTCTTCACACCAATAACATTCACTTCTTTAAGATACTACTTATCTGGGAAAAGAAAAGATACAAACAAAGTTTCAAAATTCTTTGGAAATGCACACAGTCCTTTTTCCCACTAGGACAGGATGGTGTCTAGATTGCAGTTTATTCTTCACAGCAAAATGAAGAGAAAGCCAAAAGACTAGCATGTGTTTTCAAAAAGTCAGAATTGGGCCCTGCAAGTGCCCTACCAAATTAACGCATCATTCAATAGAGTTAATTTACTATGTCATCCAGCTGCTCCTGGAAATGCTGTGATTACCTTAATGAAAACCTTCTCTGTGTGTGCCTCATTGACACTACTTGAACACCATCCCTTGAAATTTCACACACATGCAGTCAGCCCTTGTCACAATGGAAATGCTCTGGCTAAGTGTGGAGCTAAGGATTTATCTACTTCAGTTTACTTAACAGAGAAGCATTTGTACTTGTTGCCTGATAAAAATGATTTGTGCATACTCAGTTTTATTGTCAGCTGAATCAAAGCACAGCAGCTCTCTGCAACCAGCTGGAAACTGCAGAAATATTCAGACTAAATAAAGATTTGGTTTATAGTCTAGTTCTTTATAAGGTGTAGAAAATCAGTTTTCAGCTGGATGTCTAGACTTTGTAAATTTACATTCCACTATCCTTTCTTGGGGATTTTCAGTTCACAGTTTATCTGAAAAGTAATATATCCTAAAAATGAAAAGCAGATTGAGTCAGATTATAATGTCATGTAACCCATCACAGAGCCTGAATCATTATTATTTGGTGATCACTATCAGTAACATTGATACACAGACAGAAAACAACATTAGTGTTTTAAGTAGTTTTCTGTAATATTACTTTCCAGCTCACTTGTGAATACAGAAAAAACGAAAAAGAAAATTACTGCCTCACTTTTACTCAAGTATTTTGGGAGGATTTTAGAATAAGTTCAGCTTCTTTAATAAATGACAATGGGAATCATACTCAAGCTCAATTAAAGAAAAAAATTTAAAAATCACTCTGCTACTTCTTGGTTGACTGAAAGAGCACTTCAGTTCCAATGTTCCCAGGACAGCTCCAGAAATGCAGAGTGCTCCCCCCGCCAGGTCTCAGCCCATCACTGGCACATTTGTTGACTGTCCCAGCCACTTGGATGTTTTTATGTTGTCAACTACTCCCTGCTGCAAATGTAGCTCCACAGAGCAAGCTCAGTGGCACAAATTATTGTGTCTCATAAGAGCACATTCCTTGCTCCACATTTCGGCTCCTTCAGCCTGGCACAAGGCATTGGCAGAGAGTAGAGCAAGCCTGTAGCTGCTGGCTGTGGTTACTTGTGGGGTGGGGATCAGGGATCTTATCATCCACTGAAAAGCAAACCAGGACATTTTACACAGAGTAACCCTTTATAAAAGCTACAGCAGGATTTAAATGGCCACTTTATCCCTATTGATCCCATACTGAAAACAGGAACTCTTACCAGTCAGATATATCTATGTATACAGACACACAGCTGAAAGGTAACAGTAGCTGCTGCACAGCTCTTTTTTATTTTGTTTATTTGGGAAGTGCAGAAACATAGGTGGGATCTAGGTTATCTTGTGCTGTTAAAAACCTTAATTTGGAGTTAAGAAATCATGCTGGGAGCTCACTGAATCATATGGTGGCCACCAGAAAATCTTTTTGCTGTTCAATGCTACTTTTTGAAAAGCTGAAATTATTATGGAAAGCATCTTTATTGTTCGATACTTCTTCCACCAAAATGGTACATAAAAATGTAAATTTTGAGAAATAATTCACTGCTTTAGATATTTATGGACACAGTTGGTTAAACTGCCATAAAGGCACTCAAATGGTTCAAGCACTTCCAGCTGTCATTGTATTTCAATATTTAAAGATATGCATTTTTCTTATTTATTTCACCTGAATCTCAGACTTTTCTACTTAATGTATAGGACGGTTAAAATCTCTTATAAAGTACATATTTTACAAATGGCATGTACAATCTCCCCTCTAGGAAAGGTCCCCTAATAGCTGTGCACTAGGCGAGGCTGGCACGTGAGCTGTGGTACTAGAAAACCTGGAAATGCTGAAGGAAGTGAGAAACAAACTGAGCCCGTTGTAACTTGGACCTAAGAAAACTGAAGTTCAGCTACAGAAACATCTTACTGAAAAAGCTGTCATTCAAATGAGTATAACTCTGTGGCCAGTCTGCCACTCTGCTCTTAAACACAAGTTAATTTCAGGTCCAGGTGGCTTCTTAGTGCAATGCTAAGTGATAAATGGCAGAACCTTTATTACTGCTTGGGGTTTTGGGGGAAGAAAGAAAAGCAATTGTCTTAAGGAACTTAAAATGAAGATTGCTCTCTGCCATCTCTCTCAGCTGTGACCTGAAATGTATAAGCTAAACCATACATTATTAATTTATTCCTTTTTTTTCATCGTGTTTGTTATAAACCTAAATAAATAATATATTACTCTAGGCAGAACTCACATACTGGGGGAAGCAAGTGGTCTAAAATTCAGCATTCCCATTCAGGTGCAAAGCAAAGTCATTTGGGATGGGGTTTAGATGTGAGCCAGAGCTCCCAATCTCCTCCAGCCTCGACATATCAGACCTCACCTCGCCTGGCTGCAAGCCGGGCATGGCCCTGGCTGAGGGAGCAGGAGCACAGAGCACCCCAAGGGCACACCTTGAGGGGTGCAGATGCAGGATTAGACTGCAGCCAGTGGGTGTGTGATGGTCAGAGCTTCCTGAGACATGCTCCAGGCACAGCTCCACCAGTGTCCCTTCTGCCATGGCTGGCACCACGGCAGCCTGTGTCCATCTGACTGACCACTTCCCCAGGCACTGCATATAGAGCAATACTAAGCCTTTCAGAGAATTCCAGAGTTTATTCTTTCTACACCCCAGGGCTTTTTATTTACCTTTATTACACATTTAAGAATTAGAGCCTCCTTTTAATGGACTTCCTGATGTGTGGTGCTTTGTCTGATCTGCACTGCTGTAAATTTGTCCCAAGCTCTCCCAAAGAAAAATAACCAGCTATTAATACCACATGCAAGAAACATAGATGATGCTCAGTGATTCAGCCATTCAAAAAAAAAAAAAAAAAAAAAAAGAGTATATTATACTGTCAGTGATACCCATATCCTCATCTTTATTAACTGTAGTGGTTTGTCTATTTTGACTTCATCCGCTTGCTAATTAAGCAGAAGTTTGCTTTGCATATCAATTTTTAATACCCCTTTTTTGCAGTTAAGTGAGAGTTGCAGCAGCCAGCTTGTTCAATTAAAAGCAGCTCTGGCCTAGTTCCATGCAAAATCGATAGAAAGTCTGAAAAGGTCTCACAAACCATCTAACATTTAGGAATAAATGGCTGAACTGCTTCTTGGTGTTCATGAAGTACATGTTTTTGTGAGAAGTGCTGTTGTGTTGCACTAAGTATATCGCTTTTGTTTACATTATGATTTTGCACTGGGTGAAAAATATGTAGTACAACCTCCCCACCCTGTCTGGAGAATGGTACGCTCCTGTAATCCCCGCCCCTGCCCCTCACGTCACCTGTACCCCATTGGTTGTGAGCCCCTCCCCGCCCCTTCCGGCCGGGGGTTTCAAAGGCGAGGACCACGAGGCTGGAAATCCTCTTTCCTCTCTCCTCGTTTTGTCTCCCCACGTTTCTCCTGGACCGGATTAAAAGCACAACCCGAGGGACACGGTCCCGTGGGGGAAAGAGCACCTTTGTCCTTTGCCTTTGTTCTTAACACGTGCCTCCCGACCTGGGGTTCCTGAGCTAGCCCCCAAAGAACCCCGGATTTGGAGCACCGTGTTAAAGTGTAGGGCTTTTTTTGTTTTATGCGGTGAAATCCAGTGGAGATCACATCTGCCTGCTACAGACAGCAAAGGGAAGAGGGATTACTGAGGAAAATGCATTTAGTCAATTTTCTGTGGCTGTCCCAAACCTGCTAAGTGTGCAATCTTGGTTAGGAAAACAAGACAGGAAAAGAAAAAGCCACAGTACAACTAACTGAAGACTAATAAAAGAAGGGATAGATTTATACCAAAATATTTATACCACAGATTTATCAACCAAGGCTTTAGAATAAAAATATTCAGTTAAAATTATGAAAGTTATGATCTGGTTGAAAAAATAGAATAGAATTCTTTAAGTTTCAATAAACTTCAGCTGGCAGTTTTAGTCCCTTAAAAGATGAATTTTTTAAAATTCACCATTGTAAGACATATTCATCATTGCTTGATGTCCTATGGTAAGAAGAAAAATCCTCTTGTATACTGATTGAAATAAAGGAAAACCTGTTTTTACTATTAAATAAGGAAAGACATTTTCTATCCCTGGAGGTGTTCAAAAAATGTGTAGATACGGCACTTGAGGACATGGTTTAGTGGCGAACATGGTGGTGCTGGGCTGACAGTTGTAACTAATGATCTCAGAGGTCTGTTCCAGCCTTAATTCTATGATTCTGTGATTGATCCAAGATGACCATATTTTGGCATATATTACAGAAGTGATGACAATCACCTATTTCCAACAGGGCCATCACTATTTCTTAATTATTTACTCTGTGCTTGATCTTTTAAGTGTGCCTGTTCTGCTGCAAATCGTGTCACAGCCCCATAATCTGACTGAAGAGGCCACATCTGGGAGATATGCACTGTACAGATGTACTACTAAAACAAATAAGTAGTCTTGGGACTCTGAACATTACATCAAACAGCATTCTTGGCACTCTATTAACAAGTTTTCTACTTAATTCACACTAGTCACAATTACATAATTAAGCAGAACTTTATTCTCTGACATTCGCTTCATTTTTCCTTTTTTATCATTTTCCTTTCAGAGCTCGGAATGCTGGAAATTGGTGACTTACACTTAGAAAAACATCAACAGAAGCCTGTGTCCTCTGCTGCCTTTTTGGGCAAAAATATAATTACAGTAAGTCAAAGGGAATTCTGTTATTGACTTCAACAGAACAAGGGTTTTCCTTCCAGCAGCTATTAGCTGGGGCTAGCCAGCCATGCTGATTCCTATCATTGTATGGAATAGCTGATGATGGGGAGCTGCAAACATTTCTGTTACATAGTTTGTACACCCAGATCTGCTGATAATCCAGGCTATGCTTTCAATTAAAAAACAAAATGTGTGCACATATATTTCATACCTGTAGGTGGGTACGAACAAGGTCTCTGACTTTTTGCAGCAAATAGGATTTAAGTAGGAGAAGGAAGAAGCCTAGTTTGAAAAGTCTGAATGTGCCAGGCTTGTGAAACTGGTTTCACTGCCATTAGCCTTGGACTAATTAGCAACACTCATTACATAAAAGCACAGACTGCCACGCCCACCCTAAATTCCATAATGATCAAAGAAAACACTGTTAATGAAACCCGTAATGAAATTCTGGAAATCAGTAGCTGTAAAAGGTGGCCCAACAGTTACCTGGCATTTGATTTGAAGGGATGGTACCTACTCTTACTTGAAGGCTTTCCTTCTCAGCCTTGTTCATTTCACCTCACACTCACTCTGTTTTCAGGTTCTTAAAATACACTCTTGATTGTTGGATGAGGACACACTGGTTTGATGGGTCCTGCACACATCCTAACACAGTATGGCAAGAAATCAGAAGGCCAGAGTGAGCCAAAATAGCTGAAGTATAGAGACATTTCAAGAAAAATGTTTTTGTAGAAAGTTCATGACCTTATGCTTCAAAGCTTCACTTCAAAAACATCAATCTTTCATGGAAGTCCTGACTATATTAAACTTGTCAACACTCTTTTGTCAAGGTTTTCTGCTGAAAAACAGCCTTTGAACTATTTTAGGAGTTCGAACGTAAGGTTTTTCCATTGTCTGAACACTTTTATTTCTTCTAAAGTTTATGTTTTTATCCAAATTCAGTAGTAAATGTTAGCCAGAAAATGAAGATATAGTGAAGGATATGGATTGTGGAAACTGGAGACAGAAACCCTCCCTTTCATATGTGCACATAAAAATATCAATTTCAAAGCCGAAGTGAAAATGAATTCTTTCCTGGCTATTTTGTCTATGGTTTAACTAGCTTTATGAAAAACATTTTTATTAATGCATTTCTCTTTACTGGCTTCATTAAAGAATCAGAAAATTTTCCTTTCGTTATTAGAACACACATGCCAATTGCACAGCTCTCCTTACATGCAGCATGTTACCTGTAAAAGGGAATCCTGACACTTCCTGAACTCTGGTTTCATCTGAATTCTGCTCTGTTTCACAGAGCCAGGCACAAGCACACTAACATCGCTGTGCAAGCCTTGCTGGGTCAGGATCCCAGGCAATTTTTGCTCTGTAAGTAAATGCTTAAGTTTCCTCCCTGTTACAGGATAAAACCTTTATCTGGCTTTCTGTGCACTTTAACAGAGTTAATTATTTTAGGCCCTCCCCACTTTCTAATTAGAGGTTTCACTTTGTGAACTGGTTTTATTCTTGCTAGAAAAGCAACTGTGAATCCATGCCACCAGACTTCCGATACTGAGGAAATACGTAGAATTGCAGATGGTCTCGTAACAGCTCTGGCTGATGTCTGTGCTTGCAAGGCCTTACTATCATTGCCTTCACAAGTGGGCAGAGCAGCTACTGTGGCTGGCACAAGGCTCTCTGTCTGTGTTACAGCACATAAAAACTACATACAAATTACACAAACATTGCTGGAGTAAATTAGCTACAGATTTCCTGGAAGAAGGTACTTTTTGAATCATGAATTCAAATTCACACACAAAAATAGAGTAATTGCCATCTTCACCAAATTAAGCACACAGCTTCTGTCTTTCAGCTGAGTAGTTACATGAACAATGGTTCTCCTTACTCATTCTTAAATGCCAGATAAAGTGCTAATTGCATGTTACTGTTTTAACAATAAAATAATTATTAGGGATGGATAATTCTGTTCAGAGGAGTGAAAGGAATGTGAACCTTCACATTAAATTAAATGTAAAGGAACCTGATTTTTTAATACGCATGATTATCCTCACAATTATTTCCTTAATGTTCCTGTACTTTTCACCTTATCTATACCTAGCATGTTTGTACACCTCAGCAATTTCATAGTTTGATATTTGAATAATTTACATGTATAACCTAAATAAAACTATTTCTAACACTTTGATTTATCTTGTTATTGATAGAGTCTCGGAAGTTTCAGAGAAAATTTCAGGGGAAGCATAGCTACCTTTCCTCCATTAGGAGCCAAAGACTCTTTATCAGAATATTATCTCTTCTCCCAGGCAACTAATGAAAGCAAATGAGGAAATGGCCTCAAACTGCACCAGGGGAACTTTGGGTTGGACATCAGGAAGAACTTCCTCCTGAGAGAGTTGTCAGGTATTGGAACAGACTGCCCAGAGCAGTGATGAAATCACCATCCCTGGAAGGGTTCAGGAAATGACAGCCTATGTTTTGGTTGGCACGGTGGTGTTTGGTCAAAGGTTGAACCCTATCCTGAAGGTCTTTTCCAACCTCGGTGATTCTATGGGTAGATTAGATAATACACTGACAAAAATGTGCAGCGTATCATGCGTTCATTCACTACTCAGTGTTTATATTATTCACTGCAACATTCTAGAAACCAAAGTACAGAGTGATTTTGCAAGGAACAGCAGCCTAAGACAAGGAGAGGTTTGTCTTGTAGTAATTTATAATTGGATCCCCTAAAGTATATCTTATCTATATCTTCAGGGACATTTGGACTGGGTCTTTAATGATGGGGTTTAAAAAATGAGCTTGCTCAGGCAGTAATCAAATGAGTCATGCCAAAAAACTGTGTTCTTTAAAAATGTATATATAAACCACTCAGCCCAAGATATTGCCAGTGTTTGTTACACAGATCAGTAAGGTAAAAGCATTTTAAGAAATATAAAGAGGAGGAAAAGCAGTCAGAAATACTGAATGTTTTTGGAACTGAGGGAATAAACCTTGTTCCTTCCTTTACTCCCTACAAGATTTCCACCATCTTCTCTTAAATCACAGAGGTTCTATAGCTGTGTCACTGTAAGAACAGATAAAGCATTTATTTAAACCTTTTCCCTTGTAAAAATGCAATAACAGCAGCTCAAGAAATTATTGAATAGGTTTTCAGATCATAAACTGAGTGCAAAAGTATTTAACAGTGACCCCAAGCAGCTCCTCTAGTTATGATGTAGATATTCCAGTTACTGAAGAAAAAAAATACAAGTTTTGTTTGCAAAACTGCTTTTTTCTCTCATGATTAATTTTGAGGAAACTGTTATGGTCTGCTCTGTTTGAAACCTCTGCAGTATTTCACCATCCTAAATATCACAGTCCTTGGTGGTGGTGGTGGTGTGATCTGGGTGGTTTTGATTACTTTTCCTAACCGACACTGGGATCGCCTGCTCTGTGATTTGGTTTAAGCAAAGAGACTTAAATACTATCTCTGTACACTTGCTTGTGGGAAATGTCAAATGGGGTTAAAAGTGCTTTATGAACACTGTTCTTAAAAATAAACACAGACCTTCTCACTAAAAATCTCTAGTTTTACTTTTAGGACTTAAACAAAAATGTATTAGAATCCTAAAGCAAAGAAAATCTGACTCTTAATTCAGAAAGAGATGCATTTCAATGTCCAGTGTTTGATTATAAAGAGAAGTTCTCAAAGAACTAGCAGCTTGTCCTCTCAAACCACTGGCACTGCCAGCACAGCCTGCTTCATCCGATGTGTCTGCGCCAACTTCCTGAGTGGAGGCTACATAAATAACCCTGCACCATTCTATTAAATCAAAGTAGTTCCATTCCTATCCTCCTTTCTTTTTTTCCTTAGTTCTTTCACAGTAGGACCTGATACCCCACACTGACACCACATCCCCTGAAAAAAACACGGTGGGAAGTTTTAAGAAAATGTATTTAGCAGTTTTGTTGAAGCCACTATATGCTTATAGAAAATATCACTAGACTAAGCATTTCTTGCCATTAAGATTGAGCACCCATAAGTTGGTCATAAATTGTGTGGTCCTGCTTGAAACAAGAAAGGCAATAAACTCTCCAATTCAGCGTCCTGCTGTATCACTGCACCATTTTGAATACAGGCTGTTCTAGTCACAAAGGACACATTTATTTTCTTGAAGCCAGAGACACAGATGGTATAAACTGGAGTACCTCTCCCGATTTCAAATAAAAAGCAGTGATTTATAAATGCTGAGGATTTGGTCTAAAGGTCAAGATATTTCTCTGGCTTAGAAAGCTCTGTTCAGGGGAGTGGGGAAAATCAATGGCACTTAAAACTGAGAACCTTTTATCATTATCCACATCCTTAAGTGCAGCACATGTTCCTTTGCTTATTTACAACACAGTGAAGTGGGTGCCAGTAAGTGAATTTAAGGCATTTTTCACCCTCTATTTTTAACAACTTTCAGACATCTCACGTCTTACTGTACATTGAACCTAAAGGGAATGTCTTTTTCATTTATTTACCTGAAACCACCTTTTACTTGAAATATAACAGAGAAAGAATAGCTTTATCTCTTTTTCTTTTTTACCCCTTACAAGTTTATTTCTTCTTCAGAAAAAGAAATTTTATCAAGCAGTCAAGTAATATAAACAGAAGGAATAAATAAATCTGTATACATCAGTCAGAGACAGCAGCTGTTTCCAGAAAAACCTGAGCAATTATTTATGAAATTATGTCTTCTTGAATGCTTCTGCATACCCTCAGAATCCCAGGAGGGCCTGATTTCCTGATGAGCCTAAATTGCTGAATTAGAAAAGGAGACAATGCCATGGTACGAATTAGCAAAAGTATTGCATATCATCTCAAAATGCTTGTTTTCTGTTTTAATAACTGTGTCTAACAAAGACATTCCTTCATCCTAAACATGGAGGAACCTCCCACCATCAGTGACTTGAATGACTAAATGCCCTTAAAATGGCCATACTCACTTTTGTGTGAAAGCAGCAAGACAACAAACACATAGCATGCATTTCAGTCAAGGAACAGGTGTCCACTGATTTACC
Source organism: Platysteira castanea (assembly GCA_013397175.1). NCBI lineage: Eukaryota > Metazoa > Chordata > Aves > Passeriformes > Platysteira > Platysteira castanea. The sequence continues at coordinate 191,830 of VYXC01011363.1, forward strand.
CACTGGAAACAAGTCCTTAAACCTGACATTACCTCTGATGCCAAGAAAGAATGGAATTGCTGGAGCACAAAGCAAAATGGGGCAGTGATGGTGGAGCTGTGCTGTGGAATTATCACACAGGGATGTGCAAGGTGCCACAGGGCTGCTGTGGGTGCTTCCACACATTTCCCCTTTGTACCTTTGCTTTGCAGCTCGCTCCTTCCCCCTTAGAGTAAACAAGCCAAGGTGAAATGTTGTTTTTCTGCCTTTTGTTTGCTTAGCTGAAAGACCTTATTGACACATTATGATTTTTCTTTCCAATTATTGTCTGTGATTGCTAATTGGGGAACACATGTTAGCTTTAACAGGAGCCTCCAGCTGGCCAGATTAGCTGATCCAGCCCAAAATCCAGTCCAGTGCACACCTTCCTTTGCTAGGTATCTAAAGACTACTGAGGAAGGACAACAGCAGGCATGGCTGAAGGAGCACTCAAGACCCCTGAACTGCAAAGTGAATCTTGTTTTTTCCCAGAAATTTGGCTCCTGAAGGATGCTGACTACGTGTGGTCATCCCCATGTGTACACTTCAGGCATTTTCAGTGCTGTCCCACAACATGGCACAGCCCCTAAGAGAATTGTCCCTTAGCGAAGGAGAGAGCTGTGGAGGCCCAAGTGACCATGGCAGGCTGGGCAGACCATGACCCTTGTGGGTGCAGGTGTCCACAGCTCTTGCCCCAAATATGCACTCACAAGTGAGCACCTGAAGAAAGTATTTCTGATGCTGCAACTCCTTGGCTTGCTGGTATCTTAGTAGATCAGAATAGATGTAGCAACATAGCCCTCTTGGGGTTTAGCTAAATGAAATTAACTGTGGTAAGATCATATCCTTCCAGGGGGGGAAGAGTGTCGTTCTCTTCAAAGCTCATGTTCTCTTTACCTTTTCCTCTGGCACTTTCCTCTGCTCCCAGTAAGTGTTTGCTTTCAGACCTACTTTCAGGACTGTCAAATGAGATGTGACTATTTTGATCACCTCATTTAATCCCACACATATCATGGCTCATTAGGTTACAAAACCTTACTATTACGGAAATGGATGCTTCTCCAGTGATGGAGAAGTCAGTACACCTCTGGCTCAAAGGTTCAGGAATAACTTAAGTTATGCAGTATTATTTCTGAAAAGCTGTTGCTGTCTCATTAAACTGAATATAACATTCTTACTGCATAGAATCAATTGCTACAGTGCAGAAAAGGGACAGAGAATTAGGCTGACAACCCTTTATATAAAAGTATGGAAAAAAAAAATTAACCTAGAGGTTAGAAATGAGGTAGGCATTCAAATTTTAGTCTCTAATGCTGACTCAGCTGTGCAGAAGTTGAGCAATGGATGTAGTGAAATATCTATAATGGTTTTTATAGCCAGCCTCATTTTGCAGGCAAGCTTTTCCTCTTCAGAACACCAGAGGCTGAGCAGGCATACAAATGAGAAGGTATGCACACAATGCCATCCCAATCCCACCCTCCTTAGGTAAATATTTCTCATCCTAACTCTGTTGGAAATACATAAACTGAGATCCTGCCCTATGCCCCTCATTCTGGACTTAATGCACAAAGATAGAGATTAAATGGGCCCAGGTGGGGTGAATTTTCACTTGATGCATCTCCAAAACTGTTCTCCATCACATTGTTCTGTCTGACAAGAAACCCAAAGCTGACTGAAGAACATAGCCCTAGGTTAGAAGGGACCTTAAAGATCATCTAGTTTCAACCTCCCTGCCATGGGCAGGGATATCATTCATTAGATCAGTTTGCTCAGGGCCCCATCCAATCTGGCCTTGAACATTGCCAGGGATGGGACATCCAATACTTCTCTGGGATTTCTAGTTTCCTGGAAAGCAGCAGCAACATTAAAAAAAAAAAAAAAAGAGAGAGAGAAAAAAATTTCTACTCTAGATATCAGCTGCCTGAAATCAGCCTGAGCTCTTTTTTAAACTGAGCTAGTTCAGCTCCTCTCCTCACACTATTTGATATGTTTAGATTCTTAATTCAGTGGGTACCAGCCAGGAACAGGAAATGTTAATAATTATCCAAATTTTCAATCACTAGAACTGATTTTTCAAAGTAGCACACACAATTTTCCTTTCTATATGTGACTAGAAGCTGAAGAGTGAAACTCTGTGTAGGCAAAAGCCAAAGCAGCTCTGAAGCCCTGTAGAGCAGCTTAGGAAAAAAAACTCTGAGCTGCTGTGCATCACTTGTTTTGATCTCACACCTTGTGCTCATCCAGAGTCAGGGCACACAGCTGAGGTCACTGCTCTCTTGTGCAGCTCATTAGGGTGAATGTCTGCAATAATCGCTTGAAAATGCAGAAAGAAAGGCTGGTCCTGACAAGGATTTACAGGACCATCTCACAAAGAAAGCCTTGGAGCCACACACAGCCTGAAAGCCAGTGCAGTGCAGATGCATAGCAGCCTCTGTTCTGCTCCGTAGGACGTGGGGATGCCTTCAGGCACATGACTCCAGCGCTAGTTTCTCATGGAGTACAGAGTGTTTCTGGGGTGCAGAAATGACAGAAGCAGCAAGTGCAGCTCCAGAAAAGTCTTAAGGCCATTTCTTTCCTCTCCCTCCATAAATCCCTCTTTACTGAGGGACACGGGTAACACAGACACTCAGTGTACACAGTGACAACAAAGGGACTGTGTAGTTCCACACAGTTGGGTTGAGTGGCCATACTTAAGTGATGCCTTAGGTTTTAATTTCTATATTTTTCAAATCCTGTACTGCTTAGAGTGTAGCTCTAAAGTTTCTTGTAGCTTGTTAGCTGCTCTCTTAGGCCAGATAGACATAACAAAGCCTCTCTGAGCTTGCTGTTCAAGGACACTCGGGCTGTCCTAGGCCCAAAAGATGTAAACTAGGACCATGAAAGAGGTGGAGAAGTTGGAAAAAGCTAAAGTTTTAATTGGTGAATTTATGCTGATATGCAAATGGACCAAACCTATATCTGTGTCAAGAACTCGTGACCTGGGGTCCATCTTGGGTCCATTCTATGGAAGCAGCCTCTGGCTCCCCAGGGTGTACCTTGAAGGCCCTTCAAATAAATATCTACCCTTATTCCCTTACTCCTGTCTAGTCTCTGTTTTTAGGTGGTTGGGAGAAGGCATCATAAGTACCTTCCAGCTGCATCAGGAAAGGGCACAGAGAAGCAGCCCAAGGACACTTGGCAGTGTTGGTACCCTTTAAACAGTTTCCCTCTAACCTCTGAGGACTGACATTGTATTTCACAGGGGTCTTCCCAGTATTAGGGCACACTGCCATAATATCCCACACAAAAGCAGGAAGGATTAAGGAACAGTGAGTGGCAATTAGTCATATCTATCTTTTCTGCTCTTTCACATTCTTCACGTTCTACACCTTTCTTCAGTTTTCTGTAAGGTTGTCTCCATCTTTTTGCATTTTTTTCTATGATGTTCCACCAACTTATTTTCATTTCTGATTTGCCTTACAATTTACTTTTCTTTGTTCTTTTCTCCCTACTTTCATAATTGTGCTGTAATGCATATTTAAGATGTTAGCAGCATACCAAGAGGGTTTTTAGAAAGCAGGACAATAAGTGAGCTGCTTAAAATCTAGATTTGCACATCACAGCTGCAGCCAGTGGATGCTGGGTGTGTTCAGTAATGTTTGGAGCTTCAGTTGAAGCTCATATCCTCAGAAAACATGGCCCTGAGGTGACAGACTCCCTAGTATCACTGATTTATCCCAATTTCTCAATAATGCAAATTACCCCTAAAGAAATAAAAAGGAGGGGGATAAAAATGGGGAAATGGCGGAAAAGTGAAGAAAATAATACAGAAAAGCTAAAAGGCCAGCTTTACTTGTATACTAAAGCTTTTGACTGGATATTGTTTTTGTGTAGTCCCACCTCCTCATAAAAAAAAAAAAACAACAAAAAACCCTAAAAACAAAACCAAAAAAAACCCCCAAAAAACCTCACTCAAAAATGGCACAAATTAGAAGCCAGCAAATACATTTGGAGTTTGGACTTAGATGCCAAATTTCCACAAAGTCAGTTGCAGTAACCATAAAGATGAGACAATTATCTCTGTAATTGCTGAAATATTTTCCAAATAGACTCAGCTGAACATAAAATTTAATATTGTGGTTTTTTCATACTAGCATATGGTAGTGAGAACTTTGGACGATCACAGGTGGCAGAGTCTTGGAAGGTTCAATGAGAAAGTTGATTGAGATGTGGTCTGAATAATTTTATATTTTAGGTGAAAATATTCTTCATTTCCTAGCATGACTTTGTAAGAGTCATATACCTACTTTTTTTGGTGTTGGCTATCCTCTAGATTCTGGAAACCTTTCTGTATCCTGAGAACAAATCACCCTGAGGGGGCAGTCCCAGTTAGCTCCACTCTGTGTTTGCTCTCCCACTGCTTCAAACAAACAAACCAGAATGGTGTGAGTGCCTTAGGCTTCCAGAGTGATTTGCAGGAGCATGGTTTCTTTGACATAGCAGATGAGTAGCCTAGCCTCCCCTATCTATCACCATGTAAATCATGACATGTAAATGTGGCAGTCTGGTCAAATGCCACGTTCAAATCTCCCAATTTAGATTCTTTATGGTGGATCATTTCAATATAGAATTTCAAGACATAAAATGCCAGACCTGTATGTGTTTTCTGTAAATCTTGAAGTGTCTTCTACCTCTGCAATATCTGAACACAAACCTGACTCTTGCTCAGGGCAGTAATCCCACAGGATTAAGTCATACTGTAAATACCAGACAAATTACAATCGGATTAGATGGGCAGTCTGTTCATTTACTCAACACAGCTGCACTCCAGAGTCTTTTCACCGCTGGTGTCTATTTATAACACAAATGTGTTCTCCTTAAAGTAAATGAACACAATTTCAATTTCATATCTCTCTTGTTCTTACCATTTGTGGCCAATAAGGAGCACATTTCTACTCCCTAAGGAGTAAAGAGAATGCTCCTTGAGAGGCCAACACAGCTCTTCTTGATACAGATCTGCAAGGCAATATTTAGTTTAAATTTATCAGTGAATAGTCCTTTGAAAGTTTTGCATTCAGTTTCAGTCAAGTAGAATATAGAAAACATATTCTGGAGATAGGTATGACACAGCAGCACAGATATGCTGAAATTTCCCAGGACTTGGAATAGTCATGGCAGGAATTTCTCCAGGTTCCAAACTTGCTTACATTGGTGAGCAGACAAACCTCACCGCGTAGATCTGGTGTAGCATGGGGTTTACAGTGGATTTCTGCTCACTTCTGAATGAGAAGCATGCTTTATAATGTATCACCTGCCAAAATCTCCCTAGCACTTAGCTGAAATTATTTATAAATGTCACATCACATCCCTCATAATTGTTCCCAATTACAGGAATCACCTTGCCTTTTAGATACAAACTTGCTTTCATCCAGCACACAAATCCGGCGTTACTGCAATCAATTAACGAAACCCTACTGAATCATGGAGCTGAGACTTCCATAAAACAGGAGTAATGACTGCAGGCCATGAAAACTAAAGGCAAATTAAGCAAACTGCTGCACCAACTAGTATTGTCAGTATCTTGCTAAACTGTATTCTCACCTTCACCTTCTGATTGCAGAGTCGTTATTCCTGATGTGCACAGAGATAAATAAGAATAATACCAAGGCTGGAGAAGTGGAATCCATGAGTCAGGAGGGATGTGTTGTAGGCCAGCCCAACTGATTGCCACCAAGCATCTCCATTCTTACACACAGGCATGTCCTCACCCAGCTGCAGGGGTGTGAGGCACACAACTTTGCCCATGGAAACCCAGAGGGGGTGTCCTGCTGAGCACCCTGAGCATGACCCAAAGGGCTGTGGCCGCATTGCAATGAGTGACATAACAGAGTGGCACAAACACAACCAGAAAGGCAGTGTGGAATTCACTTCCCTTCCGTAGTGATACAGTTCTGGAAACCAGAACCCTCTCTTTTATCAGGTATAAACCACAGCAGTTTATCATACCATATTGAATATGTTAGAGCTGTCAATAGCCATAATATAGTACCTACACAAACATGAGATCAGCTGCTCTCCAAGGACAGCTTTACCATTAGGCAGGTGTCAAGAATTCAAGGTCATGAACAGCTTTTACTTAAGTGGAGGAGAGAGGATCCCAAGTTTGCTTTGCATTGAGACAGGAGGTGTTAGAACAACCTTCCACTGCAGGACACCCACTGAACAGGAACATTTCTGCAACAGAAATACTGGTGCCAGGTTCTGCTTTCACACATGTGATTCCTGTTGATTTCAAAAGGAGTTACCATATTTCACTAGCTCAGAAGTACATGGTGTACATGGTGTAAATCTGAATGCATGTGGAACACTGATTTTATGACACAGCATATGACAAGTCGATATTGGCTTAAGGCTTTCCTGCACAGCCTCCTTCTGTGCTTTTCTTCCTGTATGGGTTTAGAGGTTATGTGCATTATAGGGCATGTTGTTTTTCAGATCAATTCACAGCACAACCTCCCAACCAGTCATACCAGTCCAGCTGAAAGAGATATTCCATGGCACAGCATGGAAGGAGAGCAATGGTTTACATTGAATCACAGAATCGTTTAGGTTGGAAAAGACCTCCAAGATCATTGACCTTAACCTTTGCCCAAGGCTGAATCAAGGTTAAGCTGGTACCTGTGGTTGCTATCATATTTTCCAGGATTTCTGGTGAAGTTAAGGGCAATCAGTGGATCTTTGCAAATAACCTTCAACAGCTACTGTTTGGTTATATTGCTACAAGCTGCTTAGATTGTCTTAGCATCCATCAAGAAAGAAAGGATATGACATGGTGAGAAGATCTCAACTCACATGGAACCTTTACAGCTGTGGAAAAGTTAATGAAAACTGACTCTTTTTGCAAGACCAAACCTTGAACTGTACTTCTGCAGTGCAGTATACATACTTAAAAACCTTAAAAATATAACAATATGAAGACTAGAGCAACTTTAGAAATAATAATTTTTCATTACAAGAAATTTATATAAGGAATTCAGACTTCTGAGATATTTAATTTTTGCAAGCATTTGATTTAGTAAAGTACAGTGTCAGATATTACTCTACAAAGAAGAATGAGGAAAAAATTACGTCAAGGACTTACTTTCTGCAGGTTCCTTAGATCTTCTGCCACTGGAGGACTTCCTCAGGAGACTTCGTCCTGAGGTGAAGAGGCTAGTTAGTTCCTCCAGAGGACTGGTGGGTGTCCGAGAACGGGAACTGCTCTGAGATGATGACCCGTAGGTGCTGACTGAGACACTGACCATCTTTCCTCCTTCTTGCAATGTGTTTCTGGCTGTAGAATGAGGCACTGATGGAGAGCTTCTTGAGAGACTTCCTGAATGTACAGAGTCATAAGGTGGAGGTCTTTTGAGGCTTAAGGGGGTAAGAGACCTACCCATACTGACAGGAGAAGGTGAGGCAGAGTGACTTTTAGGATAACCATGTGGAGACTGTGTTCTGTATAAGGTAGAAGGATGAGGAGGTGAGGAGGTGTGCCCAGGGGTGCTAGTTCCATGAGATACTGTCTGGTCTTTCTCCAGTTTTTGATGGCCTGGTGTATGAGGTGGCAGTGAAGATGGAGAAGCTCCAGCTTGCTGTTTGATGTAAGACACATTTTCTAAAACGGGAAGCTTTGTCACCTCTAGTGGAGTTAGAGGAGACTCGTCAGAATTCGGGGAACACTGCACTGGTGCTGGTGGGAACACCAGCAGTGGAGGTCTGTGAGAAAGCAGGTTTGGAAATGGCGGGGGTATGTCACAAAGCAAGCCCTTGGGAGTAGATGGCACTGAAGACTTGGTGAAATCTAGGTCAGGCACTGTGGGAGTAGCACACTGAGAAGAACAAGTGTGATGGTCATATTCACATTGACATTTTGAATCTTGACCTACATCATCAAATATAGGGTATTTCATCTCCTCGTAGACTGCTTCACTTTGGTCATCCTCATCTTTTTTGAAGTCTCTGAGAATATTCCCAACCATTTCAATATAAACAGGCTCTTCTTCCTCTGTGTCTGGAGCAGGACTGCTGACCTGCGAGAGAGAGGCATCCCTAGTGAGCGTTGTCTTCATGGGGCCATGCTTTTTGATATACGTTTCATCAAAAGATGTGCTTAGCTGAGTGTTTGGATTTCGTTTCGGCTTAGGAGGTGGAATCTTCTTTGTATACTCATCACTGTGAGGTCTTGGTTTGGCTGACACTGAAAACAGAATAAAACATGAACTAGTCAGAAGCCTGTAACACACTCTGTCAATGATAGGGTCTCTGTTACAGTGTCATAATTATGAAATGGATTTCCTGGGACCAGCTTGTTGCTGGTTTTCTCTGGTATTACATCAATAGAACACTATAAAAATAACACTCGATCCAAAACACTCCTAGACTTCTCCCAGAATGCTCTGTCACTCCAGGATTAAGTAACTAGTGAGCACTTCCCTTCCTCCAAGACATCTGTCCTTTCCCAAACTCTTTGGGACAAGGAACTTTCCATTTTTAAATATTATGCTTTTCAAATATCACTGTGGGATTTTAAAGACCCAAAGAGATGCCAACGACATGACATTTAGTATCAAAATGAACTCCTTTTGGTTCCAAGAGAACAGTTAATATCCTGGACAGTCATACTGGAATGACAGTGACGTAACTCTGCAGTGACAAGGGATGAATCAAGACCTTTTTATTTATAGTAACTTCTTGCATGAAGCACAATTGTCTCAGCACTAACTGAGAAAGAAAATACTCATACACAAGCTGTAAAATCTCTGTTGAGATAATTCTAGTGATTTATTTGGACTCTATTCTGTTGTTAACGAGATTTCTGTGAAGTCAAGGAAAAATAAAGTATCTCACAGATTTGGATCTTTTCCACACAGGTTGCTTATAGAACCTTATAAATCAAAACATGGTGATGAAATTAATTTTAAATGAGAGGTCAAGGGTTTCTTGGAAATTATCCTTTATGAATTAAACAATAGGGAAACCCATGCAAATTACATTTCGTTCACTTTGCATAAAGAGCTAATAAGACATCTCATTAAATGTTAGGGTTAATAAAATGCCTCATTAAATGTTTAAGTGAAGTCAGTTTTTATCCTAAGCAGACTCAACAAACTTGTTCAGAAACAAAATTTATCACATACACTAAATGTAGTTTATATTTCTAGAAGGTAATTGGTAAGTTCCCCAGTTCAAACAAACAAACACACAAAACTAAACTAGTGGCCAGGTTAGAATGGCAGCTTTCCTGCCTTTCCAAATTTTGTTGCTCCCTGTAATCACTACTCCATGTCTGCCACTTCGAACTCAACAGTCAGAGAAATTTCCAGACACCTTCTGCTGACCCATCAGCAAAAAGCCAGCAAATGTCTGACATTAAACCAGGCAGGCAGCACTCATGGAGTTGAAACCCCTCTTTTAGAAACAGCCTTAAACATATTCCTAAAGCCGGCCATGAGGCAGTGCTCTGCCAGCTCAAAGACAGCATTTTGAGTCCGGGAGGAGGCTGGCTCAGAGCTGGAAGACACCTGCATTAAAGCACCTTACTAACGTGATTTGGTCACTATCAAAGGAGGGTTCAGATAGTATTATCACTTTGTCACACTTTTGCTTTGATCTGGTAAATAACTTCTGTTCAATTTCCACAAGGCATAGCAGTAAAGGCAGATGATAAACAAGTTTTGTTTGAGAATAGGGAGCTGTGAATCTGTTCGTGTACAAAGAAATGAGACTACTCTTTGTCAGCAGCATTTGTTTTAACTTAACACATAACTAATGTACAACAAAGCAAAAACCAAAAGAAATCTTGCCAGAATTAAAAGGAAAAAAATACTCAGAAATTATACTTTCATGGTGGTTCCAATTAATGTGTTCCACTTTGCAGCAGGCTAGGGACATGCAAAATCTACCACAGATAAGAGTGTTTGGTAGCTTGATCGTTTTTCACTATGTGGGTATATCCTAGTGCATTTTAAATTTGTCTTTTTAATTAACTCAGATTAATTTTCTTGAATGTATTAGGCTAGACTTTTGGGAATAAGATGTAGGCTACCAGAATCATTTGGGCTTTGCAGAAAATATTACTTGTGATGTATTTGACAATACCAGCAGATCTTTCTTGCCTGCTTCCAGCTAAATCACAATTACATTTCTGTTTAGTCTCTTATTTGTATGTTTGTATATATTCCAGTAGCATAAACCTGATCTCAGTCCTCTCTCCAGCCTCTGTTAATCTGATTTACAACCCTTTCAAAAGCAATCTTATTCAGACTGATGTCATTAAAATGAAGTGAGTCAATGAAACTGGCACAAACTGCCTGATCATTTGTGAGCATGTTGTACATGACCTGAACTCTACTTTAGCTGCATTTGAAAATCATGTATTTTGTACACAGAGGCTTCTCACAGTCTTCAGTTCTCTGTGCATCATGTTTCCATAACTAATGGATATCTGAGAAAGGAACATTTCCTGGAAATGGAATATTTTCTGGAAAGGAACATCCTCTGCTTCCTCAGATCCCTGCTCCCAGTGCTGCCTGCTACATCTTCTGTGCCACAGGTATCATGCTGGGAATGTGCTCTGCCTTTCTGCCACAACCCCATTTTTTGATGTCTTTATCTGGATGGATGTTAATGATGGACAGAATAATAACAAGCTGAGTTGCTCTTGTGCTGTGGTCATTCAAGGCTAATGTTAACTGATATTTTTTCTAAAAATAGCCAAAAGCGATCACAAGTACTATGTTTTTAAATTTCTAGGAAAATCATATTTTCCTCTTCCCTCATTCCATTTTCACAATTTTTATCCAACTGAAGAGGTTTCTGCTACATGGTCTAAACCTGTCCTTAGGTGTTGGTGTTCCCATATACAAAATCCACAGGTTATTACATTACAAAGGAGGAAATGAGAAATGTCAAGGAAAAGAGATTGATATTCTGCCATCTAGTCTTGTATTTTTGCATGGGTTGAAATTAAGTGCCACAGTGACACAAAGAGCCTCATCTGCCATTGCATGATATGTAGCATTAGCCTAGGATATAATGGTGACATTATCAACAAAAAGGTCAAATGACCCAGTCTTGCTGTGTGAGACAGAGTAAAACATGACAAGGTGATTTACTTTCCATTTGCTATCTAAAGCATTTTTCCTCTGCTGTAGTTTATTTTACTAAACCATCTGTTTCCAGGAGGTGGGGGTGTTACTGAGATCTTTTTCCCTTCTTGACAAATTGGACTTTTCAAACTAAAATTTTAAACTAAATTGCTTAAATATTTTACAAACCTTAAAAGGTAAAAAGGTACCTACTATGTTCTGGACAGAGCATGAATATTTCCTGCTATAAGACTTCCTAGAGAAAATACACAGGCAAATGGATAGAATAAATAACAAAGAAAGCTTTTTATCATTACTGGGAACAGAGGAACTGTTCACACCTACTGGGAACTCCCTCAGCTGCAGGAAGACATTCAGGAGGCAAACTGAACTATCTTTAAGAAGGCTATGCTGCAAGACACATTTAACAAAGGTTTCTACTCTGAAACACAGCTCCGTGGCACGGGCTGAACTTTGCAGCACACCTGTATTGGAATACGGATCATAAACTACCAATCCAGCCCAGAAGAACAGGGAAAAGTAACAGGAATCCTGTAGCTAAACAGAGCTGTGTAAGGCTAATGAAAGGAACAGGGAGTATTTGTGCAGTTCCTGTGTTACCAACATTAGATAGATGTGATGTGCCTGAATGCAGAAGCCCTGGCAAGATTCCACACCCAGTGAAAGGAAATTATTTGGCAATCTCCAGAGAGGAATGGGCAAGTTTGCTTAAAGTACCAGACATTTATCAGGCAGAAAAAGCATTTGGTGACTGCTGGGAACATAAACTTCTATGAAAAGCAAAGCACGCTGGCATATTGGTGATACGCATACTCCCGTGTTGTCTGCTCTAAACACAGAGTAATCAAGTGCTTTTCAACATGAATTACTATGTCCTTGATGAAAGCGTTGCCAGTAACTTGTGTTGGGACTCTGCCACATGTACATGAGAGCACACGGGTCCCGATCCAAAGCTAAGTGGAAGAAATGAAAGTGAGAACTGTTTCTTTCCCCGCCAGGTGCAACTTCCCTCAAACATCTGTCTCAAAGTGCACCACAAACCTCTTGTGAGCGCTCCTATTACAGACACACACAACCACAAGACAGCACCAGGCCTGTGAGGACTCTGAGCACCTGAAAGGTGCTCAGGGGACGACGCTCAGCACATGTTCCATGGTCCTCTGTCCCCAAAGGAGCTGCCCCAGCTGCAGGAGCTTGGAATGCTGTGTCAGCACCTCCTTATTTGCATCAGAACCACCCAAACTACCACAGCTGATAAACTGAAGGCACAACGATCCTTGCAAACAAAAGTTAACTCCCCCGAGTTCCCATGGCTTGGGCAGGAACTCTCCACGTTTAGTAGGGCACTCCTTCTAAGCAATCATCTGGCTCTAACAAACTTTAAGGGAAACAGGAGATGCAGCTCTAGTAACTCCAGTTCTCATCTCGAAGCAAGGAGCACAGTGCTTAAAATAGCCTCATGGAAGCCCTACTGAAGAAGGAGAATATGACATTTTTGAAATGAGATATTTGTAGCGCAAAGGTTATGCATAGCTTTCAGACATGCCCAGATAATCTGCCTTTCATAGTTAATTTTGGAAATACAGAATGCTTCTGGTATTATCCTTCTGAAGTATTTTTTTTATTCTTTAAGGAGAGACTGAAATATGAAAATGTGTTGTCAGATTGTTGTTTATTATTTGCTCACAGTATAAGGACTGAGTGAAAACATCTAAAAATTAAAAATAATTTTGTCATTTAATATGGTCCTTTGGGTATTTTCCAGCTTTCACAGACCATTCCAGTGAATTGCGCTGTTCACTGTAACAAAGAGAATAAAACCGCATGTAATAGGAAAATTCCTCCCTTTCAATTTCTACGAGAGGCTATAGATTCAATGAAGGAATGATTTGGGACCTAAAACATTTTAAAATTCTTTAAAATATACTTTAAATGAAGAAGGAATTAATCTTGCTTTATTTTGGTGGGTACCTCTATCAAAAAGAGCCTCCAGGAGTGAAAGGAAATAGAATTTCTTTAATTAAACCCTGAATGTCCTGGATACTGAATCACAGATGCACAGACTCTGATTTAGATCGCATAATTTAAAGAGAACATCCAGCTCTAGGGTAGTACAGAGCCTATACATATATGTGCAAGTTCAAGACTATGAACAAGCAGTTCATTTCATTAAAGCCAGTGGGGTTACTCAGAGTTGCACAGGATTTTAAGTGCATTTGTGCACCAGTGCTTATATTGGGTTAGATTTCATTATCTCTGTAGATAAAGTTTGAACATTCTTAGTGAAAATGAATTTTAAAAGGCACAGTCCTCTGAACTGTGCAAAAGACTGGCACTCAGGAGACCTGAGTTTAATTCATCTCTTTTCACAGGCCACAGGGCTTCACCTGCCATTTTACCCCTTAATGCCACCTTTCAATATTTCTCTTTTGCCAGGTTAGGCTCGAAAGTTTTTTACACAAGGGTTTTATTTTAATTTATTTGTTTATATCAAAATTTGCACAGGACTTCCTTGTCATTGGAAAGCAACAGTAGAAAATAATAATAATAAAAAAAAATAGTTATGGCAGTGTTGAACATGCGTCTTTTCTTCTCCAAGAAACATTTGAAGGCAAATGTTCCTACACTGTAAACAGCCATAAAATAGACATTCAAAGATGCATCTTAGCAAGTGATTATTGAAATGTCATCAATAGTTCGAAGTAACATCAGAGAGTGTATTTCTCTCAAGAAAAAAAACTGGCTCTAAAAAATAGCATTCTCCTGACGGACACAAGGCCTTTCCCTGCAGGCTACCTCCTCCTTTCCTAAAAGATGCTCTAAAAGAGGGGAAGCACATGGAAGGAATAATAGAACCGTCTGATTAATTCAAACAGGCAATAGGTGGTTTCAGCACAATGGTTTCAAGCAGTACATATTTTTTCCCCCTCCTGAATCTATTAGCTCTTACTTGAAATTATTTGGGCATTTAAAGAGAACAAAACTATGCAAAAATGAAAGGACTAAAAGTCAGTGTCGTAAAATAATACTGACATACTACTTGTATGTCTCAAGGCTATGATTAAGGAGACTTCCTCAAAAGTATTCTGGTCCCTTTATTTTGGCTACGACTTCTTTTGCTTTTAAAATGATTGATTTCTGCTCTAATTCAAAGTGGTGGAGAGCTAGTGGCTCTGGGAGTGATACTCCAGAATTAAACATCAGTACAACAGGGAGCAGAATGGGGGCCTGCAGTTAAATCCAGCTTTGCATTGCTCCAGCAGTACAACCACTGCAGCTGACAGGCACCGTGGTTGGAGACATTCTGCTCCCAGGGTCAGCTCAGGGCTGTGTATCTGGGCCACAAAACTGAACTCCCAGCCCCAGCACCACAGCCCCTTACCCTCTGCACATGCCAAGGTTGCCAAACCTTCCTGGCACTCACAAAAGCCAGCCTAGGGCACCAGTGCCTTGCTGCCAGAGCCTCCCCCAGCACAGCAGGGGCTGCCAGTCCTTTGCTCTGCAGCATTGAGACAAGGGCAGACCCAGAGGTGCCAGGATATGCCAAAACCTTTGGAGTATCAGCATGGTGAAGAGAGTTCCTACGTAAACTGCCTCGTTCCAGAGCAGACTGACTTCCAGGTTTTCTCCTCCACAGCTCTCCCTTCTCTGTGCATCTACCTGGCCTACTACCCTTTCCTACAGTGAAAAGGTCTCCAAAAACTTACAAAAAATTACAAAGTGAATGTCTGCTCCTGAATGCCGAGCCTTGTGCTCTCCTATATTTTGAACTTCACATCCTAGTCTTTTTAAAGAATGAGTAACTGATGTCTCTGATTTTTCCAGATAACATTGATTAGGCAAAGAAAAAAGAGAAAAGGGTATTTGAGAAATAATTACAAGTTATTTACAATCAGGCTGTTCTGTACTATTCACTGAGGCTAGACGTTATTGTCAGTTGGCATAGGCCTGGAAAGGCAGAAAAAGCAAGGCTTTGGATAATTAAGGAAAGAATAGTCAATTTGAATCATCCTCCTGTTACAGAGAAACTGATGTGCTGAGTGCAAATGGAGGCAAACGAAAATCTCATAGTAACTTCTTTGAGGTTACTCTCTGAGTACCCTCTGATGGATACTCTCTGGGTACCCATCTAGAAAAATATCCTTGAACTAATATCACCAGACACAAGGGGCCAGGTCTCTGGCATTATATGGGTTTAAGTTATAGAGGTTCCAGTGGAAGAGGCTCTAAGGACAGAGAGGTGGGAGGATTACTGGGGAAAGATCCTCACACTGCCCACACATGCAACGAGTATTTTCGAAGTTCTGGTTTATTCTGAAGTCTGTAATATGCAAAACAGATTTTGCAACCAGAGTTACAGTGACAATAAAAAATTCTGAAGGAATTCTAGATAGAGAAAGGCAATTGGTATGGAAATTTCTCTATCACAAGCAGCATTAGGGAAGAGTGTGCAAACAGACCTACTGAATCATGCATGCAGACAAATTAATTTACGACGTCGATATTCATGTTGGTTGGAGTCTCTTGCGCAGGAACCTATATAGAGCTGAAGCACTGAGGGGTTAAACAGGTTCACAGCAGAGTACAGTAAAACAGCCTCAGAGCAAAAACATCAGTAAAGCCCTTCTAGTTTATAGCAGCATGTATGGAGTCTTGACTGCTATCATGAAAATGAAACCTGAAGAGTTTGCTGGTTTACTGTACATTAACTGCTATTCTTACAGCTCCCCAAAAACTGACTGTATTTCACACGGAGAATGATGGGTGACACCAGCTTTCTGCACCCCCCAAATCAGCATTTTTGCTGTGGTGCAGTTCTCGTAGAGCTGTCACCCTGCACTAGCTGCCCCTTCTCCCTCTCTACAGCTACCCTGCAGCTTTTCCCTGAACATTACACAGGAGATGGTGAGGCTCTCTATTCACTCTGAGTTTCTACAGGCTGTGCCATGGGATGGCTGCAAGTGCAGCAACATCTCTGTTGGCCTGTAGAAAGAAAAGATCCCTCCTCTGTCCAGAAAGGGAAGCGTCTGTGGGTGTGTGAAGAGCTGAGTCCCATTAACACATGCCTTAGACGCGTATGTCATGTGAGCTTGGTGTGTAGAGGACACCACTGATACCAGTGAGCCTCTGAGGGGTGAGTTGCTTATTCCTATGTTACCTGCTGCCCAAAGGCACTGAAGACCCCTGCAGTTCCAGTTCCTATAAACAGAGGCAGACTCCAGTCGGAATGCAGCTCCTGGCTTCACAGCAACAACACTGCTATTGATTACTGCCTCTGACAGCTGAGGGCAACCATGTGGGAAATCATTTGCTGAACTTTCACGAACTTCTTGGAGAAATTACAGCACACAGGCTTTCTGACCCAGTGCTCACAGACACACGGAACGAAACAAATCTTTGCAAGACTTCCTGGCTCTGAGGGATTTCTAAAACCAGGACACGCACCCAAATAGTGGACTCCTACATTATTTACTGGAGAAATGGTAAAGGAAATCAAGCTAGAGAAAGAACAAATGCTAAATGAAAGAGTAAATTGAACTCACCTACTTTACTTATCTAGAAAAATAGTCTATATTTGCTCACTTGATTTTTTGTTTTTGTTGACAAACAACCAGACCAGAACACTAGCAATTACTATATGCAAAAACTTGAATAATTTATCCAGAGATATGAGACTCTTCGTTTTTCAGATCCACAGAAATGCCTATCTTCTATTTGCAGCTAACATAAATAGGTCAAATGCATTATTTGCTTATATAAGTAACAATCTGTTTGCCAAGCTTCTAAAATAATTGCAGCCTATTAAATCAAACTGGGAGGCCTACCAAGGTGGTATTGTGCAGTATACTGAGCTAGTGGGGACTTCAACATGGGATGTGCTGTGTGCAACAATTCCACGAGCACGGCAGCCCCACACAAGCTCCTGTGCTTTCTTGGCACCAGCACCAGTGACAAGGAACCACCAGATTTCAGCAACCCCCTCTTCCCCAGAAGTTCAGTGGGCTCTGTACAGTTCTTTCCTTGAGGCAGTTGTACAAAGAGCCTCTTGCTGCCACTGACTGACACATCCGGCAGGTCTTTCCGCCACCACTGAGTTCACATTTCAAAACAAAGCACAAAGGTTGATGGCTAGGGTCAGATGAGTCACCACAGCAGGAGCATCAGAAAGCAAATGAGCGACAATGAACAAGAGTTCAGCAAAAGGGGCACTCTTTCCTCTACCAAAAGGCCACAAAATGACCCTGCAGAAGCAGTTCCTGCAGGTTGTCACTGAACATTTTTGGGTGAATATGATGACAGATGAAGTGGACAGAACACTGCCAGAGCAGCTCACAGGTGGGCAGCATTGCCTGGAGATATAACAGCAATAGCGCTATGGTCAGAGGCTGAGTGGTATGAAATACTC
This sequence comes from Platysteira castanea, assembly GCA_013397175.1. NCBI lineage: Eukaryota > Metazoa > Chordata > Aves > Passeriformes > Platysteira > Platysteira castanea. The sequence continues at coordinate 209,383 of VYXC01011363.1, forward strand.
ACTGTAATCAGCTTTAGGAAAAATGCCTCCCAGATATTAATTTTACTTCCATCTCCATAGGGGACTCCTCTCTCCTCCTCAACTCTAAATAAAGTGTTGACAAAATTACGTACAGGCCACAATTTATTGGCTGCCTCATACTCAGAGCTTTTCTGTGTGCCTGGCTTCTATCATTTCATCCTGCATTTATTTGCAGATAGTGTAGTGAAACTAGTAGAGCCTGTAATAGTATTGATCTACAAGGGTCAAGCAGCTGGGCCTAAGCCCCATAAATTCACCTGGTGTAACTGCAGTAGACAGTGCCATTTTGACAGTGTTGTATGCTTGTTTTATTCTTTTTCCAAACAAGCTTTAGGAGAACCATATTCTGTTTCAAATGTCAGGCTTGACCTCATTGTTCCACCTGAGAAGCAAGATGGAGGAGGAAAAGGCAAAGATGGAGCCCAAAAAGGAAGGGGAAAGCAGAAGTTATTGCTATAACCTAGAGTTTACAGCCTGTTTAATTTTGTCGTTGCTCAGAAGTGAAGCTCCTTGCAGGAAATTATCCCCACCACTGAGGCATAGTCTATGGCAGAGCACAGCTCAAAACAGCCTGAGTTCTGTGGGGGTTGTTACACATCATCTCTTGGGACTGTCTGTTCTGTAAACTCATGGCATTCAGCATTTCAGAGCTGCACCATAATGGCAGATCAGATTTTGCTATCCTTATTCACACTCTGCAGCATCATTGATACCAACAGGAGGTTGGGAAAGGGAACTTGAGCAGTTCCTACACTGAGTAACTGCTTAAAGTCTTGGTTTCCACAGTGACTGCCCTGAGTTCACAAGTGAAACCCTGCCAGGTGTGTGGAATTTGACATTAACAAGGACAGTGTTTTTCACATATTCCCTTCTCCACTCAAAAGCCTCTTTCTACAGTGCTGCTCACAAAAGCAGTGTCCCATCAGCTCAAGTTTTCAATGTGAGCAGAAACACTCTCATCATAAGCTGATTGCAAATTACCTTACTAAACAACGCTTTTGTCACTATCTCTATATTACAAAGGAGGAATCTGTGACACTGAGGGACAAGTGAAATGCTCAAAGTCATCTGAGCCAGTGGCTGTTCCTCCACTTACACCCCTGGGAGACAATGCTTAGTATGATTTTACACAAGTCTCCATTTGGCATAACACTTACTGACATGCAAGCTGCCTTTGCAAAACTGGGATCATATGGCAATAAGTCACTGCAGCTATTTGGCCACACCACCATTAAAAATTATTTCACCTTTAACAGAAAAGAAAAAATTCAGAATCATAGAACATTTTGAGTTTTCATGCCGTTGCTTGCAAACATTCACAATTAAGAAAATAAGCAGGCTAGACATATTATCAAGCCTTTCTTCTGCAATAAATATTTCTATAGCTTCAAGCTTGTGCTTAGCACATTTTCCTATGTTTGCTTTTTTGGTTGTGGACTTTTTTCTTTTAATCAAAAGGTTACTTACCATCCTATTCACTACAATTCAAATATTAAGAGACTTCTATTGTCATAAGAAAAATCCTAACCTCATTGAAACTGAGACTTCTGGCATCACCCCCGTGATTCTAAGGCAAGGTTTATAGCCAGTGCATCCTTTGGTATTCTACCAAGAGGAAATAAGAGAGAGCTCCATTTGCAGTCATGCATGGAGGGGAGAATGCCAGCAATTTCTTTAATCCCACAAAGCACTGTTAGGGCCAACAGTCCAAAGGTAATACTGTTCCCAAGACAGAGTTGGGTTTTTCCAGGCATGCTTATGCTCAGAGAGTCCTGTACTTATACAGGTTTTGTTTTACTAGGAAGCGTATGGGGAGCTTTAATTCTTCAACTGTTATATGCAAAAGGGCTGTGAATTTGAAGGTAGAGTATTTATGATTATCTCAGAGAAGTGGTGGAAGCTATGGCAAATAGTATACCACTGCACTGGAAATAGATGCCTCTTGCTGACATCAAGTACACCATGCTCCAGCTTTTTACTGCCCACTTCTAAGCCATTCCCCTACCTGAACTAGCAGCCAGCTACAAATCACATCAGACTTTGGGGTATGTGCTTCTTGTTTCACATGCCAGAGATTTAAAGTTACGGCCGCTAAAATTAGCACCAAAATTATGCGTGCGTAGTTTTATTGTTTCCTCTCTCGCATCTGTGAAAACCCCAGGCTGGTACACTGTGATCTCCAGGCAAGCTGATGGCCCTTGAAGAAGAAAGGAAGCTGAGCTCTGTGGAGCTGTCAGTGCTGTGCACGTTACCCCAGCACAGCACTGTTTGTACACGGATGGACGGAAAAGCATGAAGTGCCAAACACAGTCGTAGCATGTCAGGCATATGTTGCCCGATGTCATCCAGCATTAAGCCAAGTGGAAGAGATGAAAGCAGAAAAGCAGTGCACCAACCAAGACTACTATATTCAAACAGTCATTAGAAAGAAATTACCAATGAAACAGAGGCTGGCCATGACAGGATCTCACCTGAAGCTAGACTTGAATCTCTTGGGATGCGATTCTGTAAGCACTGCGAATTCCCAGTAAAGCCAATGTGAGTGCAGGGGGCACAAGATATTTTGAGAGCTCAGTCAGGCTTCACTCCATGAGGATTTGTCTCATTTGGTTGTTAAAGTGAGAACAGAATTAGGCTGCCAGTTAAAAACAAGGTAAGACAAAGAGGTGGAAATCCAATGTATTTGCTGTAGAATAAAAAGTGCAGCTGTTTTGTGGGTTTTTTTTCCTTTAATTCCAAATTTTGCCAGGCATATCTATTATCACAGACCAGCTCTGAGAGTAAACAGGGGCTTTAGGGTTTCAGTCTGATCCCTCAAGCCCTTACTTATTTGTCCACTATGCCTTTAACAGACAAACATGCCAAAGACAGTATGCAAAACAAAAGTGTAGTAGGAGTATTCTCAGATTGTTATTTTTGCAGTTTCAGAGGCATTTCATTTTACTTAACAATTTGTGATGTGCTGTCAAAATAAGGCAGGAGAATTAATCCAGATTTCTCCTCCCCTCCTCTCCTGGCCTTGACTTCAGAGCCATTCAGTGAAGCAAAATAATGCAAGAATCCAGTATTTCATAGTATTTCAGCTCATAACATTTCAGTATTATGGTCCCCTGAGGTATAAATAAAACAAAAAATGAAATAAAGTCACAAATATGATGACTTACAGTGACCTGCTGACAATGAATGGATTTATTGATATTATAACCTTACAGTTACATAGGGTCTGTCTATCGAGGTTGCAAATTAACATGCAGTGAACAAGACCACTCACACTTTAGCTTTCTTCAGAGACTCCCTCTTCATTCTGGTCTTTCTGGCAGAGATTATTGATTCAGACACCTCAAAGAGCACATCTGAAGTATTTCCAGGGCTGGGTTGGCTCTAAAACAGCCTAGTGACTTTCCTACGATGTGGAACCTGTGCTAATACTCTCTTCTAGTTCCCAGGTGACTGCACGACTAAGCAGCTCACATTTCCTTGCCTTGTTGGCATGTCCAGGGGCTACAGTGACCTGTAAAGTCAGAGGAGAGCAGCCTGAGAAAATCTCCCGTACAATAGGTCTGCATTAAGCCCAACACTGCTCTCAGGTCTGAGAGGGTTTTTCTGATTCCAGGGAATGATGTGAATTCACTAGCAATTTGGACCTGGGGTTGTGACCAGGCTTATAAACTCTCCTGAGCCCTGGAGTACTGGACTCTGCACTGAGAGTGCAGAAAAGCCTACATGCTCACAGCAGGAGTCACAAATGTTTAGCAGAGCTTGCTGGCCTCATCTTAGGGCAGGCAGCTCCTCCTGGACTGGCTGCATTTGCAGTTAATCTGGTAATCAGCAAAACACTCCCTGAACTCGCATTATTAAGGCTTTTCCATTATCAAGAACATCACAGCTTCCATCACCCTTGAGAGCAGAGCAATAGCTGTACTGCAGGGGAGATGAACATTTAATTTTGGGCTTTTTTAACCCAGGTGCAGAGTCTCAGCAAATGAGCAACATCCTATCGTGAGAAGAGCGAGGACGAATATATAAAGCAACATTGTTAAATAAAGAAGAATTTTAAAAAGTCACTAAGTACACTGGAGAGACTAGCAGAACACAGCTAAAGTACCAACTGCCAAGTCCTGGGCACTGTGTGATTCCCAAGTGGGTAACAGAGCTTCGTGTCTTTTACCAGTGCCTGGTCTATTTTCTGTTCAATGCTTGCAGTTTCCATTAACGTTAATGAGTATGCATATGTGCCTTGAGGGTAAGAATATATTCCCTCTGTGTCTTCAAAACTTGTTTATAGATCCCTCCAAAAATCACATTGCATTCATTGCTCTGCACAGAAACCTGTTACAACAGATATGAGAACTGCTGCATTCATTCCCTCCTTTCCCCTTGCCCTTGCTTATCTGAGGGACAAGAAAACAGACCCGGAAAGAAGAAGGGCTGAAAGAAGTGGTGCAGGGAAGTAAACCAGCTCTGGGAGCTGTAATCTGAAAACTGACTTGCTGCGGAGAGGGGCAAACTGAAATCTGAGCAAAAGCAGAGAAAACCAAACTCCAAAGCACTGACAAACTACTCCCACCACCCACACTCCCAGAAGCAAAGGCTTTGAAAATCTCTAAGCTAATTAATACTAGAGAACAGACCAAAATCTTTGCCATGTCCTACCTGCTTGAATGCAGGTCAGTGGGAAAAAGCTGCTTCAGCAACCAAAGGGGCCAAACACAGAGAGAGGCACAGCTGGGCTGAGTCCCAAGGCAAAGTCAGGCCAGCACTGTCCTCCACTCTTCTGATCCCTGCGGCAGCAAGGATGCTGTGAGGGGAAGGGCTGAGCAAAGGGAAAGACATGCCAGGGTTCCATAAGGAGCTGCAGGGCTCTAACACTGCTGAAGGCACCGTATCCATCCCCATGCCATCTGGACACATGGGGCACACACTTCTCTGGAGTCAGGCATGGTAGCTGATAGCCATCTCCACCTCACTCTACTGACAACAAGGCCTGTGATTCCCAACCTTTCTGGCTTTGACTTTTTCCTTCACTAGTACCAGCCCTTCTCCCAACGTGCACAGTTTCAAGTTAAGCTCTCTCAAGCCTCACAGGCTGCAAGGGATATAGTGCAGCATACAAACAATTATGGGTAAGGCAGCACTGAGATCAAGAATCAGATTAAGGTATGCGGAGGAAAACACACTGCTTTACACATGGCTCAATACCAGCTCACATTATACCCCTATAGCTAATGGGAACCGAGCAGCAGCTTCCCACAGAGGAAAACGCTGTGCTCAAAACACAGTGCAGGCTGTAGGAAAGAGGAAACTGAGCTGTAAAACATACAGTGCACAGTATGCAAGCACTGAGGCCTCTCAGGCACAATGACCCAATGCAGCTCAAACTGAGCACCTGGCTGAGGAGCCCATGCCCTGGGAGGATGCCTTGGAGCTGGAGCTCAGGAGGCAGCACATCCTGTGCTGCCCTGCCATGCAGCCCTTCCTGTTCCCAGGCCCACACCCCAGCACTGCAGCAGCAGTGCAGGCCATAGTGACAAGTGGCCCTTGCTGCAAGGGAGCTCGTTGCAAGAGCCATGGCACAAGTCTCGTGCTCGCTGCAGAGGGCTCTGACAGACTGCACTGCAGGATGCTACTCGCCAGACCTGCCTCCCCACTCCTCTGTCACAGCTCCTGTCACGGGGTGCAGCAGCACTGGTGCCTCAAAGATATGTCCCTAAAACTCTGCATTGTGCTGTGTCAGCGCTGTGCTGTCATGTCAGCAGGAGGCCCAGCAGATAGCCCAGACCAGTAGCATCTTAAACTGGCCTCAGGTCAACCCACCAGAACTCATCTGTCAGTCCCTTTAGTCTTGTTAGGTCTGAATAGGGCTCATTAATGATATGTCTTCCTTTGGTAGGCATGGATGAAAAGATCTGGGAATAAGATCTGGCTATAAGGAGAGACACGTCATGGTTACTGCAGAGGACACTATTTCAAAGTTCAGGTTAAATACATTATTCACTAAGGTAGGAAATAAAAGGAAACCAGCTCTATGCAAAACCAGCAAAAGCGCTAAATCTGTTTAATCCAAACTCTGCTTAATGAGAGTAGCAAAAGTTCAAATTTACAATGAAGATCCACCAGTCTAGCTGACAGAAAACTAGATTTATGAGAGACCAGCTGGACTGCAACCCTGGTTACTGTAATTGCTTTTCTCGAGAGAAAAATTTTCCTTACAAGCTGTCCACCTTTAGAAATTGCTGAGCTCACTGCAAGGGCTTAGAAGGCAGCAGCAAGAAGGATATCTTCTTCCCTAAGACACGTGGAAGAAAAACACTAAACAGATTGAGTCTGTTCAAGAGGTGGGTCCCCTGCAAGTATTTTCCCACATCAGAAGTAAACTTTCCTTTGGCTCTGGCAGCAGCAGAATTACAACCATGAATAGCATTTTGAAAATGCTACTCTTGAGTTTTAACTTGTATCTGTGTGCACATGTTTGTATGTACATGCAAGTATATAGAACCTGCATTTTCATTACACACGTGTATATTATACATACATAAATTAAATTGTATAATTAAATTATGTATTTTATGCGTATTTCTTTATATAATATATTACTCCATATTACTAAGCAGAATTTTAACAAAAAATTAACTTTCAAAATGGAGTTCACTTGTATCTCTCAATTTTTATTTGTACTGCAGCAGATCTCTAAACCTTTCCTGTAGACATGCAGTGATCATATCAAAAAACACTGCTTGAGGCTGGTTACATCAGCCAATAATACCATTTTATTACTTAATTTTTCTGAGGTATTGGGCACTGAAAACAAAACAATTAATTACACTCCTGTATTTTCTCAATAAAGAGCCTTTCAGGATCAAGATTAGATATGCCTTCCACGCTAAAATGTTATTTTAAATTACCCTTTTCAGTTCATTTCTCACTTCCAATGTGTGATGTATGGGGCACAGCTCCATTTGTTTGCTGTTCCTACCATAGTTTGAAAACTCTAAAGAAAAGACAACCCACATTTTTAAAAACCACTTTCTAGAAATCTGTCACAGATGAGAAATGCATTGGGTGGAAGGCATTCAGTGGGTGCATATAAGAGGCAGTCAGAAGAGTAAAAAATGGAATATTAAAGCACAAGAAGGGACACAAAGTGTGGAAACAAAACAATGAAGCTGAAGAGAATGATGCCTTCAGGCTGGAGAGTGCTCTTTCAGGCAGAGCCAAGGTAGGCTGGGATGAACTGGACAAACCCAAGTGTTGCCATGCTGCTGCACAATGAGACAGGGCCCATATGTGTCACTGCAACTTAAGGGAGGATTCTCACACTCCCACAAATATGGCAGCCAGAGCACTTATAGGAAAAGTGCACAGAACCCATGTGGGTGTTACTGCTGCTATTTGTGTTTCAAGAGGAAAAGGCTTTTCAAGCTCATGACCAAATTTCTTCTACGCCTTCTGCACTAAAGTCAGGCTCATACTCAAACCAATCTAATGTTATGGCAGATATTATGATGGGATAAATTCAATATTTTGATTTCACCATGATCAAAAACAGTATCAAGGTTACTATCAGTAACTGCTTTTGTATAAACAGGATCACTATCAGAAAACAAAAAGTAAACATGTTTAATAAAAATGGGTGGTGAGACTGTCCCTGGCTGTCTAGAAAATGTACCAAATTCCTTTTCAAAGTAGCCACAGGGTCAGACAACAAACATTATAGTCTGAATTATTCTGCACAGCCATAAAAAAGATTGAGCTGGGAACAATTTTGTGACAACTCCTTTGTAGAGATTCCACAGTAGTTGATGGAGAAACAATAGCATTTTTTGTTATTCTTTTCCATAGTTTCTGGAAAAGGCTGTAGTCATTCAGCCTGCAAATACCAAAAGTACATGCAAATATGTGAGACACATGCATATGCAAATATTTGAGTACAATATGGACAACAATGACTGAAAGTTAAACCTGCCTGCTCTTGGACTTGAGCTTTCAAAGACCTCCAAAAGACAAAATGAATATTGTATCCTATTGACTTTCTCACCTGAAATTGGGAAGACACAGATTTACCATATCTTGAATTCAAAGTTTGCTACTAGAATGAGAACTGCTACATAGGTGAAAACACAACCAGTGGTCCACAAAAAACCAGACTAGTAGAATCAGACAATTCTCTGACCAAAATTTCATATATTAAATTTTCTTGGAATTAATTTTAGAGCAACAGTAATAATTTCATATTCAGTGACAAAGCTTGTCTAATATTTGTGTCAGTCAATACTGCAGATAATGAACTTTGACTTTCATCTGTACTGCTCATCTTTAGATATTCTCATCAATGTATGACCACGGTGTTTATATAAACATTCCTATATTAGCCAGATTACTGTGAAAATTCATCAAAACAAACATGTTACCTTGGAGTGCACAGGTGATAATACAGCATCTTCTCGTGAGAGCAAAACATCTTAGAAATCCAGTCTGTTCATTTAAACACCATATTGTACCACTCTTGAATATATCTGTGTTAAAAATTTGACTGCTTCCTAAAAAAAACCAAACTAAACCAAAAAACCCCTACAATCTGATCTTTCTACGTATTAAACTCTTTGGTGAAACCCCAGTATACACAGAAACAGGGCAGATATTCTGAACACATGAAAACAACAGTGTGATTAAAGGGTTCTGTCAATTGAAAACCTCCAGGAACTTTTTCATTTTAACCTGAAAGTGTCCATTGCTGCTCTATATGCAAAGCAGCAGAATGAACACAATACATGTCATAAATTAAACATCATAGAGATTCTTAATGTTCCATGAAGGCATTTATTCACACTGAAAGGTAACATTTAGGTATTATCTTTTATGCTAGTGATGGAGTATTACTCATTCATCAGTTCTTTCCAGAGATCTTGCTATGAATATTCAGCTCTTGATTACAATAATGAATCCAAGGTGCTCTGCAATACTTAGCCTCTGGTGTAGAGCCATTGTCATACAGATGAACCAGAGTGAATGAGGCTGCAGTACCACACATGTCACTCCTAACCTCATGTGATGGGATAGATCAAGCTCAACCTGTATGGAGTGGAGGAGGAGAAGTGTCTTTGGAAACAGAAATGTCAACCAATTTCAAACTTTGAAATCTGTCAGAAGGGACATGACTACATACTCCTTCCTTGGACTCAAATATCAGATGGCAGAAAAAGATGAGGGAAAGAAAACAAAATTTTCAGAACCTTCCAGAATGACAATAATGCTGAAGAAAACCTAGTTCTGTGAGGACAAAGGCTGTTTAAGGAGTCTGCCATAACTTCTAAGGCAAAATATTAAGGTGTATTTCAATTATCATTGTTATTATTGTTACTTCAAGTCTGTCAAGTTCTCTTCGTTCTCAAAAAATGAAGAAAATGGCTGTGTACTGATGTAAAACAGACTCCATCCCTAATCATCCCAGAGATAGCGCCAAGGTCAGCTATACTGAACAGAACAATGTACTGTGTGACTCAATGCACACTTGCAGGAATAGTCATTAAACAAAGTTAGAAAACATTAAACCTTTTCCTACTGCCCTTGTTTTGTTTGCAAAACAAAATTCATCTAGTCTTGGTGATTCTGGCTGGGCAGATTCAGGAAGAAAGAGTGCTAAGAAATATTTTAAAGAATTATAAAAATACTTTAACATATAGTATTTTTTAAAGAAGTTCTGAGTAACATAACAGCTCCTGCTTTTCACCTCAGAGCATATCAGACCAAGAAGTTTCTGCTATGCATTCTCTTTTGATATTAAAATAAAATTTGAAAGGCTTTCTGATATGAGTATTTAAATCTCAAACTTAAATGGTTTCTGTGTAGGCTTTGGTCCAGTAAAATTGTGGAAAACTGATTTTTTTAAGGATAGCTACTTAATGCTTGCATTTGTCATGTTAGTCTGCATGGAGCTGATGTCATGGTCACTGAACAGGACAGGCTATGGAAGTAATGAAAAATGTCATATGCAAAATAACTACCAATAGTATAAATAAATCCACAGCTTTGTTCAGCACTTGTGTTCAACTTCACAATCCTAGACATATGTGTTACCATGATTCACGCATTCATTGGCATCTTTGTTATCACTGACAACTTTTTAAAATCAGATTTGCTTAAAAGGGGTCATGGCATGAATGTAGCTAACAAGTACTTCTGGCCACACCACCAAGCAAAGGGTTATGCACAAGGAGGACAGCGTGCTGCATGGGATGTCAAAACTGATATGTAACACAGCAGTGGGAGACACCAGCACTGATCAAAATCATTTGTCCTTAAGGGTTCCTTCCTACAGCTTCACACTGTGAAGCAGAGGCATCCTGATCTCTCCTAGGAGAGAGTACAGCTGGTCCTACTGCTGCACAGAATGTATTTCCAGCATGGAATAAAGGAAGGAGATGATCCCTACAGCGCTAGCTCATCTTTAACAGTGCAGCGTAAAGAAGCAATATTCTTTCTAAAACCATTTGTTAATTCTCTTCTGAATGCTGCACTGGCTGAAATGTAACTGGGAGGAATGGGAAGAGAAAATGTAGACTTAGACACAAACAGAAGCTTTGGGAAATATATTATATCACCCTGCCTAAATTTTTACTCTTGGGTGATATTTCCTTGCTAGGGGTCTCAGGGCCGTGCAGTATTCTTTTTATTAATTTCTATTCTTCACTCCTTTGTTGAGGAGAACCCTTGGCATGGCTGTGGTTTGCACCATGCTAATGATATGGTCAGTGGTCCTTAGCTGATGGGCAGCTAACATTGGCCTACATTCCAACTGATAGCAATCTCTTTTCCCCTTCACTCTGAATAAATGCATCTCATTCGCCAGTATACATCCAGACCATGTAGGTAGTAGAGTTCTGTGACAAATGTCAAAGGCAAAACTATCCAAAACAGTTGGATAGTCCAAAATTTAAACAATAGTGATCTAGGACACCTGTGCTGGCACTGTTAGACGAATAGGGAAATATATAGGTAATTTTAAAATGTGAGATTATCAACTGGATAATCTTAAGACTGGTTCACCAACCCCCTTTTTTCGCAAAGAATTACAGTGTTTACCTTCAGTCCTGTCCGGTAGTTTCCCACTTTTACTCGTTGTTCCTGTGTTGACTGTTTCAGACGAGGTGCTCAGTTTGGTGTTGGGGTCTCGCTTCGGTTTTGGAGGTGGCTGCTTTCGAGAGCTGCAGCTTTCATCATCAGTTCCTCCAACTGAATGAAGAGACTGGGATCTGACGGTAAAGCCACTGGAGCAGGGGTGTGGCAGTCTATCCTGAGGAGCGGGCATTGTCATAAATCCCATGCGGAAATGTTTCCCCACGTAGCTGCCTTCATTTCCTCTTGCTACTTCTCCACCTATGCTGTAAGAGAAATACAAATATAAGTAAAAGATCCACCTTTGCCTGAGCTGTACCTGGAACCAGGGTCTCAGTTCTGCCTGTAATGAGCAGATCATGTTTTTGAGTTTGAAAACAAGCAATGCTCTTCTCTGAAAACCAGTTGACTTCTAGAAAAGTCTATTTTTCAACACAAGCTGCCAACAACTGAGACGTAGATACACTGCGACATATTCAGAATTTTACAAGAAGAAATCAAGATAAGTTTTTGTCAGGTTTCATAGCATTGTTTCTAGAAATTTTTCTACAGAACAAATTTCAAACACTGAAAGTCAGTACTGAGTTTTCAGGAAAACAAGAGACTGTGAGTAGGGCAAAGAATAATACTTAGAAATACAACGTGGTGTATTGATCCACACTCCCTGACACTCATCTTTGACTACAGATGCTCATGTATCTTGGGAAACAAGGCTCGTGGGGTCCAATCGTTTCCCTTGACACTAAAGAATGGTAAAGAAGAAATGTCCTAAAAATTACTTGGATATAGAAAACTCAACACCTCATCAAATCCACATAAATCTGTACCACAAGCAGCTTCAGACTAGTAAATTACAAGTATAGGGGAACAAAAGGCCATGGACTGTGGGACACCAGGAAGAAAATAACCTCCAGCCATTCAGAAGGTACAGAAGAAGGAAAGTTCAGTTGAAACAAGTGCTATCATACCAAGCACTGCATTTTCCTGTGGGTGGCATGACTGAGAATTTGATATTATTCCTGTTCTACTCATGCTTATCAGTTCTGAAAAACAGCTCTTACTGGTGTTTATACTGCAAACCAACAGCACATTTCAGTTCAGGCAAGTCAGTGACTATGCAAAGAAACTCAGCAACACATATAGGTCAACGTGGGCCTCTTTGCGAGGGGGTTTGAAATGGTACCACTGTGGGCACATAGAAATGTCAGTAGAAGAACTGTGAAGTATCAGAAAGCTCTAATTAGCTCCTGTTTCCCCTTCACACAGAGGGAAGCTCTAAGCAGGGTCACTGTACTTCTCTGAAAGTTTCTTACTCGATGTTGCCTTGGGCTGGTGAAGTTTATTTGATGCTGGAACACATTTCCTTTTTTAAAAGACAAGAACATTTCTCAACAGTGTGAAGTGTAAGCAAGGTCATCTCATTTCCTGATACTGTCCCCATCTTCACTGTAGGTAAAACACAAGCTGTATCTAATTGTCCTAAAAGCTTCAGACTGGCAATGGGCAATATACAGCTTTGTGCATGATAAAGCAGAACCTTTGTTTGCATATTATTCTCCCTGAATTTTTATTCCATTTCCTCTCCAAGTATAGATGTTCACTTTCAAAACTGGTTGACAACAGAACAGGTCTAACTGACCACGTGCCACTTTCCAGGGGAGGTGACACCTACCCAGATATGTAAACGTGTGCGCACATGCATGGCACACATATGCACACACTAGTCCATGTTCATAACTGAGTTATTACTAAATCCTAATTGGCATCAATTCCAGAGAGATTTGCAGCCAGAAAGATCAAAAGGTAGAACTCGTTAATTTGAATATTTCTCAAAAACCTGTAGCTAGTTCGAATGATTAACTATGCCTCTACTAATCTTTCATAAATTGTTCTGAAAATAATATAATCCTCTGACACTGGACTACCAAAAGGGCCTGTCATATTATTTAAAGAAGATTACCATCCAAACATGCTGAAGAATGCAGGTGGGGAGTCTGCTTCCTTTCTTAAGTCCATTGGATAATCACACTTAGCAAAGAAAATTTCAGTTTGCCATGTCTCCAACATTACAATTCTTAGCAGTTTACACTATTTGATTACTTCATTGTCTTCACTGCTGCATGAAGGTGTTTGAACCATCCACTATAAGCCAGGTTGTGTTCTGGATGGACTTGCACAAATCCCACTGAGGTGATGTATTTCAGCCTTTTCCTAAGAATGCACAGAACTGCTTTTATATGAAGCATGGGGGTTTTTGACAAACTGCTGCATCATGTATTCCAGAGATTAAAACTTACAAAATGTATGCCTGGTGTCTAAACGTACTATCTCATTAAACAATTAAATCACATCCTTTCTTTTCCTTCCCCTCCCTTAATTTTTCATTCTTTACTGAATTTTAACATCACAGACGAAAATCTCACATGCTTCCTGCACTTCCTCCAGAACAAACAGCCTATAGCCAGGTCAGAGAGAGGTTGCAGGTACACATGGGAACAGAGCTTGCTGTTCAGCATCACAGCTGGAGTAGATCTGGTCTTGCTTTCCTACATCCTCCACTCAGCCACCAGGCAAAACCAGCAGGGCACAGTTTCCCCCTTTTGGCCACATCTAAAAGAGAGTCCATTCATCTTTGAGCTCAGGAGCCAACTCTCAGCTGCTGGTTAAGCACTGTAAACCACAAGCTGAAGAAGACTAGCCTCTAATCCTTGGTTCTGGGCCCTGGTCATTGACCAGGATCACATAAGGCTTAGGCTTGTTACTTATGCTGGCAGTGATTCCCAGTATAGGGCAGCGGGTGTTTCGCAGCTGGGCCCGACCAGTACACACCAGCACAACACAGGGTGGGTGCCAAGTTCACACCTCAGCAATGCAGACCAAAAGCCCCCGTGTGTAAAGAGAATGGAATAACTCTAGACTCACATCTAGAGCACAAGTTCAAAAGGAGGATAGCAGATTTCAAACATGGCATCCCCTGCCCTCAGGCAGCAGCATCCTGAAGGTCCATTTGGGCTTGCGCAAAGCACAGTGCTCCTGTTGCTACATCATGAACCCAGACACAATGAAAGGATTTATTTATATAGTCGTCCTGCTTGCAACCACAGGAATTGGCTAGGGCTAGTGTGTGTCCCATTACAGCACATTAGGCTGATAAAGATTGACACATACATTGTTGTGCAGCAATGACTACAGAGATAGCGAGAAAAAGTAACTGTGTCAGTCTCACTCCATTATTTCTGACAGGAAAGACTCTGTGCTCCTCATTGTACTGATAATGAGTTCTATCTCATTTCAGAACTGTATTATGTGAGTTGCTGCAAGTATTACATAGTTTATTAATATATATGGAAATGCAGATTTGGATTATTCCTCTGGGAAGTTTCAATTTGAACTTGGCCAGGATCAAATGCTTCTCTGACTAAGAATTATGTACAGCATTAAATAATTGTTAAAAATGCAAGACATTTGTCTGCAAAGAGAGCCATGATTATATAACAATCAAATTAATCATATGATCATTCACATTAAACACATCAAAGCTGATTTCGTGTTGAAAAAGCACTTCAGTGTTTGCCCAGGTCTAGTGACCGATGCTGCCACGGGTGGAGAAAAGGGCAGTGCCGCAAGGTTGGTGTCAGACACCTTTAAGAAGATTGTTATGAACCTTCTCCTTTAAGAAGCACATTACAGGACTTCTCCAAAGCCCAACTAACCAGGCCAACGCAGACCATCAAGTGCTGCCAGGTTACATAATCTCTCTTTGGGTGCATTGCAAGGAAAGTGAGCATCCCATCCCTCTCTCTCTTCTAGACAGTGATGGAATTAAATCACTACAACAAATACCAAAACCACTGGATCTGTCTTAAACCAGCAACAACAGATTTCACCTTTCACTTTTGAAATATGAACAAGAGATCTAACTGATTGATCCAGTGAGTCTCATTGTATCTCCAGTACAGCTTTTGTCTGTCAGCTGAGTTTTTTGAGGTCAGAACTGGCCTAGCATTAAACCACACTAGCCTTGCTGCTCCTATAGCAGTGTCAGCCTGCTGGCACATAGGCTGTGGTCATGGCAGTGCTGGGCACATCACAGCTCACTTCTGGTGCTCTGCCTGCTCTGTTCTATCAAGCAGATACTGGAGTATGGATATAACTACAGCACAGAATAATGGAAGTGTTTACGTCTTTGAAGAACTACAGAGGAGAAAGTCTTTTATATTATTCATTTCTTTACACATCACAAGAGTGAAAGTTACAGAGGAAGACTAGACATTAAAAATGAACACAGAAAGTACTCTAGATACGAACAGCATGGGGAAGGTCATGTCCACCTTGCTTTGCCATGAGTCATAACGTTCCTGTTGACTGTGAACATATTTTCAAGTTGTTAAGTAAGAAAACTAAAACAAATTTACATCACATTGCTGAAAAATATCCAGAGACTATCTGCATCAATTGGTGTGGTCTTTTTAGTTTGCATTGTTCCTATTTAATATTGCAAAGAACAATTCTAATTTGCTGTGCAGTTTCATGACTTGGTCCAGGCAGAAAGTGAATTAATTCCTGGGAAACAAATTAATAGTTGTATGAAAACTTTTGTTTTACTTGGTGTTACTGTTTAACTATAAACAAAAAGGAATATTAAATCCCTCAGTGCAGCTGTAGGGAGTAGACATGTTGGGACTAAGACCATAAAATCAGAATACCTTGGAGATGCATTTTCTTCCTAGCCATCTATCTACTCTTGTTCTTGGCTTTCATGCAAAAATTCTCTTATCAGTTTAAATTTACACTGGATTAGTTTCGTATCTCAGGCACCAAGAACCACTTCGTAGTTCTCATCTTTGTATGGTTTCCATTTTTCTTCCTGTGTTTCTTAACATGAGATTTTCTGCTTTTTAGACACAAGTTCAAAAAGGGAGCTACACCTGACTATGAGATTTGACCTTCTAAGCAGGAGGAAGGAGGATGTACTCTGCTGGGAATGTGGCATCTTTGAAGGTATTTTGCCATATCTTTGCTGTGTTACATTCCGGTCTGGGGCCACAGAAGGTCACCATCCTTCTAAGTGTTGAAATTCCAGGCAGCCAAGAAAAACCATTTCGACAGCAGCTGCTTGCTCCTCTTTTGCTTGAAGAAGACTCATCACAAATATTGGTCCGTTTGCTGGCAGAAATTGAGCTGGGATTCTGCAGGCTCCCCTGTGGGAGTGGGGAGAACTATGAACTACAGGACGAGTGAATCACATGGAGGTTCCTTCCCTCCTGGGACACGCAGAGCTAACCCCCCATGACACGCTTCTAATCCACCAGGGAAGCCATCTGAGTCAGAGATGGAAGAAAAGTCACCAAAAAATTAACTGATAATGTAGGAAGAATTTTCTGTAGAAATGACTAATCATCAGCAAAACAAAAGGAATAAAAATACTTAACTGAAGGATTTTATACGAGCTGGCTTGACTGTGAAAACAGCAGTTTATCCCATGGTGCATTTATGTTCTCTGGGTTAAGAGAGTAGCTACTGCTGTTTTAACCGTTCCCTTACTCTTACAGCAGTGAACACCCAGCTGCCCTGCTCATATCAAATGTTCTTCATATGAAGGGTTGAAATGGCTTTGAAATGTCTATTCCCCATCAGAATAAATTATACACACATATACTAAGGATGACACATTTTACTTTGTATCTGAGAAGCACTTTAAAGATTAGCATAAATTATATTTGTAAATTAGAGGTTGGATGCCAAAACAGCAGAAGATATACTATTTTTATCCTCCTAAACATGATTTCAACACACCATGAAATGTAACACTGAAGAAATAAGGACAGGATCACAATCATGGATACAGGAACTACACTGTAGGCATGGTTTTACACAAATCTATACCATTTTTACACATTTATCTCTATATTTTTATCCACACATTTATCTCTATTTTTTAAAATAATACTTCAGAGATCCCCCTTCTTATTCCCAAAGAATATACACACTTTTTCCCCTGCATTACTTTTCTGAAATACTCCAAATGACTCATCATGATCTTAAATCAAGATCCAGAGGATAGTATGACCATCCTTTTAGACATAGGCTAAAGCACAAATGAGTCGTGACAAAGGTCAGATTTGGAGCCATTTTGTGGGTTTGGAGGACTGCCTAAAATGAGCAGCCAAAATGCCTATGCACATCAAACTTCTTCCCCCTACCATATGCCTCTTCTTTTGAGCTAGGAGATCAGGTGCTGCTTAAGAAGTTAGGCCTCTCAGGATATACAGAATACATTAGAGCTACAAAATTAAATTTATTCTTTTATCCCACCTGTCAAACCCACAGGCCCAGGGTTTGATCCTGCAGACATGCAGTGGCTGACATCCCTCTTTGAGTACCTGCATTATTGCACTGAAACACCCAGGAAGCTTTGAGGAAATTGCTTGTGCCTCATGAATCTGTTGTAAGCAACACCACTTGCAGATGTGTGTCCATTGCCCGTTTTGACACTGGGTTATATCTTTCAGCATTCTGTGCTACTGTTGAGAGCCTGCCCTCCCCAACGGGACTCTCAGAAGATTCTCCAGAAGAAATTGTACTGCCACGCCACACATTGTGGCTGCACTGTAAAATTAACGGAGTCCCTGGGGAGCAACCAAAAGACAGCTGTAATCCCTCTGCAGTGCAAAACGGATAATAAAAGCAAAACTAACCAAGACTGTCCACAGCAGAAAATGATGCCAGAAAATCTGATTTCAAATTATGATCTGCTGTGCTCTGCAGGCAACTACTTTAATAATTCAAAAGGTTGAAAATGCTAGCAAGAGTTGGAGTTTTGGGGGGAAAGGAAAAACAAAAAAACAAAAACAAAATCAAAACAAACCCAAAACACTTTATGAGAAATGCTGATAAATTAAGAACTCTCTATGCTATTTTTATAACAAATCTATTATAAGCTAGACAGCTTGGAAAGGAGTAACTGAGGAGTAAGGACCTTTTTGATCCACAGAGAACTCAACAAAATTGTTTTTTGAGTCTGAACAGAAGTGCAGGTACCAGTTCTATTTTCTGCTGGCATTGCTTCTATTTATAGCAGACTGTCTTTTAAACCAGGGACTAGGAATGCCTGCACTGAGCTGAACATCCACAAAGGCCTGACGCTGCTCTCTTCAGAAGGACCACCTCTCACTGCCGTATCTGGGGCACAGGGACCCCAGTGCTGCAGTCCCACATGTGCCTGGTGACCAGCTGATGCACATGGGAGCGTCTGTGGGTTGTGAATACACAACGCTGAAGAGGCTGGAGTGAAAAGTGCTCTGCTGTTATGTGGCTACAGTTATTTTTAATTTTGCATTGGGAGATGCACAGCTAAAAGCCAGCAAATGAAAGCTCATATGTTCAGAGTCACCTAGAATTAGACATGGAGCATATGCAATGTTTAAACTGAGTGCAAATGCATGTTCGCATTAATGGAGTGGGGTTTTGCATCCTGTCAGAAACGGGTGGAGCTCAACCAAGGCTGTGTTTTTATCACATTCACTGGAAAACCACATGGCGCAGACTCCACTCTGCCTGAGCAACTGTGGCTAAGTAAATATCTCAACGAGATATGAGAATAAATTAACATACAAAATAATTTTTGAGCATATCTGTAAGAAAATGTTTCTTTAGTTTTGACTCAAAGTTTTAATGGGATAAAAAGCCTGTACAGAGTAAGGAAGCCTTTTTGTGGATCAGATGCTGTGAAAAGTTAAAACTTGAAGAAATGAATGAAATGTGCTGAAACTCTAAGACACAGACCTGTAAACCAAGTGCTCTGTGTGGGCTAAGATGTTATACTGGGTCTAACCCTTCCAAGTTCAGGCTTATTTCAAACACTGATTGTACAGATACTCTTCTTAGTCCCTCAAGCAAACATGACTCTACTTTTCTTTTAAAATCCAGGCTCAAATTGGATTGACAAGGAAATTATCATTTTAAATAAATGCTTTGTGTGGTACCCAGTTCCAAAGAGAAAGGACTCTGAAAGGGCTCTTTGATCCTGACTGGCAGTGAACAGGAAGAGCAGCATTTCAGTTTGGAAGAAAACCCCTCACAAATTTCACTTTAACATGATCCATAGCAAGACATACAGGGGTTTTTTTTACACAACTAGTGTAGGTATTACCATCTCTCTGTTCCTTCTAATGTCTAGAGGAGAGGTTTCAGCTCTTTTGTCAACCACTACTCTGTATTTTAAGTGGACAGCAGTGAGTATCTCTGCCTTGTGAAATGAAAGAAACCCCCAAAAACTAAGTGAAATACTTTTGACTACTGTAATAAACCTAGAAAACAGGAAAGGGAACCACTCCACAGACGTATACATTGGTGTCCCTCCCTCCTTCCTCCCTGGACAGTCTCAATCTGTTAAATAAAGCTACATGAAATCCTCATGTACATCAGCGTCAACAGTTCTTATCGTCAGAGCCTGGAGAGGTTTGTTCACTAAAATACAAAGTTCTTTTGAAGATCTCCCTGCTTATGTCACTTTCCTATGCATAACAAAGTGATCATTATTGTCACAACAGAATATTAATGTGCTTCACATCTAAATTTAGAAGTAATAATATAAAAAAACTCTTTCCTTGTCTTGATGGATGTCAGTTTCTTAGCCAGGGTTGTCAGAAGCTACTTATTTGTTCAGAGGAATAAATTAAAAAAGACATTTTATTTTCAGAAACACAGTTAATTTAATATTGCATGTCAGAGCATGTGAAAAGCAAGTGTAGTGGGCATATAGGTGGTCAGGACCTAGTGATTTGAGTCAGGAAACTGAACTTTGCAGGCCAGCCAGCAAAAGTACATCTTTCCCCACTCATGCATGTACCCAGCATGACCCTGAACCCTTTCCGCACTGAGGTCTTCCAACACATTCATTGCATCTCCATGCATTCCCTTTAGAAATCAAGGTGAATTGTCCAAATGCAAAGTACAGAAGCTCTTTTCTCCTCTGTAACCATGCACAGAGCTAATGGGCCAGACCCAGGATCTCCAGCAGACTACTAAAAGGTCTTTATGCATACGGGAATTTAACACCAGAGACAACTGGCTACAATAAAAGCTGCCAATAAACTTCCAAAGCTGCCAAAAATCAGCACATGCTGATTTTCATCGCTCTAAGAATTACTTTTGCAAATGGGGATGTTCAGATAATTTTGGGCACTGCTGTGTTGTGCTTTTTGTTTCCTGCAAGAATAGCTTTTTGCAAATTTTTGAGCAAAAACTATGTCCAACAAGCTCTGACAGAGAAGGAAGATGGTACTTAAATGCTCCTTTAGGGACATGTACTTACATTGCCCAAAGGGTCATCACTACAACCTATGAAGCTGCAGTGAAATGGAATTTTGCTAAAGCAACAGCTTGTTTTCCAAGCTGTGAAAGTCTGTGTGAGGATTTGTTAGGGACTTAAACATTAAAACAAAGACCAAACACCCTTGTAACCTGCATTCAATGGTGTAATGCTAAATTAAGTGGGGAATGTACTAGTTTAGTTCCCTGCGTGAGACGTGATCAGCTCTGTTCTGTTCATACTGAGAGTGTGTAAATTCCCTTTATTCCTCAGGCAACTCTTCAGAGCTGTCATTTATTGATTGTCATGTTTGAAGTGTCTCAGCTTGAAGAAATAGTGCTGTGTGTACAGTGAGGTGGTGAGCTGTGGCAACCAAGGTCACACAATGCCTGAACCTAATTTTACATAAAGATTACAAGCCAAAACTAAAGTGCTGTTGCTTTCTTTTGCTCCAAGAATTATTGTTAAAACCTGCAAAGCTGCTGGTAATAAGTTGTAGTGCATGTACATTCCCAGGCTGCTTAAACCCCTTTGAAAAGTCTTCTACCTAGGAACAATAACCCTGATATAATATGAACTGGATTTCCCTCTCCCAAAGCTATATTGCAGGCAGCAGCCTACTTTAAAATAACTGAAAGGTGAAGAAGCTCAGAGGCAACTTGTGTGTGAGCTCCAAGCACTGCAGCCCAAATCAGTTATCTGCACACCAGGCAGCACACAGGGGGTGTGCTCTGTCCCTCAGAAGAGCAATTCAGCTATGCTTTTTAATTATTTATTTATTTTTAAACCAAAGAAAATGCTATACCCTGCTCCAGAATATATGATACCCCTCTCCCTGCCCTGTGGCCCAGTGCCCACACAGGGGACACAGGAGCCTATTGCTCTGTCCTTACTGCACCAGCTACCCCAGAGTTTTCAGTTTTGAGATGCTAAGCAAAAAAAACTTCCTTCAATATGGTCTCATGATAAAAACCTTAAACCAGAGCAGCCTCAGTTCAACCATTTTGGGCCATTTTGTGTAGTACTGGAACAGCAGACTTTCAAGTCCTACAGAGAGTTCACGACGGCATATCTTTTAACAGGCAGCGTCATCCACTTAGCAAATGTAGTAATGGACCACTGAGCTTTAAGGAATAGAATCAGAAAATCATTAAGGTTGGAAAAAATCGTTAAGAGCATTGAATCCAACCATCAACCCAGCACCACCACCATGTTCACCACTAAACCATGTCCTCAGTGCTAGCAAGGATGAACCTTAACTGGACTTCAGACACACATTTCAGTGAATTTGCATGTGAAACGGTTTTGTATCCTACCTAGAATGGCACACAGAAATGTTAATGTTCCTGATGAGGACCAGCTCATTATTCTGGTCTCTAGAATCTCTATTTTATTTTTAACTCAGTAAGAAGTGAAAGATAACAATTGTTAAATAAGAGCTATCAGCACCTAGTTATTTAGCCAGTGGATACACTGTTTTACAACAAAAGCAGATGATTAAAAGTAAGAAAAGAAAAGCTAGATGCAGCACAATTACATTATTGCAGGTCTAAAGTGCCTTCTAGAAATTTTGTGGAGGTAAAGGGTAAAATCAATGTATTTCCCATGGGGGGTTTTGAGTTAAACAGTTACCTGTTAATATGCCTGTTGTCATATTTTCAAGTTTTGCCTTATATTCATAACACACTTAAAATGAGAGCCAAAGCTTTTTTATAATCCTGCTATTGGATTCTGAAATGGAAAACTAAATGCAATCTAAAGTTACAAGACATTAGAAAAACCTTGGGAAATCAAAACTATGGTTAAAAAAGGGATATCTCATAGGTGTATCCAGTAAAATTAGGACAGCTTTGTTTCAAAACCCAGAACATCTTCAAGAGGGCTCACAAAATAATAGTATCAAGGGAAAAAAATATCTCCTAAGGAGAGATTCTCTCCTGTGAAAGCGACAAAATTGAGTTGTCTACTAAATGCATCTATAATTCTTGAAATGCAGATAAAATGCAGATAAAAAAAAAATTTAAAGTAGAAACCTTCACAATACATTGGAGTTATTTATGCATATACTTAGTAATCTGTGTTTTACTGCCCTTCAAGCTGCATGCAGAAACATTTAGATCCCTTTTTAGAAGTGGTAGTATGGAGCATGCAGATCTATAGCTTTGATTTAAAGAATATGACAGGCAATCAGTGTGTGTCAGAGGAAGCCCACATCAGCAAAGAGACATGTAAAAGCCACATTTGAATTTTCTTTTTTAGGACTGAACAGATGAGTGTTTCCTTCATGTTCTGAACACAGTGGGACTGGGAAATAACCTGAATTTCAGGCTAGGAGAAAATGGATTTCTTCAAATTATAGGAAAATGAACAGCACTGATTTTATTCCTCACTTTCAGCAGAATTGAGTAGTGCATAGCAGAAAAAGGAAAGCCAGATGCATTCCAAAGTCTGCTATATATTTCCATTTATGTACACCAGAATTAGCATAACAACTAGAAATTAACTATTTTCCCTGCTTTTTTCACTCTCACGAGATAAACATTAAATTTGGCTAATGAACTGAAAAGAGAAAAAGAAAGTCTATGGATGAATATTTTTAAATGATTAAATGAAACCAGAATACAGAAAGGAAATGACTGGATTCTTGTATTAATACTGATGTACAATGAGAGCAGCTAAAGATCCCCTTTAAAAGGACATCAATATTACTTCCACAAAAGGTTTACACTGTTTGTGAGAATATGAACTGAACCTATTTCAGCTGGGAAGAATCTGATTACAAAGTCACAAAATTGTCAAAGATGCAGACTAGTAGGAAGAAAACATCTAAGCTGATCAAATTGGTTACATTTTGCTTTTGAAACCAGAGGTTCAAATAATTATATCTCAAGTTGGAAAAAAATCCCTACAAAATTGAGAAACCTGAGCAGGACTTCCCAATCCCCTCTGTCCCATTACCATGGACAGTCTCCTCACATACTTTGTCAAAGCCAGGCTCAGATCCATCCCACTGTGCTTTGTCAGAACTGCAGAGCCAGAGAATATAAACAAACTGCCCTGTTTTCTATGGAAATAAAAAAAGGTCATCTTTTTTTCTCCCAAGTCCAGTCACTCGGTGACTACAGAGCATATGAATGGCTGGACAAATGTCTAAGACTGTCCCTGGAGAGGAGCACTCTGTGCCCTCTGCTTCTTGTGGCCAGGAAGAATGTGAGCCAGACAAGTCTCTGTCCTGCTTTTTAACTGCAAAGTGCAAGGTAATTGAAAGTCAAAACAGAGCCTAAGTCACCCAAACCCCAAAGTTTTTGAGATTCAAGCTCCCCAAAACTTCCTTTAGTGACAGTTATACACATGTGTACTGCTCACACATCTCATGCAGAAAGCTTCAGTCTCAGCTAGTGCTGAGACAATGTTCCAATATGTGATTTAAAAATTCCATTGGTATTCTTGGAGAACAATGACCATTGTTGTTCTGTTTTGTTTTGTTGCACTTTCTGTCCTTTTGCTAACTTCCATCCCTAATGTGTTTTATTATTATTCAGGTCCTTGCCCAGTCTGTCTGTTACCTGCTCATGAGAACTCCTGTGGTAGAAAATGTTCCTGCAAGAACCTAATTCTAGTACGTTTCAATTTATTTTCAGGCTGAGTGAGTCTAAAAGCTCAGATTATTAAGGTGAGTTTGCAGTGATGTGTTTGATAGACTTTGTATCTTGTTGTATTAAGGCAAAGGGAAATTCATCTATAAAGTTTTAACTTCACACTTGGAAGGCTGAACAAAAAATAAGTAAATCTAGACCCTCAAAGAAGCTTGCCTCCACTGGGGCTTAAAGTGACTAAGTAAGTCAATGGCCAACAAAAATTAAGGCATTTTTTGTTAGACGTGTGAGAGGGATATACGGCAATTAGCAATGCAGGCTTGTTCTGATGACTCTTTCACAATGGAAACCCACTTTGCAATTTTCCAAAACAGCTTTAAAATTTCTAAACAGGTGTTTTTAGTTTAAATTGCTAATAAAACCACTGAGTGGGTTAGTGAGTTGAACTACAGCAAGCTTCAGCAGCACGGAATTTTTATATGCAATTTTAGGGCTGAGTTCCCTACAGAATGACTGCAGAGTTCTTACTGCATTGCAGTTATGGCTATAAAATATTACAAGATATTACATGAGAAAGGCCTTCCATCAGGTAACATCTGGGCCTCCAAACTATTAGAACAGGCCTTATTACTTGCCTCCACTTTATTTTAAAACCATTTGTTTACTAAGACTTAAATTAAAGAAAAAGAAATAAGAAACAAAATTCTAAGAGTTTAATCATAAGTAAAAGGTTTACAGCATGCACATTTTCTTCAATTTATTATTTAACACAGCAGCAAAAATTGACTGTGATACTGAAAGGGCAAGAGAAAATTAAGCAATGCCTCATCTACTACTTCCAACTAAATTTTAAGCACTCTGGGTCTTTTAATATAAATGGCAATTTTATTGCTAGCATTAGAGAAGTAGTTATCCCGATCTCTGAAAATGCCTACCACTTTCTGGGCAAGTCTGTGGAGTAAGTAAATGATTAACCACAGGCCAGGTTAGCTCAGACACAGAGCAATTACAGACTGCTGCAGAACCCTACAGAACTTTAAAGCCCCAGGCCAGCAAAGGCTCGGGATTGAGAGATGCAGACTAAGCCACTGGCCAGCCACTTCTACCACAACAGGGTGGTCTCAACAGCCTCTTTCCCTACATTGATTTCTTCTCATTCCCTGGGGCAGGACCAGTGTACACATATCCAGCAGGCAGTACCATCACAGCCAGCCCCTGGGAGGCTCTGGTCTCCACAAGAGCTGTAACAGCCCAGAAGCATCTTGTCAGACCAGCCAGCCTGAGCAGAGGCAGCCTGGCTCTAGCCCAGTCATGCCTTAATGAGAATATCATCTGCCTTATTACAAAAGATACCAAATAAAACTGGATATTTAGGACTCATACTGTCATGAGAGGGAAAACTGCTACTAAATATTAGCTTATCACTAGGTATCCAACCAATTTCACAGAAGACTAGCAGCATCTCATTAGGTTTATATATATAAACTGTCATCTGTTCAGTCCATTTATAAAACGTGGGAAGGCAGCAGGAAACCTAAGGATTCATGAGGAGTTCTTGGAGAGAAACATCCACTGCTCTCTTTCTCATTTCTCTCAGCCTTTGATTTTAGCCTCATCTTTTCACAGTTTTTTCTCCTCCTTTCTGTATGCCCCCTATTACTGCAGAATCACCAGTCACCCTGTGCACTCCATGTTAAGACACTGAGGGAGCACCTCAAATGTTAAGCACCACCACAGCTGTCAGCAGCTGTGTGCTGGCTCTGACATTTTACAACGCTTGATCTTAATCTAGGGATCTTAATCTAGGGACAAGGAGAACGGAGGGCATGAGGAACACAGGGGAAAGCAGAGGCCACCCTACAAAGATTGTTTTGACAAAGCAGAACTAGATCCACAAGTGGAGCTGCAGGGCAGCAGGAGAGCAAGGACTTCACAAAACCCACTGAGTACACAGGATCCAGATACGAGCAGCTGTCTTGTACAGTTATATAGTCTCAGGGACTCACACTACCTTGGCATCTCTTGATCATTTCCTCTTGGATAGCTGCTATTGCCCCATTTCAAAGGCTGGCAGATGATGCAGAATGCACAGCTGAGCCAAAACCTGAATTCACATCCCATGATTTCCAAGCTGCAGTCTCAAACCCAAAATCGGGACGCTTCTGCTTTTCTCCAGGTGCTTAGAGTTTCACCTCTGAAATACACAGAAATACTGGGCTGAACACAGCCTCAGAGCCCTCAGGGAGGGGGGCACCACAAGGCACCACACACCAATTCAGGGAGGAATTGTTGATGTTATGAAGACCCGCCCCCCGTTCACTCTCTTTTGACACAAATGACAGTGGCAGTTTCTCAGAAGAAGACCAAGTCTTTGGCCTGAGAGCACAAAAGGGGTTTGCAGCCACAGACTTGGAAAGAAAAGCAGAATATGTTCTTGGCTTATCTACAGCTGCCATCTTATAATTTCCCATCTTGCTTTCCAAAGCACACTATCAGGAGAAGCAAGTCTGTAAAATACAATATAAATACAAAAAAAGATTTAATAAAATACGTCATATTGTCAGTACAATATAGCCCTCGTCCAGCAACCTGTGAACATATTTTACTATTTGAACAACGTGTTCATAACAAAAGACATGACAGAGAGAAATGCAAGAGCGTGTCCAGTAAATGTGGTGAAGTGTCAAGGGGATCAGTAACAACTGCAAGAAAACAAGGTATTTTGTTTTCCACAAGCCAGATAAACAGGAAGAGGAAGATGAAGAAAAAGGGGAGAAGTCTTGCCCTGAGCATAGTAAAATGCTTCATGGATGGATGCATATTTGCTGCACTGCAGATACACTTACACATAATAAACCTGAATTCATTAATACTAATATTTATGCTCAGCTTGTAACTTGTCCAAAAAAGCAATTATGATACATCATGTTGATGGAGAGTATAAAACCGTGAAAATTTGGATCACTCACACAAGATACTGTGTCAATGCATAGTTAACAGTAAAATCCCTAGTACAGTACATTTAATGGGAATAGTCCAATGCTTTCTAATAAAGCAATGCAAAATCTGTTTCACTGTGACACTGCCCCGGTTCCAGCTGGGATGAAGTTAATTTCTTCTCAGTAGCTGTTACAAAGCTGTATTTTGGATTGAGAATGGTCTTGATAAAAAAGTGATGTTTTGGTTCTTCGTGAAGTTGTGCTTAACCTAAGTCAAGAACTTTTTTCCTTATCTCATGCTCTGCCAGTGAGGAGGTACACAAAAAACCAATCAAACTAATGAACAAAACCCCAAAAACCTCCCCAAAACCAAATTCAGCATAGCTTATCTAATAAATTAAGAGGCAGCTCTTGGGACTAAACTTTGGTTGAAATATTTTCCCAGCAGCCTAATATGTTACAGGTGTCATTCATGGGGGCCTTAAAACACAGAGCTGGTAGCAGCAGCACCTTTCACCTCATCATGGCAGATGAGGAGAAGCTATTCAAGAAGAGACTCCTCAGTGCCCATCCTCAGCCTGTTTCCAGTCCACTTCAATCTCTTTGAGAAAGGGCTAAACAACAGAAATTCCTCAGTTGGAAACAAAGATTAGAGCTATCAAAAGTCAGACCCTGAGATATGACAGTCACAGTTCTCTCTTTCACAAACATTCATAAGAGGTTAACCATGTGGTCTTTTAAAAGGCAGCATGTTCCCTGCAGAAGTCTGTACAAGTGCTCCTGGATGTGGCTTCCAGCTCCTACAGCACAGTGGCCTTGGAATCAAAGCCTGGTTGAAGTGGAGATTTTAGGTCTTGAAATTATCAATAGCTACTTAAAAGATATGTAGCCTAAAGCACAGTGCAAACACAGTGGAGGGGATCTGATACAAGCTGATGACAGACACAGGTTTTAGGGGAAGTAGCTGTCCATTTTGGCACTGGGAACACATCACTACAACAACATGACCTACACAAGTCATGGGCGTCCCTTTGGATAACCCTGTATATAAACACATGGTGCCACTGGTAAAACAACAGCTGGCAGGATAAACTGTAAAAGACATAGTATTAAATCAGGCATTTTCAGGGCTCAGATCCAAAGATACTAATCCTTTCATCAGGATTCAAACTGGCAATATTCCATATAGGAGGACATTTGTTCTCTCTCTGGACTGGATATAAAATTCATCTGTTCAAAGAGTGAACTCTCTTATCTTCTACTCTCAACTCCACTACTGAGGAAAGGCATAAACCCATGTTTACCTTCTGTGTATCTCCAGAATTACCAGAGTGACCACAAGTGCAACAACAATGCAATGACACTATTTGGGAAGATGTAATGCTCAGATGGAAGACTTTATATTGTATTTCATAAAGCCCAGTGATGGTACAGGAGCATGCAACATGTTTGACCTACATCAGGATCAAATATCCTCATCTACTGTGTTTTGATAAAGGCCCATCTTAGTACATGACTTGATCAGAGCTTTGAGTTCACAAACAAACCCAAAGTTTGTATTTAGATCTGCTGACATGGCTCTCAATGCTGTCACAAGAATGGTATTCAGAATTTCTTTGTTTGGAGTCAGGAAATAATTCCAGTGTTCTAGATACCACATCATGAAACTGCTAACTTGTTTTGTAGTGACCACCATTCCCTCATCTACAAACTCATCTACAACAAGCAGTTCTCCAAAAAAAAAAATTGCCATTCTGATAGAGAAAGATGATCCGATGATTTAAGTCAAACAGCAAGTAAAACGAGTTGGAACTACTTCAGAATATTCAGTCTATGATAATTTCCTTGAGTTTCTGTTTTGCCATTGTGTTTAGTCTTGAGGCTGAGCCTGAGAACTTGTATCCGTGCTTAGATCAAATTGTATGTTGCTAGTTTGGGCAACAATATACTGTAAATATCACTGTATGTATAAACAATAAAGATGTCTTATCCATTTCTCTTCTCAATTCCTATGCACTAGGGTGTTTACTAGGTGGCCAGAGCCAAATAAATCATCATTTTCTGTGGTAGGAAGAAAAGTATGATCATTATCTTGAAGATTCTATTTCACCCTAAAACCATGGGACAGGAGTGTGATACTGCCTCTGAGAACAAAGAAGTTTATTATTTATGGAAGTGCTTCATTGATCCAAACACAAATCATAGTTCAGGTTTACCCAGCTATAGAAAGCTCAAGGAAGTATTAAATGAAATGTTAAAATTAATGTCTACGTTATCTCCCAAGTAATCTAATTCATTATTAAAAAGAAATTCCTCCGGTTCTGTGTTGGCTATCACATGTGGTAAGTGAAGAACCTCAGCCTGTGGATTTCTATATGTATAAGCAGAGCATTTTCAAGGCCAAGTTTTTTTCTACTAGTATGTGTTAATGGGTCTTATAATGTGTGAAATGTAGTTCAGGCAACTCAGTCTGAAAACCAAATCATTTTTGCTACACATACTCGCCGGGTCAGGGTGGTAAGTTTTTGGATAATAACCATGCTTTAAAAATAGATTTCTGTAAAACCAAGGCTTGATAAGCTGTGTTTTAGCAAAAGGAGAAAACATCTCATTTTCTAATGAGAAAACCACTTTTAGGAGCATAATGTAAAGTATTACTTAGCAGAAACCATCAAACAACTGTCTATTTTCCCAGTGTTTTATAAGGCACTTTTGTGCACAATACATAAAAAGACATACTTAGCATTAACAACATTATTGGCACTCATGGTCCTACGATATAGTGTAAAAAGCATCAAAATCCACAGCCTTTATAACTTTCTGTTCATTAATTTCAGCTCAAAGAAGTGTCATGGAATTATGATAAAGCATGTTCTTTACTCTTTTTTCAAAGTGAAGTAATCCCTGTCTTTTCAGTTTTCTCTCGTGTTGTTTCTAGATGAAGTTACCTTGTCAACAAAGTGTCATAATATTTCTTGAAAGGACTTGAAAACACTTTCTAGATGTGCTCTTTCAGGATAGATTAAAGCACAATAAACCATCCCATTGCCTTTGAAAAATTTTAAGAAATTATTGTAAAGCCCAGCATATCAATGAGGCCTGATTGCATACTGCAGTGATTAGTGAGAGGATGCATCTCATTTAGCCATCTCCAACGGGAAGGTAAAGAGGATGGGTGCAATAACCCACTCAAGCCTGCAAATGTAAGCCACAAGCCCTCACCTTGCTTTTGGACAATTGAGACCCTTTCTTTCCAGCCTGCACCATAGAAAATCCAGAAGAACTGGCTGGGGAGAAATGTCAATGAGACAAGCCAGTGGGAAGCATAGATCTTCAAGGAATGACAAAACTTCTTGCTCCATATGAGCAATTCTATTTTGCTAGTTAAAATGCTCTGAAAGAGTGGGAGCTGCTCAGGAAGTTGAGTTCAGTGCAGCCCGGGAAAGGCAAGGAAAGTGATGAAGCTAATGGAGCTGCAAAGCTGCTGCTGTAGTGCATGAGGCTGTCTCTGTGAAGGGAAGGGCTGATAGCATCCCTACTCTTTTTATTCAGGTATAGGAATGTCCCCTAGAAAGGGAAGTTTGCTTTATAACTAGAGGAAATACCCTTGGATCTGTGAACTGCCACCAGCTTTCTGGGATGCAGCAATACATTTTTTGATCCTTGTCTGCTGCCCAGTCTGAGGCCCTTATGCAATCAAGCCCCACAGGTGAGGTGATGACCCACTTGAGGAGATGGATCATCTCATGAAATAGGAGTTTCCTGTTAGGAATTTCCTAGCTTTGTCTCCCCAAACCAATCTGCAGAGAAATTGTGTGCCTAATTTCTGACTTTACAAACACTAGAACAATTCCCTTGTCCTTCATATAATATCTCTAACTGACCGATGTATAACCTCAGGTAATTAGGTAGATTCCTAGATGGCAAATACCCAAGATTCATCTTTAATCTCCAGGGAAAGAATAGTGACAGAGCTTTTAAAAGATTTTCAGGTAATTCATAGAGACATTACATCCCTCATTACAGTCATCTTAAATACAACAGAATTGACTTGAGTTGGAGTTTCTGGAATGAAATGAGATACAACCTAAAGCACACTGAACAGCCCTTTCCTAAGCATCTCCCGTTTCCTACTCAGCCTCCTCAGACAGGTGATAAATGCAATCTCTCAATTTATTGGGTCATATTTCATCAAACACAAATGTATGTGTCACTATACATTTGTGAGCACCCTACATGGCCTCTCCAGATTGTACTAATGGGGCTGCAGGACAACAGAACCTGCTCAAGTCTCCATTAAGGAGAACTCGGGACAGCAAGGGATGCTGACACAGGGAAACAGCTTCATCTGGCAATTAATTCAGGGTGTATGTGGAAAAATAAATGATCCATTTGTTCAGAAGACCTCTCTAATTTAATTCTCAGCTAAACAGCAAAGCAGTTTCTATTCTTTCCTGACCTCAGAGATCCTGGGGTGAGCAAATCCTTCAATCAATATCTGAGGGAATTCACCCCAATCAGAGATCAGTTCAGACCTGGTTCAGGGCTAAACAGTAGAGAATATTCCCAGACAACAAGATTCCAACTGGGATGGCCATACCAGAAACCTAATATGATGCGTTGCTAACTCAAGCAAGCTAAAATCACTTTTTTTTCTTTACTACTGCAACTGTTCTTAAAGGTCCTGATAACCATCCTACAGACCATGAAAAAGCAAGAACCCAGAGCTAGTCAAGAACACAGGAAGCCAGCTACAGATAGCCTCTGAATTCTAAATTTAAAATCCTCAAAATAAAAAGTAAAGAGTTTATAAACTATTTAGCAGCTCAAGGATTAGCCACAGAATTATCCAAACAGTTATAACAAATTTATAAATCGATGAATAAAATCATAAGCCCCCTTAAGCAATTTATAAAGCAGAAAAACAACATGTCAATTATTTGCTGTAAAAAATGTTTTCTACTCTAGCTTTCACTTAAGTAGCTGCAAAGATAAATAGCTTAGCAGCCTGCAACCATGTTAGTTTGGTGCAACTGCATTTGTATTTAACTCCTAACAAAAAGAAGTTATGATTTACATTCATTTTCATTTCAGAAAAACAAAAGAATATCCTTTTTTTTTTTTGTCTTTACACTTACAAAGTAGAGGGCATGGAACTTAGAGAGAACAGCCTACAGCATGTAAATCTGGACTGAGGGAATTGCAGAAATGCCTCAGTTGTCCCAGTCTGATCACCAGGAGTCAGTGAGAGTCAACTCAGGATTCAAAAATTCCTGCTTATCAAGGATTAGATATTCACTAGGTGTGACCTATTTCACAGCTCAGCGAGGTTCAGATACAAATCTAAACTTCATCACAATTGTGAAAACATAGAGTAAAATACTAAATCAAAACTCATATCACATCTGGTTAAATATAAGTTTAGGGCCCACCCATCAAACGGTTATTCTACAAATTTCTTGGGACAGAAGTGTGGAGGTGCCCCTGGGGGGATGGGCCTAGGGAGTGGAAGCATGGTCGGGTTACAGGGGGTTTCCAAGCTCCCTGATGCTATTGTGTCTAAATCCTGTTCCTCATTGGTCTTCTCAAATGTAACTCTGCCCAGAGAATCCTGTACTTAAATGGGTGTTCACATGATTCTGGGCAGTTGTGGTAGTCAGTCTGTGCCAGGCCCAGCCATGAGGCTGTGAGAAAATAAAGAGCATTTATGAACATCTATCAAGATTATTGTTCCTGATTCTTTCCATGGGCCAAAGCTGTTTTTCAGGGAAGGTTGCAGGCTAACCCCACTGCAACACAGAAGTACAATGCAGAGGCAATACGGCAGGATTGGGTATTTTGATGAACAGGAAAATTGGGAAAATGGATCTGGAACAAGTGAGGAATTACATCAAGAAGCAGCTGAGCTTCACTTAAGAAAAAACATAGATGATTTCAAAGAGAGAGTCAATGGTAAAATGAACTATGTGGGGAAACCGGAGAGAAGCTTAATAACTTCTAACACTTTTGACAGAGTGTTGCTCATTGTGCAGATCAGCTCTAACAGTTTCGCCATACCAACTGAAAAATTTCAGCTATATAAAGGAGTAAGTTAATTATACATGCGTATTTGTATGTAAAATAGGAAAGAGTATGTGGTTGTTTTTCAGAATATGGTCAGATCTATGGAATTGCATAGCTGATAATATTTCTATGCTTTAGATATGTGGCAGAAAACACGTGGACTGATTTTAGTTAATCAAACAATTTAAAGTTTGAACTGCTTTCTCAT
This sequence comes from Platysteira castanea, assembly GCA_013397175.1. Lineage (NCBI taxonomy): Eukaryota > Metazoa > Chordata > Aves > Passeriformes > Platysteira > Platysteira castanea. The sequence goes on from VYXC01011363.1 coordinate 242,635, forward strand.
TTAGCTAACAGCATATAATAACCATTAGAACAAGCCATAAAGTTATCATCTTATTTGCATGAATACCATACTAGAGGAAATGAAAGCATTCCAGATTTACACAGTTATTGAGAGGAAGATCAAGTCCACAGTGTATAAACATTAAAAAGACCCTAATTAGAATCAAGTATTTGCGACAATTTTATTTCCAGCTAATTAGCACTGATGTTTTAGTACTAGGACCTGACTGCACTGTATTCCGCAATAACAATGATTCATATCTACATTCAAATAAATAATTCAGCAAAGAAAGATGCAGAGAAGTGCTTTTGTTTATAATGCTGTCAAAATGAAATACTTGGGGGAAAAAAAAATGTTAATCGTCATCCACTTTTAACAGGTTGAGACTAGACTAAGTGCTATTTACAGGGAATCAGCCGCCCTGCAGACTGGGAATAATTAGACACCAGAGCAGGTTCCTTGCAATCTGACATGTAAAGGCTGATTTCTGGGGTGTCCATACACTTGCACGTCTGCAGCGGGGAATTGCTCTCCGTGTATGACTGGGAGACTGCAGCTACAGCAGTGTCATTATGTGACATATTTGCATGGTGGCCTTTGCCAAGACTCCCTTACAGGGAGATGGAGGTTCTGCTGGCAGTATGGGGGAGAGCCCTGCCCTATATCCTGTGTGGGAACAAGGTGATGCACTTCCACAGTCCAGCACCCGAAACCAGAGTCAAGTGCCGGGACTGTGCTCCACTCTGGGGCTTCTGCCACACTCCTGCGCAGGGAAAATTGCTGCCAGAATACCCCACACCTGCTGTAAGAATGCAAAGGTACATGGAATTTGGGGGTACAAACACAAAAATATGGGATCACTGCATCTGGAAATGTGTCTTTTCATGTATAAAATCTTCCGTGCAGCACATGCAAAGCTGTAAAGGTTAAACGTACAAACCTCAATATTTAATGCAGAATCTGTAGATGAAGCAGCCTGGAAGTGCATTAACCACAGAGAGATACACTTCACAGCCAAACCCCAGAAATATATTGACAGTAGGAAGCAGAGAATCCTGAAGCACTCTTGTGCGCAAAAGAATTACTATATTGTCATGGGTTAGCCACTACATATATCTAAGATCATTTTAAGAAAGAAATGATCTCTAGGCATGGATGCTATCAGAAATGACACCGAGAATAAAAATAAAACATCAAAACAGTCTAAGATTGCTATGAAGGAGAGGACAGGCTATTCAAAATATGGAAGACCTTCCTTCATCTCTTTGCTTCACCATACACACTGCCTGAGAAGACTGGCTTAATCCTTGATATCATCATTTATAAAAGTATTCATCCTTTGGAGGCTCTTGTCCTTCCACAGCAGCTGCCCAGGCCATTCAAATGTGTAGTTATGGACATTCAAACCATGGGACTAAAATGGGATGGATCCAGCGGGGTTTGCCCCATTTTGCAGCCACACTGTTGACATCAAGTACGCTGTGGGTCAGAAGCTGCTCCAAGCAGCAGCATGCCAGTACTTACACATCCTGAGGAGCAGCAGAGCATTACAGTTACCATTGGTTCTGTTTGCTAACAAAACCAGTCTAACATGTCACCAGCAGCAGCTGCAAAACAGAACTGTATTTTTTACTCCAAATTTCTATCACTGTGTCTAAAGCATCACAAGGAGTACAAATAATTGTAAAGTCCTTTTTTGCTTCTCTATAAGTAGCAGTGCACTGACTGCAGCCAGAGTGACAATCCACTATGTGAATACCTTGGAGGTAATGTTTCTCTTCCCTTGTCACAGCCCTGCTTTGGGCCAGATTCCCAGCTGGTGTAGGCTAGAGAACTTCACAGGACTAAAAGAATGGCACTGACTTATGGCAGCTAAGGATCTCTGCTCTGTTAAGTATGAGGAGGAGGAAAAGGAAATTTATTAGTGCAGTTACTTTACAAGACCAATTACAATTTTATTAGAGGAAAAGCTTCAGCGGTTTTAGTTATTTACAATTTAACAACCATGCTATAAATTAAATTGATATAAACTTTTTTACCCCCCAAAATAATTAACACTATAAACAATAAAAATGAATTGAGTGTGGATCAAGACAGTTCGGAGTAGGCTGGTGGTATTTTCTATTTAGTGAAGCCTTTATTATTACCACTTTAATGACCTGAGCTTAGACATTCTGCTTCCTTCTACCATATGGCACTTTTATTCTGCCCTTCTGGATACATGTGTGGAAAAGAGCAGGCCTGATGTATATTGGAAAAGTTAAGTCATTCAATTAATTAAAGCCTTTGTTTTTACACAGCTAACATTCATGAAGTGGGAAATAAGAAATTAATTCTAAACAAATAATAAAGAATCAACAGCATTAATGAAACCTTTAATAATGAGTGACAGTAATAACCCCAGAGAATAAATTCCCTTTTAACCATGGTAGATAAAAGCTGATGCAATAGGCTTGTGGTTTTGGTTCAGTAGTGAGATTCATGTACCTGACCTGGTATCTCACCTGAGGACAGTGAAGTCTCTGCTGAAGTCTCAGACAAGGTACCAGATTTGCATGCAGTGATTGATTCTGTTGGATGGAAGCAATTCAGCTCCTTCCTTACTCCCACAGAGCTGATATGAGTAGCCAGAGTCTGATTTCACACCAGTTTAACACATCAGTACCATTTCAGTAGTATAATTCAATCCCAAACTATGCCTTCACTTACACAGATAGTCAGCCAAGGTGAAAAATCAGGCCAAAAAGACAATTCCAGAAGCAAGGTAGCTATTGCCCGGAGACAGAAAGGCACATACCTCCCACATATCTGTGCTGCGCAGAGAGATTCATTTCATCCATTCACCCAGAACCCACAAATAGAAGAAATGAAGCATTCTGCTTCAGGCTTGGATCCACAGCATAATTGAGCTAAGGTCCATCCCCTCTGCCATGGGCCTATTAGCAAGCAGCTTCCACTGCCTCAAGGGAAGAGGGAAAGTGGGGATAAGACATCTCCACCACACCCATACGAACCTGCTGCACCAGCAGGACAGGCAGGACTGGGGCACATCAGGACTGGAGCCAAGACAAGAATTGGTTCTGCTCTATCCAGCCAGCTCCAGCTACTTCTCCTCCCTCCCTTCCTTATTTCTGTAGCTATTACCCCAAGCTTCTACCCCACCCTTGTGTTTTGGTAACTCCATCGTGGACTGGGAGGGAAGTGAAGGCATCTCAGCCCTATGGCTGCAGTTCCTCCCCTGCCCCAAGCCTCCCCTGGCAGTGCAGCACAAAGCAGTCTAATCCCTGAAGGGAAGAAGAGCTTGAAATCCCCAGTTCTGAAGCAGAGGCACATTTATTTTGAGCAGGCTCCAAATGCAGCAGAGCTCCATCCTTTTTTTGAGAGATCCAGTCAGTCAGTCATTAAAACTGACTGGGTCTGGCTGCTGGATTCTGCTCACTTGCATTTTACAAAGCAGTCATGGCAGCTTCTCATTTGCTCCTCTGTGCAAATGTTAGCCATTACAGCTCATATAGACATGAAACGGAGGTATGCAGGCTTAATTAGAGCTGAAAAGATTTAAAGACAAATATTTTCCTTAGAGAAAACCCATCTGAAACCATACTTCAGACACTTTCTTGGACAGGTTCTTTGTGCTAAAAAGAGTTATCCACACTGCACTGTGCTGGAAATCTTTAACGAGAATAAAAGAATCAAGAGCTAAGAGCAAGCTTTAATTCCAAATGCTCCACTGATGTCTATATTCCTGTGATCCCTTGACACATTTCTTTAACCAGCCAGCTGGGATTGCAGCCAGGCCAGCAACATTTAGTTCCAGACTAGAGGAAAAGCTATTTGCACATTCAGCCCTCTGCTGTAGATCAGCAGCACTAATAGTAATGTTATATATAACAATGCATTAGAGCTCAAACATTAACGAGCTTTTAGCAGATGCATTCATTAGACTCTACTGCAGTGAGTCTGAAACCAAGCAAAATGCTGTCACCTGTCTCCTGTGGCTGAACTGTTACAGTTCCATACAGTCAGTCTGCTGTCATTTAAAGTAAGAGGAGAGATATTTTTGAACACCTTTGATCAGGCTTTTTTTACTTTTTGCAGGAATAGCTGAAAATAAGGGGTGTCTAGTGCCATGTCATCCTTTCCCCTCACCTACCACTCGCACTGACAGATTCCAGAGACAAAAATTCCTTGGCTGATGGCAGAAATCTTGTCACTTCATCGAAGCTGGCGGCACAATCTGAGTTTACGTACTTGAAAATTTGGCTCAGCAAGGGTTTATCTACCATACCAAAATGTGGTCCTGGATAGCAATTTGCCTCCTCTAGCTAAATTAAAAATCCAAAGTTAAATTTGTTGAAAACACTAAAATGGAAAATTTATTTTCTTGAACAGACCCCATGTGGAAACTTCAGAAGTCTGAATCTTCATAAGCAGATTAACTTTGGCATCTCCCACCATGAAACAGGAATATTTAAATCTAAAAATAGTATGCTAAAGCTGTTTTAAGTTGGATAATTCAGCCGGAGGTGGCTTTCATTTCATCTAGCTCTACCTAATTTGCTACAGCTAAAACCTATTTGAGACATGCTGAGCAAAACGGACAAGCAAAGCATCCCCTTGTCCACAGCTTAAAACTCCACTTTAAATTTTGCAAGTCACTGCACACATCCTGTCCTATATTTAAAAGGTCACATTTGACAAAACTATCGTTAATCACACATCCTCACAATTTAATCAATTGGTAGGGAGATTATATTAGTAGCTTTCTGTAGCAGCATGCAAATCTTTTTGCCCTAGTTCAGCTTCTTTCCAACAAAGCGAGTCAGTTTACAGCAGAAAGGTGAAAAGCTAATGCTCATCTGTTAGAGGAGACAAACACAGGAGATGCCTCTTCTTTTTGTTTTCCTGCTTAAAGATCAAGGAGAACGTACACAGGTAGGGGGAGGCTGATGTTTAATTATACAATAGCTATGGAGCGATAGCAATCTCTTTGAAGTGCTTTAACTTCTGTGCCACTTTCTCAAGTGAAAAAGGAAGGAAGATACTTATCACTTTGAATGATGCCAGCTTAGATGTGGGGGAGGAGACAAGGGGAAGAATGTCACACTGAGGAAAAGATATATTCAAATTGATTAATAAATGTAAACATATCATTAGATTAAATAGCAGGTTAGATTCCTGACAGGTAGGTTGTCAGGAGGAGAGAAAAGAAAGAAAGGAAGATCACAAAACCCAAACAAACAGTTGCTAAAATACCAAAGTTATTTGGAGCTTGATTCTGTTTCTATTTGTGTGGGTAAGAATCCTTCCGTCAACTGGATGCAGCAGGAGCAAGCCCTGGGTTGTTTTCTGCCGTTCTTTGTGTTGGTGTCAATTAGCCAATTCCTGCTTTATTCAACTTATGCATAATTAAAATCTAGATTTTAGCCACAAAATCATTCCTCTTCCCTGTTTAGGATCAGGTCAGAAGTTCTTTTATGAGGGATTTCCTTTTTCAAGGATATTCTGGCCTGGGATAGGTAGGCATACCTTCCTGCTACCTGAAGAAAGATTGTATTTTCAGCTATGGAAATATTTAGAAGTAATCAAGAAGGAATATTCTGTAAATGCCTTGAACTGATCAAATCTGGCAAAATAAAAAGTGATAGATTTTAGATTAATAACTTCTTAAAGAGGAAAGCAGAGTACAATGACAGAGTTTTTTCCTTCCAATAAAATACTTTATATGTGTATTCTTAGTAGGTAGACTGTAAACTTTAAAACAAATCTTTAGAAAAGAGAAAAGCTAGACCAAGAACACAAAGAAGAAATTAAATTAATTCCATTCTCTGTTATTTACTGAGGGATCAGAAGTGTCCAGCTGTGAATTTCTGTTCAAAAACTTATATATTTTTTAGACATTAGGAGGGCAGAATTTAGTAAAAAATATGGACTGATAACCTAAGCAATGTGTTGCCAATTAAATTATACAGTTGATTAGCACCCATTTAAATCAGAGGGAGAAAGGAAATATGATAATTTAAGCACTGTGTGTGAGAGGACCTATAGACTGGTGCCTTTTTTTAAGGGCTCCAGATCTGATCACATAATCTTCAGCTACTGCATACAATATTTTGGCTCTCTCTATGACACATATATATATTTAATATTACATACTAGATGTAAAAGATACATGTAAGCCTATACATTTTTAAAATGAAATGTTTCTTAATTAAAAAAAAGATTTTTTATTAAATAATATATCATTTCTATATGCCATATGACACACATGGTTTGGTTATCATAGCAATAACTTCCACTTATCTCTGTGTACTTGCAAATACTCCCTAGAGACAAATAAAAGGACATATGGCATAATGGCATCTCTTCAACTGTAATCATTATTACTGGTACATATTCAAGTATTGAATGTGAACTGAGGGCTTGTAAAAGACAAGCCCTTTAATAAAGACATTTGCTTTTTTCTTTCAGACCAATTGAGTACTACAAAAGAGGGTACCTTATTCATGATGGTCTATAGCATTTTGCAGTGGGGGTGCAGCTTTAGGAAACACCTAGTTTTGACAGCAAAACTGGCTTAAGAAGTTCTACCTCCAATTTTCTTCTTTCATAACTCAAAAGTCCTTCAGCTGGGCACATGTTACAGTTAGGGTTAAAAACAACCCTTTTATTTGGAGGCACAACAGACATTTCTTTTCAGTAAACATACACATACAAGTGTGCTCTGTTACTATCTTGGAAGGTTTACCTTAGGAACTACCTTATCCAATTCCAGCAGAACAACTGGTTACCTCCTATTTGGAAAACACAGCTTTATTTCTGTGGCTCAGAGACAGGCAAGGCTTATGAAAGCATCCAACAGGCAGTGAAAATTGAGTCCAGAACTAGATCTTTAGTTAAATTTTTCCAAATTTTTGAGAGCTGTCTGGATCCACGGAGTTATGACTGTAGGCCAAACACCAAGGTTCAGTGCCTAAACTCACATATAGAACATGTTTTTAATTTAGAAACTGGGCCACCATCCAATGATGGCAACAAGGACACTCATTTCTACTCTCCTTCCCAGTGAAGAATCAGTGCGTGTAAATGAGGGAACTATTTCTACTACAACAATTGCTGTCTGATGCAATGATGGTAAGAGGTCACCATCTTGTGTCTGATACCAAGAAGGGATTGTCATCCCAAAATTACAGCTTTACATGATAGCTGAGTCTCCAGCTTTCATCCTCGCAGGTCAGAGGCATCCAGACCCCCTGAACAAATCATCCAGACTCTCCTCCCAACATCACAAATACCACACAGAAACAGACACTGCCTGAGGAGTCCAGCTTAAATATCACGCATCTCACAGGAATCCTCTAACTTAATCCTAGCATCCAAATACAATCTCAAATAATAGTTAGTGCCTCAGATTGTCTCAGGAGTTGCACTCAATACCTAGGCCTTCAGAAATGCCATTCTAGTGTGAAGCATGAGGCTGGTTTAATCTTCCTCAGAGCTTCTGGATGGTGCAGTTGTACAAATATCAGACAACATTATAATTTATTGTTTTCCAAACAGGAATAATTAGGATGTGTGTGAATGTTTTTGTCATCAAGATGCACATTAGTAACTCTGGGACTCCACCACACATACCTATGTGTATACAGAAAAAGTGGAGTTTGCTTATCATTCAAGATGTCTGGTGCAAAAGACACGTGATGCCACGATAACCAAAAGCCTGGGACATTAGACACGCAGATGTAAGTAGCAGTTATAAACCATATTCTAGCCCCCTCCAAATAAACCAGCTCAGCATCACTTCGAATCACACTAGAGTTAACAAGCTGTTAACCCAAGCTACTGACAAAAAGGTCTATTGCCTCAAAATTTACATGTCCCCAGCTGCTTAAGGAGTACCTTATTAACTCTTTTCATAATTTGTCTTCTCTCTCTAATGAAAACTGAAAACTTGATTCCAGTTGTTTTCCTACAGGTAATGGAATTATATGGCTTCTGAACTTTAGTCTGTCTCAGAATTTGCAATTAAGGAGTGGTACCTCCATTTTATATTTAGAGATTTTTCCATTATTAAAAAAGTATGACAAGATATAAAGGAAGAAAATCAGTCAGACTCCTAAAATGACCAGCAACCTCTGATCCAGCAGCTTTCAGCTTTAGATGATGAAAAAAATCCCAAGCAGCCTTTCTGAGGAGGTGCAGAGGATACACCAGACCGGTCCCACTGAGGCTGAGGGAAGAGCCTGCAGGCAGGACACTCCAGTGCTGCTGCCTCCAGCATCGCTCACACACCTCCATGGCCTCACTGTGGGCCCAGCCACAATGAGACATGGTCGCTTCTGCAAGGAGTTCAGAGTCTGAATATAGGAAGCAGGCGAAGGGGGGGAGGGAGGGAGTGCAAAGGAAAACAGGTTTAGTGACTTTCTTCAGGTTTCATTTTGTAACAGCAGAGAGAAAAAAAACCCCTTCTCTCCAAAGCCCTACTTTGGTAACTTCTTGTCCTTTAAAGTGCTGCTTATGGCAGAGCAGTTCAAACAAGTCTCTCCAGCCTTCTTCCTCTGGACAACAGGATACCCCCCTTTAAGCTCTTGTCTGACTTAGGAGGAGCTGAGAATTTATTTACATCAGCTCAAGCCCTCTTACTGGAGACTTTTGAAACATATATATAATTTCCAGGAGCTCTTTTTTACTGTTATTTATATTCCTGTCACCATCTCCTACCCCTCATCCCTTCTCCCTTCCTCAATATCCAACTCCCCCAGAAATCAGAAGAATTGCAATTTTCACAAGAAGGAAAGCATCAAAGAAGTGCATGCAAAAATTCCACTGCAGGAGGAAAACAAAAAAGCAAGCAAACAAAAAACACAAACAAAAAACCACAAACAAACAAAGAGGAAGAAAAGACATCCAGTTAGGCATAAAAACATTTCCTGAGAAAATGCATGCAGAACCGGACAACACTTGGTGTTTGGACTTACAATTTTAAGCCCAACTGAACCACATCTCTGTGGGCTTCTGCTTGAAGATGGAGAGAGCTCAAGCCCCAACAATGCTTTTATGTTAAAATCAGCACTGGCAAAGCATGACATAAAAATTTTTTGTCTCACACAGGAAAGGATTCCGTTTGCTTTGGGAACTATTCAATGTTATCTACTACCCTCCAACTTAAAAGTTTTGTGTAGTAAGAAAATAGAACCAAACACCACGATCACACACAAAGAATAACAAGCACAAAACAACTCACGGGTACTCTATAGGCTGAAATTTGTTTGCACAAATTATTCAGTGAGCCCTTATGAATAATGAATGCATTGTGGAAGTCATGACTAACTTATGAATTATTTATTAACTGAAATATGGGCTGAATTTGTCAGATAACCTTATTTTCCACAAATCATTCAACCATCTCCTACATTAAATGGTACCAACTGGTCTCCAAATAGTCCTACCTGCAAACTATAATCTCTGTTTTCTGTGGCATGAGAGGAGCTTTTTAAATCAAATTTCTGGAGACCTTCCATAATATTGTCTGTCAAAGCTTTCCTCAAAAAACAAGTCATTATCCAGAACCAATACTAATGCCATCCTATATTTTAATTACCAAAGGCTATAATGTGACAGCTTGGCACCTATCCTATCAATCCCGAGTCTGAAAAGAGAATATGGGTGGAAATTACCTACCACATAATACTTTAGCAATAGTCCTGCCAATCACAGTGCCTTTAAAAGGAGTCATTATTTTTGAGTTGTCTGGGAGAGAGAGAATAACTAAAACACCCCAGTAAGTGAATGAACATGACCAGAAATTTAAAATATTTGAAGTGTTTTGAAATGCTTGGGAAATTAATTCAAACTTGACATTTTATAACACAGCCTCTTTTCTTGAAGATGTTGTTCTATAGCCTGTTTAACCAAAGAATCTGAAAGTAATTTATCAGTAGATATAAAAATCTTCCACATGGGAGGTAGTATTGGCACACAGAAATTGTCCTGCTGGGTTGAAGTCTAGCCAGCCTGCTCTCTTTGATGGCACCCACAGTTTACAGAAACTTGCAAAAAACCTGCAGCAAGCAACCAGGTCTCCATCACGCCCACAAACATCAGAAGAGCAAGCTGCTGCTCTTGACCCAATTCCTCCCTGGTGCCAGAGGCACATGGAGGCGTTATCACTGCATCCCTCCAGATTTCAGGCACTGCTTATCTCTGTTGCTTTCACAGCAGTCACGAGGCAGAACGAAACTCCTCTCAGTGCCCTCTTTATCCGAGCATCCCAGAGTCAGATGAAACCTGGCTGAGCGTGAGTGAGGGAACATCCTCTCAAAAAGCACGGTGATTTTACAAGCAGCCCCTCCAGCGCGCAGCCAGCAGCGAGTTTAGCAGCCCGTGCCTGCCAGCCGGCACGCAGGGCCCGCCGCCCCGCGCGGTGCCCGCGCTGTGCCGGGCGCGCTCCGGCAGCAGGCAGCGGCTCGGCCGCCGCACGCGGTGCCGGCAGCGCGGGGCTGCTCCCCACCGCCTGCCACACCTCCACAGCGCGGCGGCGGGGAGCAGCTGCCTCTGCATCAGCCGAAGAAGAAACAGCTTCTCAGGTGGGATTTCGTCTCCCTTGGGCTGGGACAACTTCACAAGGCGGAAAGCCGCTAATGATCACGCAGTGCCGAGCTGAGAAAGGCGACCGATTGTGCTGTATTCGTTGCTTGCTTATGCAATTGTAAGGAAGGATTGCTGCAGTGGTGCCAAAAGACCTGGAGTGTTCGTGACCTTTTGATTTGCTTGCTGCAGTCTCTGGCAGCTTCAGCAGCGTGATGGCTCCTGGCAAGTAGCAAGCACTGAACTATTTATTTGGGGTACAAACGAATAATGAATAGGAGCTGAATCAGGACCCCTTACATCAGCATTCTTACCCTAATAATGTCAAAATACAACAGGCTACTCACAAATAAACCATGCAGAGATGAAAAAAACCCAGCATTTCCCCAGTGGCTTATTGCAAATTAAGTTCAGGAATAAGTTCAGCCCAAATGTTACTCCAGTAAATAAAGGAAGTTGATTAGATTTTATGTTAGCCTTCACTGCTTCAGGACAAATTGTGAGTCTGGGAAAAGTGGGAGAATATATTGATTAAATATCTATTTATTATTAGATCCAGTTGGAATCTATTTCTGGTTTCACATCTGGACAAATACAATGAAATGAAAGTGGAAGCAAATTTAACATCTTCTGCAGTGGTGGGTGCTTCACTCTCTTTTTCTTTATAACTACTATCCCAGTTCAACAGGTATTCTACCATGGCTGAGGTGTGGTTATTGCATAGGATGTGTTATCAGCATGGCCAGGAAATGGTTCAGTTGAGGCAATTAGAACTGACATACAAGCCTTCATTATAATTACAAAATTCGGAGGGTTTCTGACTACACAGGCCTTTTTTCCACTGCGGATATTGTGTGACCTGACCACAGACTCATCACATAGTCCCATTAAAAATCAACCAAAAAAAAAAAAATCAAAAGCATCAGTCTCCAAGGAAGAGGATAAAGACTAAACTGTCTTAACAGCTTCCTCCATGAATAGGCATAAAAGCCCTAAAAGAATAGCAACACAGCTGTTACACGTGGAAATCCCATCTTATGAAAAAGTCACAGACTGTGCCTTGTTGAGGCCTCTCTCCTTCTGATGCTTTGAGGCACTTGATAAATAAAAATAAAATAGTTTTTTTTTAAATGCAGAGACTGAGAACTCTACTCCCAAACTTATTTCCTTTAGGCTGAAAATTAAATATTTAATCATGTATGCAATGAGATTCTAAAACTGCAGTGGATGAAAACTGGCTACTTTTAGGATTAAGCTAAGTTTGCTCCTGGATGCTCCAACAGATCATGAGAGACATTTGTTCTAAAAAACGCGCAACTGCATGTCCTGTTCCCCTTCTGTGTTCAGGTGAGTGGGCTCAGAGCAGGCTCTGAGTGCATCCTGTAAAGGCCTTATCCACCACAGGCTCAAAATGCTCAGATTAGGATGTTCCACACTTTCCTGTGCACATACAGAGAGAAAGACGAAAAGGACTGGGAAAAGTGATTTGCATCACTTTCAGCAGAAAGTATTGCAAAGAGACAAATAAGGACACAGCAGTGAAAGCAAAGCAAGCACAAAGCTTTAGGTGAGGCAATCGGAGACTATGAATCATCTAAGGAACTTTGCCACTGCTTGTCAAACAAATTATTCATCAAATTACATCTGCTGGTCTTTGACTGCTTCTAATAAATATGCCAAGCTTTAAAAAACACAGTGGTAAACCAGCAAGATTAGATATCTTTATATCTCGTGGTCTCGTAAACACAATGAAGAAACTGAAAATTCTTGCAAATTGAAGATACCACTGAGGAGGCAAAGAATCAATTTTGATTAAACAACCTGAAATTTGTTTTAGTTCAAGCTAAAAATAGATCAATGCTTTGACTTCACAGAGAATGAGAGAAAAAGAGCAGGCAGTGCATTTCTTTCTCAAGCTGTCATTTCATGTTCACCCTTCTAAACAAGTTCCACTCACCTCAGCTGTCTTAAGGCTGCTGCAGACTTTTAAACCAAAAGCCTTGGCAGGTCTGCACCATATGGAGACTGCATATCCTTGCAAATTCTAAGTTACTTACAGCCATGCAGTAAACATTCAGGCAATCCTGTTTATCCAGGCACCTTCTGCTACAACTTTAACACCTGGGTCATATAGGTGGAGGCATTCACATTGGGACAGTGCAAAATTTAATCTGAAAGTGGCTGAATCTGATCCCCATCTGCTAAAGGACACAGCTGTGGTTTGCAAAACCAAAAGATCCCCAACTTGACGAACCAAAAGGTGACTGTTGTGTCCTGTAAAACCTTGCATTTACCACAGCTGCAATGCTCAATGCACACATAAAACTGCCAACACAACAATCAGTTCATCTAAACTTTGCAGGCTGCAAGTCTCCTGAAGCACTGGGATTGTCCAAAACCAGTCTGTCTAGGAAAGGCTACCTTTAGCAAACAAGCACCTCAATTTTCTTCAAGTGCACATCTGCTCTCCTGCTACATGACAAAAAAATGAGAAAAATAAAAATTCAGGTATGCAAATAATAACAGTAATATTAACAGTCCTGGACTTAGGTCGGGAATGAAGGCAAAGAACTGAAAATTGAATGTTTTAAATGAAACAAATTTCAATTTGCTCTTTCAATGAAATTAAAAAGCCTTGCTCAATGTACAACCTAGCTCTATAACTTGCTAGAGAAAGATTAATCTTAGATCTTCTTAGAGATCTCATACCTTCATTTTTTTTTTTCCCTGAGAATTGACAGGTTTCCATGTGCTACAGAGGACACAGGAGAAATCACTTCCAGTTCCCAAACCAAGAAATGGAAAGGGTGAATCGTAGGACTGCAAAATGCTAACACACAATTATATCTGACTACTCTGTTCCTTTTGTTTTGGCAGAAAACAACTGAGAATTCCAATTCCTCTGCTGCCTCTCTCTGTTCTCCTATTTTTGCTTCACTGCCTCTGATGCTGGAGAGTTTCTTCCAGCAGGCAGACAAGCACTGTGGAAAAAGTGGCACCTTAAATCACTGATGGTTCATAAAGCACGCTGAAATAAATGTGGATCAACTACTTTGGCCTTCAGATGATCTCTGTCTGTGAGGTGTATCCTAGCTCAGGTCCCCTTTTACTGTCCCTAGACTGCTCCTTATGCACTTCACTGAAAACCCACACAGGCATATTTTCTTGCTGTCACCAGCACAGAAACCACAGTTAACCCACAAGACAGACATCCAAAGGATCTGGAGATTAACTGCCTTACAGGGACAACAGACACGAGTGAGCATTTTAAGCAAGTAGGCTGAATGTTTCCAGTAGGTTGGTTGATTTGGTTGGGTTTTGGTTTTTTTCCATCCCACTCCTACATTTTTGCCATATTTAAGCTGGAATCTCACCTTATGTGAGAAGATGATGAAAGATTTTGCTGAAAGCTAGGCCATCTGCAGCCACTTTTGATAGTGTTTTAGGTCAAGAAGCAACTTAAAAGTGAGCATATACACTGAATCTGTATTCAGCAGTCACATTGGAAGTTTTTAACATGTTGGTATTTCAACATAAAGTGACCTTTAATTTTAGTATTTTAAAACTACATATAGAAAGAAAAAAATTGGACTTTGTCTTTTTAATTCATTTAACAGGAAAGAAAAAAAAAACAACAAACAAAACCAAAAAACTCTGATTTTGGTTTTAGTTTGAAAGAAAAATTTGAAAAAGGTAGAATTTCCTACAAATCTGAATTTTAAAAGTCTACATTTTAAAAAGTATACATAATGCTTTTTCAATTCATCACAATTATTTTGTAGGAGAAAAACATAACTGAAGCTGAGAAAATGTTTCTCATGGCAGACTTAGTTATTCCCTAACAATCTGCAGAGCAAGAAAGCACAAAGACAATAGATGCTGGGTTATTTGCTACATTTGGAGGTATTCGACCAGGAGAATTCTAAACACTTGAAATATTTTTACATTTGCATGATTTTATCTTATGTGTTTCTTTGCCTTTTTTTGATCTCATTTTATTCAGATCGCCATTCTTGAGCTCTGTTCAGTAACAAGGTAAAAGTGTGGGGATCTCTACCTGTAGATTTCAAAGCAGGCAGCTTCTAATTCTCAGCATGCTCTCGCTGGGCCGTTCAGATTAGAAATAGAAAAAGCAACATTATGCAATATTTCTGCTAGAGCTGACTAGAATACACACAGGCCTAATACGCTCGTTAAGTGTGATAAGAAAGCAGCAGATAGGCTGATAGAACTTTCTAGGGGAGGTAATTTTTTGAACAAACAAGAAATTAAGACAGGAAGAGAAAAATTATTCCAGTTTACAAATTCGTCCTGATATTTCATCCTCTCATCAGGAGGAAAGCAAATGGTCTTGAGATCCTGATATGGGTGTACCAGTTCTTTATAAAAAAAGCAGATCTGAATTTCCTTTCCTTTTGCATGGGAGCTCCAGTATATTCAAAGGCTAATATGCTGAGAGCCATCATATTTTCTATGTTACTTTATTTAGTAAAGATCATTGCACAGCCAGTATACAAATACTACTGTAAGCAGTCAGAGCTGCATTCCAACCACCAAAAAAACCCTCTGACTCCTGTACAAAGTACATTCACTTAGTCAAAATAGAACCTAGTTGCCTCCAACAGACACCTGGACTCATGTGCAATCCTTGTTTTAAACACAGTTAATAAGGATTGAAAGAAAGCTCCTGTTGTTGTGCTTTGATTTGTACAAACACCTTTCCTCAGGAGCTGCAGGCCCATTCCAGGTGGAAGCAGCTCTCTCCTGGAACATAGGGCAACGCTTAGCTATAACACTGAAAAAGCAGCTCTGCCTTGTGCCCTGGGTTCGTGCTGTGACGGGATTTGCAGCTGCCAGAGGACTCCAGCTGTAGAGCTTTCCACCCAGGCCACCTCCTGGATCACTGTCCCCTGGCCTCTGCAGTCCCTTGCCTCCCTCCTGGCTCAGGAAGCAGGAGGCATCACAACACTATTTATGTGCACGCCAGCTACTGCATAAGCAAGAACCCAAGTACTGAGCAACTGTTGGTTGTTCTGCCCCATAAAACATATCCAGGACAATGCCTGTAGGGACAGAGAGCATTGAGGCTTGAGCTCAAGTGAATACCTCTGCTGGTCATGTGGAATTTGACCTCACACTGTAGAAACCCTCAAGGCAGGCTAGTACAACTTTGTGAAATCAAACAGACACAATCAAGTACCAAAAAAGCACAACAAATGTGTCAAGCATACTAAAGGCCAGCAGGCACACTGACAGCTTTTTCCACGAAAAGCAGAAGCATTTTATTCCGTCTTAGAGAGAAGAGATCATGGAATAAAGGAACATATGGAATGATAAAAGACTTCCTAAAAAATGATTCTAAAAATAATGGCAAAGTAGTGTTTATTTTCACACAGAAGATGAGCTATATGCCATTTAGTCATGGAATTGACCTTGCAGTTGGAGGTTTAGTGAGACTGTACAGCAGGAGTTGTGCTAGAAGAAAAATACTACTTGTTCTGCATTATCTCAGGAACTGGACTACTGTAGTTAACATGTATACAAGTAAACTAACTGTTAATGTGCACTGAACAATTATTTAGATTTCTTTAGCTAAGAAAAATATAAACAACCATATAGTCCATTAAAAAAAAAAAAATCTTAAGGTCTCTTTTGCAAATAGGTATCACCTAAAATCAATGAACAGCATCACCTTGTGTCAACATCACCAGAGTGTGCATCCCAGCCACTTACAAGGCACTTTATTATAGGAGGTCAACAATAAATATGCAGTTCTGATGGCCTTGCCATTAAAGATAAAGACTGAAAAAAGCTTTTTCCTTCCTCTTACTTACATGAAAGGGAGAAAAAAAGATTAGAAACAACCAACCTCCCTTTCTGTTTTTCTGTCACTGCATTTCATTTGCTCTCAAAGAACACCCCAAAGTAATTCTGAAAAAAATGAAAGGAAAAAAAATTATAAAAAAGTTATGAGATTCTATACAAAGACGGGGGAAAAGTTACTGATTCAGTTATTTTGAAAATACTGATTTCAATTACTTTCCTCAATAACTGGACATCCAGAAATGTATTTATCTTACCTTTTTTTTCCTGACTACGTGTTTAGTGTGAAGTAGAACAAAAGTTGGCACACAAAAACAAAATAAACCAGAAAGTTTGCAGCAAATCCCTACACGGCATGGCATCTCCTTAATATTAAGGCTTCTGCAGCAAGACACAACACTCAGGGGTGGCAGTGCAGTCACCATAGATCACTCAGGGACAGACTTCACTGGCAGCGACTCATCCCTTTCTCCTTAGGCAGCCCCTCGGTGTTACACATGGGAGCCAATTGCAGATCACTGGGACCCCACAGAGAGAAGAAGCAACCACCAGAAAGCCCTTGCTGAACTCCCATGGCCCGAGACAGCCTTCCAGAGCAGTCAGCAGGTGTCAGGAGTAAAACTGGGACTTAATCCTTTAGCTGCCAAATACAGACTTCTGCTGTTGAATTGACACCACTGGAAGTTAAAAGAATGACCTGTGACACAGGCCTGTGTGCCTGCAGCCCTCTTGTTTCTGATGCACACTTCAAAAGAGGGGTTTCATCAGAATTTAACCAAGACTCCTTCTGCAGCCACAAGCATCAGAGAATGAGCCAGAGTGACACTGAGGGGCTGATGCTGTCTCCCTAAAACTCCAGTGTGCTTCCCCAAATTGCTGACTCAGAGGTCAGAGGCTACCAGTCTCTAAAAAGGACTTGCCAGATAAAGTTGTTCTGCGACCATTTTTATGGGGAAGTGACCTGCAGTTTGGCATTGCTGAAGCTTGGTAAAAAACATCTATATTCATGTATCCCAGTGAACTCCAGTGTGCCAAAAGACTCACAGCTCTTGCTGGGGCGAGGTGCAGAGGTCAAGGAACACAGTCCAGGACAACCTGTCCCAGCCTTCCTAGAGCGACATCCCATACAACAGTAAAGCACCTGTACGGACGTACTTCAGCACTACGTTATCAGAACTGTTGACTGAACTCAAACTCAGATTTGAGCTTATTCTTAGGCTGGTCAAAAGCTCTTATTCCTTTAGTATTGTGGGGAGTTCTCCAATTTTACAGCCAGGGTTTCACATTGGCTAAAAATGTAAAGAAGGAGCAATGGAAGAAGATACCATTCTGAAAACAGGAGTGGAAACTTCTACTTCTCTCTGTTTACTGCCCATATTTAATTTACCAGATTCGTGCCTTTAAAACCAAGAAAATGAATAGCTTAGGATGGCATAAATCTTATATTGCCTACATGATAGCCACAGTGACACAGGGAAATGAATTCATTGTGGCACAAACTTAGTTTGCACCCAGTTAATAGCAGTAGTTATCTCAAAGTGCAAATCAACACAAAACATTTTAGAAAAAGAAACATAAAACGGGTCAATAACACATGCTGGTCAACCTTCCATTAATGTCAGCATACCTTAAAAATGGCATCATAACACAGGAACACCGAACACTGCTACTTTTAAAGAATGTATCATTTTCAAGCAAGCACGGCTGTTAATTGTCTTACTAGAAAAACTGCATATTTTGATACATTTAATATTTTAACCTTTTTTTTGTATTATCAGTTAAAATGCATGTGATGTAATGTAGATTTGGGGAGTGAGAGAGAAATGAAAATAACCAATATTAGACATTTAGGAAGAAAATAGAGGTCAAAGCTCTCGTGTCACTTCCAAATGCCCTTAAAGCTGTATTTGACAAGAAAAAGCATTCAGCTTCTTTTGTGCATAGCTTAGAATTCAGGGCAGCCCACAGCTCTCCCCCTTCCAAGTGTTTGGGAATGGTAAACAAATTGGCAGATAATTACATTCCGTCTCTTAGCAACCCTAAATGTCTTGCAATGAAGTTATTGGGCTTTCTTTCTGATGTCTTGTGGTAATGGCATTATTTCCACAAATTTTAGACCCAGTCTGACAAATCCACTTCATACAGAACCTCCTGGATCAGCACACAGTTTAATGGCAGCAAAGATTAGCTAGTGAAAGCTACCATCTTGTTTGTAATCCTTTGGGAAGACAATTCATAGTAAATATATACTGAGGACAAACAAATGACTAAGTAGGAAGAGGCTAGTCAAAATATTTTGTCACGAGCCTAAATAGCCTTTTCCCCTGCTATAACTGCAAACAAACAATACAGAAACCTGTGGTTTAAACACAGACCTTTAGACAGCAAAGTTCATTAGTTAACTGAATAAATGAAATTTGAAACTTTAGAACAGAAAAGAGATTTGGGCCAGTTTCTCAGGAAGGGAATTGATTGTGCTAATCTTTTTTGAAAATGCAGTCCTACTTGTAGGCAATGAAGGAATTCTAAAAAGCCTGTTCATGAAAGAGGAAATATTGCTGCCACTCCCCACCTTCTGCAGACACAGCACAACACAGCAGCAGCAGACTGCTGGGAGCAGTTGTCAAAATCTTCACTACGTTTTAGTGGAGTGGAGAGGGCCTTTGTTCAGTGCCTTCCCTGGAAAGACATAATCTCTAAGTTTTCTTTCCCTCTTAATAATA
Organism: Platysteira castanea; assembly: GCA_013397175.1. Lineage (NCBI taxonomy): Eukaryota > Metazoa > Chordata > Aves > Passeriformes > Platysteira > Platysteira castanea. The sequence continues at coordinate 261,768 of VYXC01011363.1, forward strand.
TATCAGAACAGGTATTAATAACAAATAAAAGATGCTGAAAAATCAATTCTGTCATAAAATACAATAAAAACAGAAACCTAGAATACCTTGTTCTGTCAAAAGGTTTTTATTACACATTCCCTTACATGTCTCCTTATTTAAAGGCTGATTTTATATTGGAATCCGTGTACCATTGCTGGCATAGGTGCATGGATACACGCTTTGTCACTGTGTCCCTAATAACACAGATAATATTTCTTCTCTGTTTAGTGGTCGATTTAGGTACAGGTATCTCTCTAAATTAATTCCCAAAGCAGGCTATTGTTCCCTTACCATAGATCTTGCCCAAAATGGTAACCAAACAATAAACTCATTTGAAACAGAAGGAACAAGCAGTCTTTCACTGAACAGTGTTAATTATCAGTATTTGCACCTTGACTGATTACTTGGGAAATGAAGATGAAAATCTGATGGCTTGGAACTGGATGCTGAAAATAGATTTTCCTCAAGTTCCAAAGCAACACCATAAATCACAAAAATTAACTTCAGCACATGGCCTTAAGAGTTGGTCTCTCTATAACGTTTGATAAATTACATTTGCATAGTAGACAGGAGACTAAATAATTTCAAGGGGTTTTGGCAATAACTAATTAAGACAAATGCAGTATTTCACAGTGTTTTGTTGCTGTGCAGGGTGTTCTCCATTTTAGTCAGGCACCTGGTGGTGTAGCTGGGCTCACACAAAGTGCTTGCCACAAAAACCTCAGGTTCCAACTAGATGAGAAACAAAAACCGCATTGCTTCAGTCAGACATCTGACAGAGGAGAGGCAAAGACAAGAGGAAAGTGATTCCTTTCCATTGTTTTAGTAAAGAATTTAGTAAAGTTTTTCAGGAGCTCCTTTCCAAGTACAAACAGTGCCAGTGGGCGGCAGAGCTGACACTGACAGCAGCATATGCTGCACCCGCCCTATGGCAAGGGAGTCAGGGCAGCATGCACTGCTGCTCTCCTTCTCTCCTGCACATTAAGGTGCAGGCAGACACTTGCTTAACTCCAGCCCCACCTTGTAATTTCTTCTTGCACACCACCACTCATTCCTGTGACAGTGCAGCCCTTCAGATTTCCTAATCAAATGCCACACATAATTCCTCTTAAGGTAAATTAGGGAAAACTTGTATCAGTCTACATTTTGCTGGCTAATGAGCCAGAGATCATTGTCATCATCATCATCATCAGGTCTAAGAGGAAGTATGTAAAGCAGCAAGGAGCAAAGGTGTTTTGGGAATGCTTTGTTGATAATGGAATGGACCGGGGTTGGATTTGGTTTTTTGCTCTGTCCTCATTTACTCTCCTGAAATCTAGTAGAATCTAGGAGGTGAGAGCAAAAAATGTTTCCAGAAAAACAATATATTCACTATAGTTCACTCAACTGCAAAGAGCCCCTTAATGGCTAATTTAAAAAAAAAATTAAACACTTTATCTTCACACATAGATTTTTTTTTCAAGTGAAAGACAGACAGAAGGAATAAAAACCTATGAGCAAAGCCTTTTCAACATCCATCCATTTTTTTTAAAGATTCAAAACAGCATCTAAGAAGAGAAGAAGGAACACAGGCAAGATGATGCTGGTGAAAACACTCTGGTGCTCAAACCCAGTTTCCCTTTAAGGAGCTGCCTGGGCTGGAGCAGTCATATGGCCTCTGGTGTGTGTGGGTCTGTGCTCAATAAGCCATGAAGCTCTTTGGCTGAACCAGCGTGTCACATGAGCCAGGGGTTGCCATGGCAAGCACATATGCAGCTCCTGATCTGCTTCAGCACCGAGGCAGTGTAATTCAGATTAGCAATGCACGAATATGATTTCCTAGGGAAAGAAAGCTGCATTTTGCTTTGCCTAACAGTTTGGATGTAAAGCTGAAACAATTTAAATTATCTCTGAAATGATATTTATGATAAACTACTGAAAACCTTTTACTCTCAGAATAATAGCCATGTAACAAACACCAGCAGTTCAGTCTTTGATAGCAGCTGCATTTTGGCATAAACTGCAGTACATGAATTTCAGAATATTTTTCTATTTAAATACCAAGAATACTATATTTCTTCTTCAGCCCTTTAATCACTTACAACTGGAAGGGAGAAGAACAGAAGATGGCTGTTCCAGTGAAATAAAAATCACGTCAAACCAACCCTAAAATTCACTCATTGCATTTCTTAATGTGGTAATCCACAGGCTGACATTCAGTGCAGGAAATTTCTGCAAAAGTTGTCCCTGACACTGAGGTAGAGTTTTACCATCAGAGTCCTAACATCTGCTACCAAAATTAAGCAGCTTGCTAATACAGCAGGCTAATGAAGGTCTGCATCATATGGGCTGCCATTCCTAACTTGATGGTGAAATGCAGCTGGAGCTACTTGCAACCCAAATCCAGGTTTATTGAGGGGATTCTGTTTCTGTAGGGACAGCCATAGGACTGTTTTACCAGACTGAGGTCAATTCGAGCAAGGCACATTGTTCTCGCACTTTCAGGAACCTCACTGTGATGCCAAGATCTAACATAAAATGTTCAAAGACGTATGGCATAGCATGGCCTTCAGTGTTTAATACACATACAGGCGATGTGTGTTACTCTGTGTGCTACTGCTTTCAGAGAAAAGATATTCAAGTCCTGAAATAATTTCAGACAAAGACTTTACACAATAATTTATAAGGATCCTAACCATAAAGAGTGAGTGCCCAAGCCTCTGAGCAATTATGTAAAAGCAGACAGATCTCAATGTAATTGAATTTTTAATAAAAGTCAGTCTTTTGTCTGCATATTTGTAGAAGTGCCTGAAAAGGGATAACTTGTATGGAAAAAGACAATTGATTCTCTCAGTGTTTCCTTCCTGCCAGAAAACCAAATAAAAATTCAATTTTAATTAAAGCCAAATAGATTCCCCACAACCCTACATGAGCTTCCTAATTCTGCCCATCACTTACAAGGGGCTACTCTCAAACTCTACAGCACCATTCAGCCTCTAACTGCTACCGACTCAGAGCATCTGGAGTGCAGAGGTCTCTCAGCACGGAAAGATCATGATATTGTCTTTGTTTTTCCCCCTTATTAGAAGATACTCTACTGGGGCTTCATGGGTTAACTTCAGATCCTTCTCTTTTTTAACCTTATGCTTTTTACTGCACTCTTTATGTCCCCCTACACATCTCAGTTCCAGCGTGTACTTTAGGTTTTTCTCCAATAGCAATAAAAGGGAAAATCTCCATTGCAAATCACTTGCTGATTTAAAGGAATCAGAATACTAAAATACAAAGTGATCCTCCAGGATTTCCTCTCCATTAGATTGAGCAGCATTTAGCATTGATTGCTATTATTTTTAATCGGATGTCCAAAAAATTGAAGACCTACATCTCTACTGATCCAATCAAGATGTTTCTCCCACAACAAAATTGCATAACAGATTATATGGATTTTTACTGAAACTACCTTGAATCTCTTCGCCTATGGAAGATGAATATAAAAATCTAACCACTAAAATATTGGATGTAGTCTCAGGTGAACTGATTTTGTGCTACTGAGTTTTGTTAATGACAAAATTGTTGATATCTCTCTCAAACTCATCTCATCACCAAATATTAGAAAAATGAGATCACCAGTCAGGCGCCTACTAATGTGATTTTGGTGTGTCATGGGTTAACCCCAGCTTGAAGTTTTAGTTTGAGAATTCCAGCAGTCTATCCCAAGGTTACTGCTCTCTGTATTTTGCTGCTGCTGACAAGCGAGGGGGCCACCCCTCCTCCTCCTGTTTCTCAGGTTTCTTTGGAAAGAAATGAAGCTAAGGAAGTGATGCTGTTGCTAAAGGCTGCAGTCACTTCCTTCAAAACTTAATAGAGCCAATCAATCGATTGATTTGAATACTGACAGCTTTATGGAACCACTCAAAAATAGTTAACACCTTGTGAATGCCATTTTTTAAAAGACAAACAGGCGGGAACAGCTCTCTTGCTCTTCTGGCCTTGGCACAGGTAACAGCAGGGCCCGCTCAGCCCGGCGGGGCTGGGCCGGCCCCAGCGGGGCCCAGCTGGGCCCTGCCAGCGGCAACCTGTGGGAGAGGCTGGGCCACAACTCCGCAGCACGCTGGACGGAGGCCTGGCAAGATTTTCGGCCACTCCCCCTCCCCTGATGAAGGCTGGAATCATTCAGAGACTTTATCCAGCTGCTGCCACTGGCACGAGAAAAATTAACCTCTTCAGTGCTGTAAGTTTCCCTCAAAGAGATGAAACCTGCAACGACCAATCCTTTCCCAGGAAAGGCAAAGACACATAAAGAGACATTATGACTAGTGACACCTAAGTCACTGATGGAAAAAGGCTGAGGCCTGGAGGGAAGAGATGGAGGAGACGCTTAGAAGCTGAAATTCTTTTGTAAGCTCTGGCGAATGGACTCAAATACTAGAGTTTCCCTTGTAATTTCATAATAAGCTTGGGGGGGAAAAAGAGCTTTCCAGCTGTTTGTGCTACAATGAATAGATGAGGTAAACCTCATTTCCTAGAAATGAAGATGATTTTGAACCTTGTTCCTCTCTTCTTCTTTCCTGGACTGCTTCACACTGAGGTGAACAAGGCCCAGCAAGAAGGGCCCACCTCGTCCCCCTGCTCCAAGGGAAGAAATTGCCTATAGAAGGACTTTAAATTTTGTTTTCCCAGGTTTTTCTCTCTATAGCGAGGGGGAGGTTTGTCCCAGGGATGGATAAAGAGAACTCTTATGTTTTTTCTGGAATTGCTCGTCCTTAAACTTGTACCCTCATGGCTGGGCGTGAACCCTCAAGACCAGTTGTGGAAAAGCTGTCATTGAGGGAAAGGGACTCACACCTGCCAACAGTAACACAACCCGGCGGCTGTTGGTGCCATGAGAAAATTGTCCTCATAGTAAAGTGCCATAGCAACAAAAGAGACTCCTCTCTTTACATGGACTGCTGAAAGGTTGTTTTAAAGTGGTCAACTAACTGAAAAGAGTCTCAGTTTGTGTCTTTATTTTGGATAAATAGGGGGAGGTGCTAAAAGGAGAAAGGGAGTGTTTTAGTTTTTTTTTTCTCTAAATACCTTCTTATTTCTTTTTAACTTTAGTTTTAGTAATAAACATCATTGCATCCATTAAAGTGTGGTGCCTGCTTTGTATTCCTCCTTAATTCTTATCTCACAGAAGGGACAAATGCGAACCAACCCACTACATGGTGTTAGCAGACTAATTTTTTAATTAGCCTCTCTTTGTTTGCTTATTCAGACATTTACATTGTGGATGGCTGCAGGATTGTCTCATGTCAGAGTTACTAAACTGCATAAGATAACTTCTCACATTCCCCAATACCTCTCTTTCAGCCCTGAGCTTTCTGCAAACAGCAGGAATTTGCTACTCCATAGATGCACACAGAGAATCAAAACAAACTTTGTGTTTAATTATAGAAGATTATTCTCTAGATGGGCTACATTTTTAAACAATCTCTTTTTGCAGTACTAAAGGACTCAGCAGTTTCCTTTTGTCTTTAAAGATTCAATTAAAAATATATTTCTGAAATTAAATTACAGCATGAAATTAGCTAAGGGTATGAAATACGGCATTTGCCCTGGCATTCAGGGGAAGGCTGTTCAAAGCAATTCACTTAATGGCTCCAACATGTGATCTCAACTTAATAACTGAAGTGCCCTCAGCTCGCAGAGGATCTACTCGTGAGATAGGCCCTTTATAATCTACCAAAAAGAGAAATGGATTAAACCCAGGTAAATCTTATTAATTTATGGAAACCCTGCAGTTACTCTCATTTTTGATCTTTTAAAATGTTACCATTTTGTCAAGAAGCACGCTTGTTGGCAGGAATATTTCTGTGGGTTTTATCTGGCTGTGGCCTTTTCAATCTTGACACATTCCAGAAGCATCTGCTGGACCCCACTGGAAGTATTTGTTCCTCTGTAGCTTTCACAGAGTACTGCTGGATGTGATTCATCACAACCACTGGGGACACACTGCAGTTTATTCTTTGCTGTACTAATATAGGATAGGAAATGAACAGTCCCCTAACTCCTCAGCTGCCCCTTTAGTCACCTGTTGGGTACAATTTCAGCTCATGCTGTGAGCTGTCTTTGCTCTGCATACACTGGGTTAGTGTTTCAGAAGAATCTAATTTCCATTTGGGGTCCTTGGGTACTGTGCAATAAAAAGGGAAATGAAAATCTATTCCACTTATGCCTGCCTTCTGTGGGACCAAAACAGCTCCCTCTGCTCATCCCCAGGTTCCTGGCAGCTCTCAGGGGGCTGCAGCACCTGCCCTCAGCCCAGCAGGGCTCTCCCAAGGGCTGAGCTGGGCCCACCCTGCTGGCTCTACTCTTGGTGAAGGCCCTCTGCTCAGGACGCTCCACAAATAGGCCTTTTTTCAGTTGTTTGGTGTTGTGAGAGGGTTGTGGTGGGGAGTTTGTGCATTTATTTATTTTTGTATATATTTTAAACTGACTTTGCTTAGGATTACAACTCAAATTAGAATAGAAAGCCAGAAGGAAAAATAAAAGCATTCTCAAATTAACTATAAAACCCACAGCTAATAATGTCTTTGCAATCCATTTCTTCTCTAATCTCTCCTTACTTGTATTTTAATCCAATCACACAAAAATCTAATCAGTGCACATACATATTCCTCTTTTTGTACAAATTTTAGCCACTGATGCAGCATAGCTTGACAAGATGCCCTTCACCTGATGCTTCTGTTACAGAAGTGGTGTGACATTCTCTTTTTCCAGGGGCATACCCAAGAGCAAACTCTCTACTTTAGGCTAAAAAAAAAACCATCCAAATTAAATAATCAAGTTTTATACTATGTTTTCCTGTGGAGCAATACAAATAAATAAATAGAAGTATGCATAGCCTGTCAGGAGGGTGCTGAGGAGAACATGCAAAGGGCACAGATGCCTGCCAGCTGGATGGAGCTTAAAGCAATCTTTATTAATATTAAATCCAGCCAAATACAGCTGTGATTCATGGCCTTGAAAAGAGCAATGAACTGAACTATTTTGCTCAAAGAAAACATTTGTTTTTCCTCAACTTTAGGAACAGTTATTGTTAAATGATGGATTTTCCTGAAGGTACAGAAAGATTCACTCTTACCATTCTAATGCTGGCACAAAGCATCGGTTCTGCTGGGTTCTCAGACTGGGGCTGTGTGTTCCCACTGTCTAGGATCATGGCTAGCTGCAATTTTGCTACAATGGGTCATGAGACTTCTTTCTATATGTTTTTTGTACAATATCTGTCCTCCAGGTTGCAACATGAACTCTAAATTCGGGTCACAGGCAATTACAAAATTTGTCAGGGGTCAATGAACTTCAGCATGGGGCACCTTTTGGTTACTGGAAAACTTGAGCCAGAACAGATCAATGCTTTAAATTTGCATATGAATTGTGCTGAATGAATTTCTCTATTAATGAAGTCCATCCTAAAATAGTTATAAAAATTTGATCTGGGCATGCTTGAAAACAGTCTTCCTTATTTTTAATCCAGTCTTCATAAAACAGTTATTAATTTCTACTCTACTCTTTGCAATTTTGTAATATACTTGAAGACATTTTCCAAACAAAGGCAAACCTTTGACTGCATGTAATGGCACCACCAGAACTCTAGTGGATACTGCAAAATATCTCAGTTTCCACAGTTCTACATGCATCCCTCTTGCTAAGAGGGGCTTTGGGGTCAGAAGAAATGCAGGATAATTTTAACTGCATCCTGTAGTTAAAGAGTAATCAAAAGACAGTGAGAAAAACGACTAGAAATACAAGTGGAGTGGGAACAAAGGGCTACAAACTGTCCATTAAGATCCACAGAGCCTCCAGCATCTCTGAGCAGCAGTGGCCAAGGACTGTCTCCTGGAGGTACAGCACACCTCCGCTGGGATCACTCACCGTGCCGGGGCAGCTCCAGCCTGGAGGTTGGATGGGAACACATGCCCAGATGGAATTGGAGTGAGGCCAACTTGCTCATTTACACAGGTGATCAGGCGGTCCTGTGAATACCCACAGTGTCGAGGCATTTCAACTGGATTTTAACAAGAATAGGGGTCTGCAACCCCTCTAGAAGCCTTCTGGGCTCTCTACAGCCCCACCCTCCTAATGTGCTTTTCAAATAGAGCAAATGAAATGATCCTAAGAAAAAATGCACCCACCTATATAGTGGGCCAGCATAGGACTGAGCAATTTGTAGAACAATGAAGGAAAGAGACCATGTAAACTCCCTGAAAAGAAGTAAAAGTTGTAGGCAGAAGCCCTAAAAGGGAAGAGTTTTTTAAAATAACATCAAGATTTAGATAGCAAACTGATAATGATTTCTGCTTTATTTCCTTGGTCTTCTGGATTGTAAGGCTGGCTATCAGCCTCTATTGTAAATTTTAAATGACATTACTCACATGACCATTATAAAACAAAACTTCTCAGAATAACGGCAACAGCAATATAAAATAGTTTGCATTGTGTCTGTTGTTTATTTTGTGCAGCAATAATACAGGCAACCATATGGATACGAGCATTTGGAAGGGAGGATTTGTTGGCTAGATCATCACAGCTGTTTACTTATAAAAGAAACAAAAATACATTTGGAGGTCACTGACTGCACAACCATTTTACTTACTCTCGATGAAAAAAAACTATCAATGCTACTCTTTCTACATTGAACCAATTACAAAAGAGACCCCAGAATATTTTCATGAGAAAAAGCTTTCAAAATCATAGAAAAATTAGTCTCTATCACACCTCATCAGCCACTTCCACCATAACAGCGGTATCAGAGCAATAACTTAATCTAGGATGAAATGAGCATGCAACATGTCCAGGAGGAAGATAAAGAAAACGGTGCCCCAGTTAAGCTTCCTCATAACACAAACCCTTTGATCAAAGGAGCACGTACCACTGACCTGATATCCAAAAATCACATTCACCAAGTGAACTCAAGTTTGAATTAAAAACAAAAACAAACAAAAAAGCCCACAAACAAACAAAAAACACCCAAACTAAAAACCGCAAAAACCTCCACAACTTACATCAACACACCGAACCAAAACCAATGGGTTAACAAGCTTGTAATGTATAATATCTCAATAATGTTTTTACAGGTATTTGAACTGAGGCTCTCACCACGACCCAAAATATTTAATGCACTTCCTTTGCCATTTTTTTCAGGTCAGGCTATAAGCATACTGTAATATAGCAAGCATAATTATTCCTGTAAATTTAGAAACATACAGTTTATTACACAGAATTTCAGCTAAAGACAAACGTTCAGAAAAAAAGACGAATAGTACTTTAAACATTCATTCACCTAAAGTATTGTTCTGATTTCAAGGCATTATTATAAAAATTAAGTTCATAATGAAGTTATTTTACTTATGTTATTTTTTTATTCTGGTAGAAATTCTTCAGCATGTCCATAGAGTCTAAGATTACACACATTTTCTCAGCTGAACAGAGCTTTTGGCAATGAATAATCCTATGCATAGATATCTTTTTATATTTTCTTGCTGTCACCCACGCTTGATAACACAACTTCTAGCTGAAGGACACATAATTTACGTCTTGTTCACGAAGGAAACTAAGGATAGGAATGACAGAAAACTACAGGAAGATAATACCTGAATTCAATTACTGCCACGACCATTAAAAAAAAAAAAAAAAAAAAAAAAAAAGGCGAGAGAAAAACGTGATCTTACTTTTGCTGATGGGTTAGTCTTCAGTACTTGGTTTGCCAAAGAAAGGAGAGGTTATGTTGACAGCTGTTCATTACAATTCCTTCTTTACTACAAGAGCTTAACTCTGCCACTGGCTGGCTGGCCCATTTCTGCTAGCTTTAGCACACAACAGTGCTCCTAAAAGCTCCTCCTCTTGACAGCATCTCTCTGGATACTTTCCTCAACAAGCACAAGCAAGGCTTTCCATAGAGCCTTTTAGGTCCTGGGAATGAGCTACATGTAAGGGAAACCATTAGAAGTAAATATTTTGATGACTAAGTCCAGGATTTGGCAGGCAGAAATTCATGCCTACTGACACAACCAGCTTTACAGTATCCACATCTTCACAGTGTTACAAATGAAAATGATGACTTCCCTGATAGAAACAGTAACTTGAATGATGCATAAAAAATAGAAGCCAGATCTTTGAAAGCATGCACTTCTTAAAAGTGTGGCTCTGATTAATGCAACATCTGAGCCTTCAGAGGAGGAGGGTTCGTTACTTGTTTCTTACCAAGCTTTTGTATTTGTGCAATTAAAAAGGGAAAACATTGGTGAAGTACCCACACAAAACAATAATAAAGCATCTGAACAGGTGCGTTTCAGTTATGGACAAGTCAGAAAGCAACTACTCATTCTAACAGATGCCCTATATAAACTCCAAATACTCACCTTTTTCCTAGAAACCACAACAGCTGAGGCAAATTCACCTTCTGTTCCCAGAAATGCTGCCTACAGCAGATATTGTATCATGGCAAATGTACATCTCATAGTATTGCCAGTGAAAATGACACTGCTCCATAACTTTATTTGCAATTTATAGGCTTTGTGGGCAATATGCCAGTACCTTCTCTTAATCTGGACACAGCTGCCTGAATAGACAATGATCATGTAATGACACCAGATGAATAAAAGACGGAAGAAGAAATGTCTATACATTAGGTCCTATATATATGCATTTATTGTGTCTTACTCTCGGCTACTAATCAGCACATTAACCTTATTTTCTCTGCATGATCGCTAAGTACTGTACTAAAATTAGGTCAGAAATTCAGATCAGATCAGCTGACTCAGCCCAGCAAGATTAGACAAAGACTAGTTGCTTTTTTTTCCCCCCAATCCAATACCCTGTGTTTATCTCCCCCAATGTACAGTGGATCCATACATTTTTTCTCCCCAATTAACCTATCAGAACCAGACACCATGAGACAGCGATGAGACAGCGATCACACTGAAGGTACGTCAGTGCTACCGAAGAAACACAACACAATGTATCCTTTGGAAAGCAAAATGTAAAACCAAACTTTTTTTTTTTTTTTAGGTCATTTTTCAAATCTTGTTTCCAAACTGCTCAGACTAATGCATTTCAATGAACTTAAGTCATTCAGCATAGTTATGTGATGATTTAGGTAAATAACAGCTGCTTCCAAATAGTGTTGTGTGTGAATACCACCACTTTATTAGACAATATATTACTCATTATCATGTTGTTAATATACACAAACAGCCTTCTTCTAAGAGAGACCATCTGAACACTAAAATTGAATAGCTTCTAAATAATTCAATAATTGGACTAGCAGGTAATTTTCTGTAGGTTCCAAAGATTTCTGGCTGCTTTATTTTGATTCTCACATGCAAAAGAAGAGTCTTTGTGGGAACCCCCTCTCCTGCTCAAAAATCTACCTGCAGTTAATCACAGGGGACGGCTCTCTTGTTGCTAAGGAGATTGTTTTCAGCTGTTGGGAGTCTCCAGACTGGTGGCACTGTTACCACTGCACATGTGCACCACTTGCTATCTAGGTCACGCTCTGAGGAATTAGGGATAATATAAATACCCACCATGATAAGGTAAAGACACAAGGAACACAGTACAGAACAAAGAAGGAATCAATGATCCTACTTTACCTTTCCTGCCTGCTGCATTTCAATAGACAACATGGTCTCAGATGAATCTCTGGAGGTTACTACAGGGAGAAGACTCAATTGCAACCAGCCTAAGTGACTTCAGACATCGTGCTTCATTTAGTCAAATCAGGTATTTTACTTGGTCTGCCATTGCTTTTAGTTTTTCCAATCAAAGATTGATCTCCAGTATCTTTTTCTATCTCTCCAAGTTTACATGGAAAAAAAGCAAAAAAGACTTAAAGAAAGTGTTTTTCAGGATTTCCTGAGGCGTTTTCCTACTTAGTTTCCTCAGGCAGATATTGATCCCCTCCTCAGTGTTATTGAGATAAGCAAGTGGGGAGGGATCAGAGGGGATCACTGCAAACACAGTTTCCCAGAGAAGAGCACTGGATTCACAAAATATTGCTGTCTCCAATCCACATACAAATACATGCTGTTTCTCTAATATGCCACTGTGTTGCTGGTCCTCTTCCTCCTGTCTTCTGGCTCTGTGACTGAGGATAAATACTCTGTTCTCATTGATCTCAGTTGAGCGTGGGCAAGAATTTCATGGTTTGGCTCAGCCCTGAATCATTTGTACCTATCCAGAGCTCTTCATCAAATCACTTTGCCAGGATCAATGAACAAAACCACACAAACCAACCACAATGTAGGAAATACTGTCACTACTATTCAAATGAGATAGAGAAGCTTGGCTGGAAGACTATAAAGAACCAGGTAGATCCACAATTTACTCTCTCATGTCCCAAGAAACTTATTCATAACAAAAACTGCTCTTGTACCTAGTGACTGGTACTTTATGGTCACATGTATAAAAGTACATGCAAGCAGGTTAGCCAGAGTACAGCCTAAGTAGCTCTATTCACCTCAATTTCACATTATTCTTATCACTCCAATGAAATTACTGGCAATCCAAAAAGTTCTACTTCCTGGAACATAAAGCAGCCATATATTTGCTTTACATTCCTTCATCCCCCTCCTCTTTCAAACTGTATGTGGTGCTCTTTTCCTTTTAATGTTCCATCAAAATAATCAGATTACTGAGGCGTTGCTCAAATGTTCACAGCACAGCATGTCTGTTATACCTGGATGTACAGTACCCAAGACACAGCATAAAATTTAATCACTTAAACTGAAAAATGGAAGATTCATGCTGGGGCAAAAAATTCAAAGGACCTCCTATCAGTTCGTGTTCAAGCCTTCCATTTGCATATAAAAGTTAAGAATTTGGATGGATAATTTACCTGTACTACAGACTTTTACCCTCACCTCAAGAAATACCAATTTTTTTTTATCTGGAAATGTGTATGTAATAAATATTTATATCTATTCCATTCAACCTTCTTTTCCTCTCCAAGAGGCTGCACAGATTTCACTGATATCCATTGGCACAAGAGTCCAGGTCATGAAAGCGCTCCTCTCATTAACTGTCAATTAAAATCAAAGGAATTGTTCAAGAAGAGCCATTATAGGGTTCTGCCCATTAGGGGCTTGATCCATTTTCCTGTAAGTGATTGCAATATTGTTACTGACTTCAGAGATCACAGAATTAAAAGGAAAATGTAAATAATAGAGACGTAAAAAAAAAAAAAACCAAACAACCCTCAGACACCAGTTAGAAAGCTTTGAAAATTTACCAGATTTAAAGCATCAGGTCAAGAAGAGTCTATTTTGACCTGTGAGGCTGTCCCTGTCTTGCCCACACACAAATACATTTTATCCCAAAGTACCAACTCTCCACCTAAAAGCACTAAGAGGATGGCAACTCATTCATCACTAGATCTACATCTCCTATTCCAAACCCCCAAACATTTTGTTAGAAGTCACACCTCAGTATGCCACACAAGATCAAACTACATCTACACAATGTAAACCTCGCGCATTAAAAGCCTGACAGAGGCCAATGGTCTGTACTGCTTTTGCCAGCAAGCTGCTTATAAATCAACTGCTCTGTGCATATTTACCATATCTGAAACTGAGAATTCACTCTGCCAGACCACTCATCTTTTTATCAAAATATTTACCGTTTTATTGCTTCTTCTTGTTTTCGGCGTTTTTCACTCTTTTCTTTCAAGTAAGCCAGGTTTGTTTCATTCCTCATGCGATCATTCTCCCGAGCAATGTCTGATGCATTCTGTATAACCAAGCCATCATAGGCCTTCATCCCCATATCTTCAATATACTGGAGAAAAGCGCCCAAAGTGACCTCCTCCTGATTAGAACTCATCATCTTGCAGGAGATAATGAACAAAGGAAAGCAACGTTTCCTGCAGGTTGAAAAACACATAATACCTTAATCAGTAGGAAAATAGCTTATAGTTTATGACAGCAAGATTGTGTCAGTTGTAATTAACATCTCCGTAAGAGACAATTTTTCAGACTTTCCCGTGTAAACGAAGCAATTCGGAACACAGGACAACATTACTTGAGACAAGAGGAGACAAAACCAAGAGTCTCTTCTTCCAGGCAATGCAGATCCATACAGTTACACTGTTTAAATCCCGAAAGAGTTTTCTGCCACCGCTTCCCTTTTCCTAGTACCCACCAGTAGCACAAACACTGACATCTTGAATCTCAGTTTTAATTGAACTGAGAAGGCTTCTATCACAGGACAACAGGTCCCTTTTACAGTTAAATAGGGCTGTGACAGAGCAGATTACCAGAAAAAATTCATATTCTGATTGCCAGACAAAATTCCTATTCTGCAGGATATTTTAAAATTCAGGTGAAAAATACCGTTCCATTTTTTGACACAAAAAACTTGAAAGCTTTCTTCAGGTTCAACATTCAGAAAGAAATATTGTGAACTATTTTCCTGTAGTTCTTAGTAATGTGATATGAGCCCCGAAGCCCTGGTCGTCTGTTGCCCAACATCTTGTTACCTTGAAGCTCCAAGAACGGACAACAATGCCCAGCTGAGCTGGGACCTTAAGAACTCCAAAGCCCTTGAAGTCTCCAAGATTCTATATTTCTTCCACAGGTATGACAGACACTTGGATTTACAGTACTTCCAGCTAAGCCGCATGGAGCAGACACACTTAGATCCCTGGGTCATTCCTCGGTCTGTGGCACGCAGCCTAAAAGCTCTACAGAAAGGCCCCAAAGGTTTTCCACTCATCAACAGAATTCCTGGGAGTTGCAAGAACTCTGGTGTGTAGACACATCAGTAAATACTACAGGACACTAAAGGCAAGGTAGAATCTCAAGAGACAGACTGTCTCTCTCTAAAGTCTGTGCTGGATAGGACTGGATTAACCACTTATTAAATAAGTAAAATAGAAGTTTAAAAAAATAGAATTTTTCCATCTTATTTTAAATACTATAAATAAATAGGGTCATTTTAAATACTGATTACTATAAGGTCCAGAGGCGTTACAAGCTTGAGTGGCATTACCTGCACACAGCCCTGTGAGGGATCCTCATCCCACAGCCAGGGAGTTGGTGCAGGAGTCACTGAGTGACTTGCTGGCAGACCTGGCAGCTGAACTCAGCTCTCTAAGGCACATTTGCTTATTCACTGCTACAGCATTCCTCCCTTCCCTGAAGAAGGATGGTATGGCTTCTCGGAATCAGCCTCAGAACCATGCCAGCACCACAAATAAATGGGATCTTATTGAATAGGCAATAAGAATCCTGTCTGCACAAAGATTTTAGGGGCAGGGTTCCTGTGGAATCAGAAACAAAAATCTTTCCTCTATTTCCTAATATAATGTTATATTCCTAACATTTGTTACGTAGCTGGAGAAGTAAAATTCTGATCTGGGAGGGAACTGATTATAAATAAATTAATTAATTAATTAATTTAAATACTCTTAAGGATTCTAGCAATCCACTCTGGGCCCTGACTGGGAGAATGTAAGGGATGAAAAGAGTAGAGAAATATTTTCCTGCCCTTTAATGTTTCCCCTGGTTTTGACTGGGGGATCTTTTGAAGTAACAATGGCAACAAGCAGCTGGTTTCAGGCACTAAACACCTTAAAAACACACTGATAATTTCCCCTTGTTCTCTTATGTCTGCATATCAAAAGTATTTCTGTACAATGGTAACATGACTGTTAAAATCATGAAGACTCAGAGGATGCAAAGGGTCTTCTCCTATTACCTCTCCTGCCTCCCAAGAACAATCTTTTCTATCAACTAAGCCTGAACATGAACATAAGGCTGATGTTGAGGGTCACTGAAGTGATCTTCAAGCATTTTCAAGCGTGGGTATAAGCATCTCCTACTAATCCCTGCAGGGTAACACCAGTGCTGGAGGTCTTGGTGCAGCCCAATATACCTGCATGCCATTTCACACAGCTTTGACACTGGAGCTGGCTAGAACTCCACTGGGCTGGAATATGCATTCAGCCATTCTATATATTCACCATAAGTAGCACACTGTCTGCAAAGGAGGGTGTTGGAAAGCTGACAATGAGCTGAACAGACTCTATGAAAGTTATGATGCTTCAGCAGATATCATTTTAGACTAATTCCTAACCTTGCTGATTTAAAAAAAGTAAGCCCAGATATTAAAGCCCCTTCCTGAGAGTCTCTCTCTACAGCATGAAGGCTACAAGATTAAAACCAATGCTAACAGCACAGACAGCTCTAACTCCCCTTTCTCTGAACTCCTCAAATGATATCTGCTTTTTGATGGTTAAAGTCTGGGCCATTTCCCCAGCAGATGGCTATTTTATTGTATTTTCCATTTTGGACTTCTAGTAAAACCTTGTTTCTGCATATGTTGAATTAAATTCAAATAAACCTGCAAAACAGAAATCTCACACTAGTGACCTGAATGACAGTATTGCCATTGATTTCTCCAGTGACTGGGTTTTACTCCTGAAATATAATAGGAGATTTTATACTGAAGATAACTTCAACAGGCTTCCAAAAAATGCAGTTCTCATCCATTTTCCCCCAAGACACATGATATGCTTAAATTGTCTTTTGTGACTATACTGCATTTCTTCCCCTCATTTTTTCCTTCCTTTTTGGAGGTCAGAAATGAGCTTACAATTAAGGATATCCTGAAACTCCTTGTATTATGATGTTTACTTTTTAAACAGGATTTTGAAGTCATTCCAATTGCAAAAAGAATTAAATAAAAACCCCTTATTCTGCTTTATGAACTGAGAAGAGACTTTATATGCTGGATTGTTAATGATGTTTTTTTATTACTAAACTCATGCAAAAACTTACTATTTACTAAATAGATGAAGATATAATCTTTGTCCTAACAGGGACCCAGTCCCACAGCAGTACTAGGCACAGTCCTTCTGTGGCGGCTGATCCTTGCATGCTCACAACAATAAATTCAGTTTGGGGTACTCCTGGGGGTAGCTGGGGGACACACATTTCAGAACCTTGAACCTGGTCTTATGTCACTAACTTCAAAAAGCCTCTGTGCAAGCAGCAAGCATGTTCTAAATCAAAGCCCTTGTATGTCCTGTGTACCTGGTATTTTACAGCCTCACTGCATTTACTAATAGTGTACAGTTGTGCATGCTATACTTAAACAGGGATTAAAAATGCAAACAGCCAGTGCAAAAAGCTTAATTAATTACTGTAAACATTTTTAAAGTATTAGTATTCCTTGGGCAGCACACTAGGACCAAGTTTACTCACAGGTCTTAATACCACTTCAGAGAATATGTTACTTTAATAATCGTGCTCAATAACTGCAGCAGGCTGCAGTCAACACATATGGCCCCTGGAGTCCCATGCAGTGCCTGCCTGCTGCCTCCTTGGAAAATGGGTGGACAGCACTGATCAACTTTTGATCAAAGTTTCTGCTGATTGGTAAGCTCAGGCAGTGAGCAGCTCCTAACTGTCTGCCAGGGCAGATACAGGCACAAGCAAGTGTTCTGTTTGAGTACATTCATATTTGATTAAAACTGTGCAAACGCAAATTGTTAAATAAGTCATGTAAGCTGTTGGTGAGGCCCCACAGTCCTAGCATCCCTAACATGCACACTGCGGTCAGGGATTTTGTTAGCCAGTAACAAGGACTATAGAGAGTCACCTATGTATTTGCAATCAAGTTGCTTTCAGTGCATTTTGCTTTCTGAAATCAAGCAGTCCTGGAAAATTATAACTGGGAGTTGCACCACTCGAGAAATTCTTTAGACACTCCTTTCTTTTCCCTCCTCATTGTGAAGGAACAAAAGGAGACAGCAGGACAGAGGAAAAGCCTTGAAATTTAGCTATTGAAGCCAGCATACTGAGAAGCCAGCAAAAATTGTTTGGAGGAACTTGGTTCTGAGTGTTGTCTGAACGTGAACATCTTTGAAAATCCATCTGAGCACGAGGACAAAAAGGAGTTCTCCATCATGTTCACTTTCCTTCTTAAAGGTCAAACTAACACTCTGTGAAACCTCACTGAGAAAAAGCCACAATCACACCCCATCTTTCCCACTGACACCTGCCCCTTCAGGTACCCCCAGGTCAGAGGGGCCCTGGCAGAGGAGTACAGAGTGGCTCACGCTGGCACAGCTCATGCATTCAGCTGTCAGCATGGGAGGAGTAAAGCAAGAAAGACTTTTTTTTCCTTCCCTGCCAATGCATCTGGTTTACTAGCAAGGGCAAGCAGTCCCCTTCCTGGTTTGCCTAGAAATATTTACATAACTAAATTCACGATCATCGTATTGATTCAGACAATTTCTCTGAGAGCAGAGTGCATTGTGTTTTACAGGACTGTTGCATACCTTACTTCTAATCTAACCATTTGCTCTGATGCCACATATACAGCATTTTTGATCAAACAAACCACTTCCTTTTCATATGATCAGTGTGCAAAAATATTGATTGCAGAATATGAGTAATCGACTGAATATCATAGTACCCAAGCAGTGCTACACGTGAAGATTCAGACATGCTATTCACCCTCTTAGTCACATCAGGATCCCCAAAATATCAGTTGCTTTTCAGCTTGCTTGACAGCCATAAGCTGCAGCTGTGCTGCATTGAAAATTGGCAACGCTGACAGTAAACTGAAGGAGCTTTTTGAAGTAATGACAAAGGCACTGATTGCCTTCTTCCAAACCAGAGGGATTTTTTTTTTTTTTTCAATTTTAACATAGGAGAAGAGACCATGGAAAAACAAGTGCGGGATTGCCCAAAGTCCTAAATCCAATCTCAGATTTATAAAGGCCTACTACACACCCTTCCACTCCTGCCTGATTCCCTCCCAAATACTGTCTTTGAAAACACATCTGCTTCCACATTACCTGTTCACTCCCTCTACTAAATTCACTATATTGAAAGGATTCTGTACAAAACAGGGATGATAACCAGCCATTCAATCCTCGAGTTTGAGCTGTTGCATTCTAGCTGCTTGCAAGAATAATAGCAGAGAGGCCAGCCGTATCCAATTTTCAGAAACTGCTGACCACAGCAGCACTAATAAGGACCTAATGGTATTGGGTGTACAAAAAAATACTTTCACTGCAATCAAGAAAAATTTAGTGAGGGAAAAATATACTAGAAACTAGTTTGCAGAACTCTGTCTCCTATCATAACTATGCCTTATATCAAGTGAGATTTGAAATACCCAAGCAGGTGAATGGGATGAGACAAATTGCTAAGACATGCTCTTTAGAGTTGCATTCCCTACTCATTCTTAACAATAAAATGACACTTCTGCTTTCAAACACAGTGATGCATTAAACTCTAACGTCAGAGAGGAAATACCTTCTGAAATCAGCTGCAAGTTTCCTGCTACATATCATTTGACAACTAAATATGCAGATATTTATAGAAAAAGAACCAAGGAACCACTACTCTCAGTTGAAAATATAAAATATACTTTATATTCTGGCTGGAGTTACAGATTATATACCTGGTGCTCATTATATTGCACGACATGAGCTCTAGCACCTGGGTGAAATCACTGAAGATTAGTACTGAGCCCTTCACTTAAAGAGGTTAAAAGTGTCTCCTTCAGTAGACTGAGAATGCCACTGCATGGGTTTAAAGAAATAGTCCATTTCTATAGATGTCCTACTGTTCATAGGGGAAAGCTTTGTTCCCTATAGTTTTAAGAACTAAAAAAATACCCTGAGACTTGAATTTTGGCTCCCTTGCAGGTGCCTTTTGAAAAGGTAAAAGGTCTTTGCTAACAATGACTCCTTTATGACACCAGGATGTAAAAAGCTGTTGTTTACTTTGCAATACAACAACACTTTTATCACTTTTATTCCCAGAGGAAAATAAGGCATCCTCCTAACTGCGTGGATGCTGGACAACTGCAAACCTAGATTCAGAATGGCCAGCACTTAAGTGCAATTATGACTTTTTAACATCCCAGTATTATGCACAGGACTTATAAACAACAAGAAGAAATAAAACCACACAACAAGCAGACATATACACACATTCTGTATGGAAAGAGGAGTGCATTTGAACTCAGAAGAAATCACAAGCTTCTTGCTGATGGACATTTTTTTTTCCTCCTCTTTAAGAAAATGAAATGGAGATTTCACTACCACCAGCATCATGTTAAGATGCTGTAGAATATTAATGGTGCAGTGGATCCAATAAGTAACTATCATAGATGTTAGAAATTACTTCAATTAATACATCAGAAAATATAAAAGAATGATTTTAATTATTTAACAGTGCTTTTTACAAACAAAAGAAATCAGCTGCCAAACATCTTTACTACAAGCACAATCAACATGTGAAGTACATAAAATCAAAGACTTCAGCTTTTAGTTTGGCAATGGCTTGATTAATACCTCCTAAAAATACATGCAACCTTGTCACTATGCATTCTGACAACTCATTCTTTCATTTTGTAATGTTATCTTTTTCATTCTAATTAGCACCATATTTTGTAAGCATGCTCATATGATGTATTAAAATAGGTACATACCAAAATTCAAGTCCACGGGAACCACTAAGTGCAATAATCAAAGGTGACTTTTGCCTGTAAAAGCCCTTTCCTGTGGTTATCTCAGTGCAGTCGGAAGGGATATTTCAGCACCATAAGAAACAGATTTTCAGTTAGGCTCAGTTTTTTTCTTCAGTTAAAGTGCATTAAATCTCGTTGGCAGAATTGCCCAGATTGTAGAATTCGACATCACTATAAGTCAATGTGTTATGTTACAGGTCTTCTTAACATATGCTAAAATGGCATGGAAAGTTTGACTTTAAAAAAAATGCAGTGGAAAGAAAAGACAGGTGCTTGCTTCTTTAAATCCACATTCAGAGAGGAGAGGGTACAGATAATGGGAGGGTATAAACAACACCCTGCTTTGAGGTCCAGCAGAGAAGAAACTGGATGATTTTTACCCACTTTACAACACAGACGATTACAGCACCATCATATGCACTAACACAGAGATTTCTAAGGTGCCTCATTTGAATATGTTCTGTGGAGACAAAAAGAAAGGAATATAAGGAACAGCAAATATCCTATCCAAATGGCTTCTTGCAGCAGGAAAGATGCTTGCTCGCTCATTGCCACTTACAGAAGGTCTGAAACAGTCTGGCTCGTGGCATCGTCTCTGTCTCTCCCCCGTGACTACCGGCAGGCTTGCTCTCTCCAGCTGCCCGGGTCCGTGGATGGTGCTGTTGATTAATCAGGGATTCTCAAACAAAGAGCAAGCCTACCTTCGGGTGCCAGCAAGACTGTGGGGCTCCTCTCCCGCCGCAATCCGGCTGCTGCCAGCATCCTAGCACCTCGGACAGCTCCGCCGCGCCGGGCCCATGGACACGCGGCGCTCCGGAGCGGGGGCGCGCCGGCAGCCGGCGCGGCAGCGGCGTCGCTCCTGGCTCCGAGCCTCGGGCGCCGGCACAGCCTCCTAGCTAGGCAAGCGTCTCGCCCTTATCTCCACTGCACTGAAGTCTGATTAGCAAATAATCCAGTGAGAGGAAAGAAAAATCTGCATGAGCAGCACTGTACATCACATGGAGTCTATAGGTAGGAAAGAATATGAAACAACGCCCTTTCCCCTCCTCCCTTCCCCCCCCAAAAAGAAATTGTTCTTCTACGGAGAATACGTAAGTTAACCTTTAGCCCATGTTATGGCTCAAGGAAATGAGCAGCCACTTAAAAGGAACACCTAAGCCTCAGTTTGATACCTCATATTGATGTATCTTTTGCACTCCCTCACTGAAAAGCAGTGCAAGGCACACAATTACTGCTGACGCAGACGAGAATGCTGCTTGGGGAAGGAGGGGAGGAGCTTCTCGGCCTATCAAAACAACCTCCCACCACCTGCTCCCATTGCACGAGAACAAAACTACGCAGCTCGGACAGACTGTGCGTGACATTTGTGCCGTTTTCCTTATATTGACATGCACACTCTGGAAAGAAGCATTCTGTTTGAAAAGCATTCAGGGTGAAACTGCACAGTTATATGCTCATCCAGAATTTGTGTAATGGTTTGGAAGAAAACATTTCCTTTCTTCTGAACCGGATCAATCTGTGTTATGGCTCCTCCTTGCAGAGTATGTGCAGTTTTGCTTTCTCTCCCCCAAACCTGCAGCCTGGACACAAAGCAAAAGCATTCATTCCCTGCACCAAAGCCAGGGAAAGGAGCGGTGGCTGAATGTGCACAGATTGCATTACCCCATTGTCAAACAACATTTCAGTGTTTCTTCTTTCTTAAGTTACAGGCATTTTTCTCTAGCATAAATCCTGATTCTGATGTTACAGTAGCAGTTGAATTTATTCCTAAAACTAATAACAGAAATTACGGTCATGGAATGAAATCCTTTCAAAGTAATGCATTTTCACATGAAAAGCTGTGCTGGTACACAAATACAACCTCACCTACAGAGCACAGGATAACTATCTGCAGGTTTACTACCCCACAATGGGAATACACAACATTACCTTACGTTCAACAGCACTCAAGATAGCAAACTAGACACATTGAAAAACACAGTAATCACCTTCATGCATTAGAACCACAGCATGAAAAAAATCTGATCCTAAAACTCTCCTATATTCACTGCTAATTCATTCCGTGCTCACTGTAATAGTGCACATCCCAGCACATCTCTTGCAACCCTGTGAAACAGGGAAGTGAATCTTCCTCATGACATCTCCAAGAGACCATTTCAAAAGGATGCGAAAAAAAACCCTACAAAGCCAGAAGAACAAGGTTTGAAGATATGGAGGGCTTTTCTTATTGTTAGGGAAAAAGGTCTGGAAGGGAAGTACCTACAGTGTAGAACTGGAGGCAGTCCTGTGAAGAGAGTTCCTTCCCTAGCCCAAAGGCTAGCCCCCAGCCCTGCTTCTGATTTTTATCTTACTCAGAAGGATACCTTAAGAGCAGCTATGGCTGTATGGTAGTTTGGAAACTCTTTATTTTCATCAGCTGGAGATTCCTGTCACATAATAGCCTCTTATTCCCAATACTTCTCCAGAACTGAAGATCTTCTCTATCTCTGCCCTAAGTCATGCACTGAGAACAGAGAAATTGTACAGTCAAACTTCTTTCCAAGTTACTTTAACAAAGATATAACTGTAAAGTCATTAAAATTTCATAAGAAACTTGGAGAGCTACTAATCTTAATCTCAAAGTGTGAAACACTTGGCTATGTCTTCACCACATGGTTCACCCAGTAACCGAACTCACTCAGATACAATCCTCTCCCTGACTACCTATGTTATTGCACCTTTTGGAAGTGTCTACATCTTCTCATTCTTGCACCAGGGTTCCTGGCAATCATGTGTCCATCAGCTGTGGAAGGAAATGTCCATTTTTCTTTCCAGTAGGATTGTGGCAAGGGCACTGGAGTTATGACCTCTGCAAGGCTGGCAGTTCCATTCCTGGTTACCACACACAAAACCTTCTAATTTAGATCACCATCTAGGAAAAAGCACCTGAAGAACTGATCATGGCATTGCTGCATCAATGACAGAAGGGCTGGATCAAAATTCAGGTAACATATTTTGTGTCGCTCATTGTTTTTTGCACAAGTTTCTACAGAGCAGTGCTATTCACCTTTAAACATCTTTAATGACAGGTCTAATGAATCCACAACTGGCTTTCACTCCTTGGTTATAGAAGAAGCCTAATCAGCACAAATATATGCACTTCCACAAATTACTACCCGTGTTCTCTTGTTGCACAGGCCTACGCCTGCCTTCCTGGCCTCCAAACAGCCAGCATTGGAGAACCATGCATTCCGCACAGTAGCTGCCAATCCTCTCTCCCTGTCTCCTTTGCTCCACTCCTTCCCAGAATTTACAACCACTCAATTCCAGTATACATAATTACTTGCATTCGCTTTCAATTTCTGAAGCATGTGCAAGGCTTCACTACACACTCTAAGTATTAATCCATTTTATTTATGTATAGGTATGTTCATGCTCACACACTTATATAACAAATATACATACAGACAGAGAGAGAGACGTGGCTTGACCTATGGTTGATATTTGCAAACCAGGAAAAGAGAATATGAACAATGTGCTGTGGAACTGCTCACTGGCAGCTACTCAGAATAGTTGTGGGATACCCCAGTTTCCTCCTGGCATGCTGGAAGTGGGCTGGAGTAGAGAATATGTAATGAGGAGACAGCAAACCTCTGCAGGAGGCTTCTTTGTCCAGGGCATGAGAAGTCCTTTCAGGTTCAGTGGCAGGCTCGGGATCTGCAAGATCTGAAGGCTGCAGGCAGAGCAGAGACAAAGGGCTTTCAAGAGGAAGACAATATTCATTTAGGATGCTAACAGACCACTTAATGACTGAGAAAGACAGTCTGCCTGTCCCTGAAGTAAGGGAAGCTTGAGGACAAATGGATTAGAGTCAGCACCAGTGATTCAGTCTCTGCTTGGCTGGTGAATGGAGAAGGAAGGCTCTCCAAGAAAAGCAAATTCCATGTTTCCAGGCCTGAACCTGGTAACGGCTGACTTGATACAGAGACTGTTATGTAATTATTTACATTAATGAGGGTCAAAAAGGACAGGTTTCTTGTCTTTGAATGCACCACTCCGCAGGTCACCTGAAGCTCCTCCAGAGAAGGCAGTTCCACGACAGATTTCTATATCTGACCAACAGACCATAGATTAAGAGTTCTAGGAATGGAGACCCCACAAGTTCTAAAAAAATCTGAAATAAAACCCAGAAACTGAGGACTTAAACCTAGAAATTCCTGATATCTAACCTAGGGCACCATGATAAGAATATACATCCCTGTATCCAAACCCTACATCCCAGTGAATGGGAAGAGAGGCTATTGAACGAGACCTGTCCATGCAGCAATCAAATGAGATAGGGCTCCTATCAGATAGGTTTTGCCAAGGCCAAAGGCTGACCAAGCCAGAATCATCACAGTGGAAGCTAAGCTATTTTACCCACACTTACAAATATGAAGCCATCAAGATGCTGGCTTCGGCTGTTTGACAAATTCCTTGCCTAAGCTAAGCTAAACTTGGTTGTGTCTTTCTCCTTTATGATGCCTCCTGAGCTTCAATTGCTTTTTCCCATCTCCTGTGTGCTTGGTCCTGACTCAGGTTTTACTGCTGCCAGTCTGCAGTGGCTCTAGCCACTTCATGCTCCTTGCGTTATGGATTCCTTGCCTGATCCCAGGCCACATCTCTTAACCCAGGCCTTGCTACCACCCTTGACTTTTCCAGCAGTGACCTTTAGCTTTTCTTGGTTCCAACACCTAGCACTGGGTTCTAATCAGTCCCAGCTATTAAGTGTCTTAATTTTCCCAATAAAACCATAGTTTCTGCACAGCAACTATCATGCCCATGTGTGAGGCAAGTGAAATTTTCAGTGACAGTCTTACCTATGCTTCATTCTAAGTCTCAGTTTAGCAATCAATGTGATGTGCCTTTAGCACCAATTGAAAAAAGTTGCTTTAGATTTTTATTTGGATTTAAACCTGAGTTAATAAATATTTTTGAATGGAAGTGGAACTAAGGAAAATGCATAGGAAACAAAATACATCCAAATCCAAGCACAGTGCTTACCATAACCCTGACCTTAAACAACCATCTCTTTTGTTTGTTCGTTTTCTTAGTATCCACCTACCATCATGCTAAGCAAAGGGAAAACTTAAGGATCTATTTGCAATTAATTTTCAACATGACATGCTGAAATACTAAATTGAGCCTTCAAGGCCAGTTTTTCCAAATTATTTCTTTCCATGACCCAGATAAGCTTTAACATTCATGCTTTTCCCCCTCAAGCATTCTTAAAACCCTTGAAGTTCCACAGTTTCTCCCTCTCCCATCCTTTTGCCCCTCTCTCGCTCCTCACACACATACCACTGCCATGACAAGTAAAACTACTCACACAATAAGAGTAAAGGAAGCTCTCAGTGCTCCATCTTGGCGTTTGTTTCAGCTATTTTATATCCCTCTGTAGCATTCTTTCACTTCCTTGGAGCACACTGGTTCTACCCCTCCCAGCAGCAGACTATCCACCACCATCATGCACATTTCTCTCTTCTGGGAGATTCTTCTAAAGGTAAAACAGTAGAGGGGTCCCTACTCATGTAAAAAGCCAATTAAAGTTAAATGCTTAACTGCCATCTGTGCCTTTAAGAAGAATCTCTTAATTTTCCCTAGTGATCAGTTTTTTTCACATGGGACCAATTTTACTGTTATTGCTTAGGCAAAATTCCCATTGAAGTCCACGGGGAACTTTGCCTGAATACAAAAGATGGAGCAAAACCTTGTGCTTATTTGCATAGACCACAAATCGCAAAGATTACATCCTGATGCAAGTGATATATCCGACATGACAGCTAGTGCAACTAGGCTATTTTTAACCATGATTTTTTGTAAAATATTTCATGATATTTACCATTCAAAAAAGAGCAAATTGATTCTTTTTTCTTAAACTGGATTAGATTGAAAGATTCTGGCTGCTTTCCAAACCCATTAATTACTAAATGGTACATTTTCCACAGAAATGCTAAGCTATAAGTAGTTCTTCTGGAGACAGTTAGCTCCTAGATAAAATCAATTAAAGCTGGTAAAGATACATTCTATGGTCAGACATCTGTATTTATAGCATAGTGGATGCTGGTAAAATCCCCCAACACAGATGCAGTTGCACTGGCAAAAATGTGCTTTCACTGTTTAGCTCATACAGAGGGCAGAAGGTGGGTTTATTATTTCAGGATAAACCCAGCTGTGTCAGTAGAGTTGCACTCACATGATGCTCCATTTCTGCTCTGGTAGCCTCAGCTTTCTACCCCCAAAGAAGCACTCTTTCTCCTATGGAGTACAAAGGCCAGGCAGTTTAAGCTTGTCACCTCCCCACCCTGCTGCTCATTCCCATTTGTGAGGTCTTGAAGGGAACTGGGTCATGGAAATGATCCAGAACAGACATAATTTTGGGTGAGAATGAGGGAGAATCCAAAAAAAAAACAAAGAGGATGGTGTTCCTTTCAACCAAATCACTTCCTTGCACTACACAATGTAGAGGGCACTTCACAGCGTGAGAATGGTACTCCTGCCAAGGCAGTCCGTGACTTTTAGTAGACTGAAAATTCCCCATGCTACACACACTACCAGTGTGCTGAAGCTTCACTGGGAATGACTCCAGGGCCCAGGCGGCACACATGCCGGAGCTGGTGTCCTGGGACTTAGCCTGCTGAATCCTACAGGAACAAAGGAAATCCTGCAGGCAGTCGGGGAGCTGACAGGCAGTGCTCCCTGCCCAGAAACTCCACAACTCTGGCAAGTACATGCAACCACCCAGCTGCCTTACGGTAGGCAGAAAAGGGTATGTACACAGCACGCAAATGTGACCACACATGTAAGTTGCAAAGTGCTTTACCAGAGCACTTGACAATCTCCAGGTGTTCCAAATTTGTGTAAGACAGCGCTTCAGCTAAAAAAACAGAACCAAGAATGCAGCTCTGCTTCCCTCCCACCTCCAGCTCTTCCTTTGGTCTTATTCTGGCACAAATGTCACTTGGCCATGTGGCAAAGCAGATTGGGAAGCTGATCAAGCTGAGAACTAGCCTGGGATTTTGACACCACGTGCATGTTATTTGTGAAAGGACCACCCTGCCTATGCAGTCAGTGGGCAGGAGAGACCCAGTGCAGCCCAGCAGATGGAAGCCAGACCAGTGGGTCTCATTCAGGAATATCCAACTTCTTGCTTTCATCCAAGCTGGTCAGAGACTCAGCTATGAGTAAGGAGCTCTAGTGAGCCCCACGGCATCTCTGAACTCTGAAACAAGTGTGCCTGGAATCTCATAGAGCACAAAATCTGTAAAAGCAACTGATGATGAAGTCTAGAGCAAGAGGTCTTGGAATGAGAGTTGGGAAATTCTCTAGAAACTTGAAGTCTCCTATCTGCACTCATTGATATAATCTGCAATTCTTTTCACAGTGCTATAGACAAAGCAGTCCCATATATCCGTTAGGAAATGGGCAAAGATGGGGAAAGTCAACTTTATTCACTTTCAAAAAAAAGCGCATCTGGATGGCTAAATAAAAGCACAGTAAACACTGGAAGACTGAAAAAACTCAAAGAAGAAATTGCAGTTTGTACTTTAGGACTGACAAATTGGCAAACTTCTCTATTAAAACATAATTGTGCTATGTATATTAAGATGGTATTTATGAGTAAATTGCTGCTGTTGGTTAAATTCTTTAAGGCATTAACTTTGCAAAGAAACTGAAAGATGCAATTTTTTCAATGAAATATATTTAAGACCTATCAGCCACACAACTATGTCATGTATTTTTAAATGTGTTTGCTTTCAATACTTAATAAAAATCCTTATGAAAGATTTTTTGCTACGTATTTCAGAACAAGACAGGAGGTCAAGTGAAATATGAATGAAGAAGCTGTTAGACCTCTAGAGAAAGTATGCAGATCTCAGTGAAGGCTGGGGGAAAACAGAATTGAGAGGAAATAGTCAAAAAAAAAAAAGAAAAAAAACCCAACAAACAAAGAAGGAGAGAAATTTGAGAATGCTGGGAAGATGACTTCAAGCCAAAGAAGAGATGGCCACAGCAGAAGAGATGGAGGGAATTCTTATGTGCTTGGTTTTTTGTTTGCTTCTCCTAATGCTCTCATTAACTCTTGAGATGAAGAAAATGACTTCCAAGAGGTCCTCAGGCAGGAAGGCTTCATGGAGGGACTGTAAGTGCTGAGGAAAGCTGGGTACCTCACCCTGCTCACATCCCCCAGATCAGCGAGTCCCACTCGGAGAGGCAGTAACAGTGTAAGGAACTGGGTAGGCTCAGAGCTTCCTGATGGTGTGTGGACAGCTAGGGTGTGCAGATGATCAGCCCCTGGAGCCCAGTCCAAGCATGGAATGCTGCAGGCAGGCGATGGAGGCTGGCTGTTGTGCAGTCAGAAGTCACTGCCCGCAGCTCACCCTGGTCGCTCGTGGAGGGCTCCCCCAGCCCTTGTTAGCTGCTCCTGACCTAAACCCTACACAATGATGGAAGCTTAACCAGTGCTGGGGAAAATCTTATTACCAGAAAGGACTGATGACAAAGTGAGTGTGGCTATAGAACATGAGAAAGAACCACACTCGCACACTGAGATGTCAGAAGGCAAATGAATATCAGGTTTATTTCTTTCGATATATATATAGATTTCTTAACTATGACAGTGGATTGGAAGTTGAGGTTAACACCTCTCCAACCACACTGGTTAAAAGACTGTCCATCAAGATTCCTCTCATTGTAAAAGAATGATAACAAAAAAGAACAGTTAAGTAAACATTGGCTATTATTTACATGACAACTGTGAGAATTCTGACTTCAAGAATGCAAACATCAAAAGGCTGAGAAAACCAGGGCGACAGGTGAGAGGTAACGGGGCAGCCTACTGACATCAGCTGACCAGTTCCTCTGGTCATGGACCAACCAAGATCCTATGAGAGCAGTGGGAGCAAAAGCTCAATTTGTTCCCATCAGCTCAGGGAGATGAGCCTCATTTTAGGTGTCTGAGTGCCTAGACATGAGCTATGTAAACAGTAGCTTACATTCAGAAAATCCTATCTCCACAGAGAAAAGGGTTGAAATTTGCAACATGTAAGTCACAGTGAACCCTTTGACCCATGTGAGCTATTTTTTCACGCTCAGATACAAAACAATTAAAATTTAAAAAATTAAATTTTTCTAATTACTAAGGAAACAGTAGTTTCCTGCAGGCCCTCCCTTAATAAATTCTTAGGAAAATCAGTTTTCTCCTCAGCTATAGCTGGATAATCATCATATGTCAGTTAATATATTTCTGGTTTTCCCTCCTGCATATTTTCTTGGACAAAATATTATGATCCTTCCTATTATCTCAGTATAAAAACCATTCCTATCACTGGATGAGCTCAAATTGCCACCACTCAGGAAGAAAGGAATGCAAATGAGGAATACCAATTAACCCCTTTACAATTAAAAATATCTCTCTCTATTATATCACCCATTAGTGATACTCTAGTTAATGGTCTGTCGACACTTCCATTACACCTTTTCCCCCTGCTCCCACACAGAACTAAATCCTGGCTAATCACCTTGAATATACCTCTGCGGATTTACGCAATATATAGACATGGCTTCAGTGAGGCAAAATACAGATTGCAGTTATCTTGAGCCACTAGATTCTCCTAAGTACCTGTTTTCTAATGTATCATGCTAAATACTCTGTACTCCAAATACACTGAATAATTTTGTGGGATTTTTTTTTTCCAGTGTTTCAAACACTTCACGTACAAAAAGCTCGAAGTAATTGCACAGACCTGTCCTAAATATACATCGTGAAAATCGTGGACTGAAGCTCAGTTCACAGCAGACTACTTTTGCCCAATATACTTCACATTATACCATCCTTTTTTACACTAGATGTGAGACAGTGTGTTACATTTGGTGCCACACACTGTAATACCTAGAAATGACAGGGTGAATTAAGGACAAAGCTCCAGCCTTAATAGCTTAAGATCCCCTGGCATGCTTATGGTCAAACCACATTCTCCACACTTCTGTAATGTATTTGTGTGTGCGTGTGTGTCAAATTCATTACAAAGGTATCACATTCATATATATTGCATTTTTTAGTCCTTTCAACTCTCAAAATACACTTAAGCATTTTATAGTATGCTCATGATCAACCACACTCAGTTCAAGAGCTGGCATACTGGGGAGAATAAGAATAATAAGAATATCTGTGCCTGATAGGCAGATGCAAGAAGGGAGAGGTATACAGCATGAATCCAAAGCTAGACTTTAACTCTTGTTTTCACACAAGATTTCTCAGTAAATTTATGATTGTATTGTTTGGTGTCTATATGCATCTTGGCACTATTTTTAGTTTAGAGCTTGCACACAGCAATTCAGCTCTGCCAGATTTTCCTGGCTTGTTTATAATCCCCAAATAGAGGATCCATAGCTCTGATGAAAACTAATTAAATACCTCTTGTACACAGACTACCCTTCAGAAACAAAACCTGCACTCTGGCTCACCACAGTTAAGTGTTTAATACAGTGTGACTGGTTTTGTTTGGAATTAGTGTTTGCAAACTCTAATTAGACTAAATGAAAATGACTCATATTTTATATATTACAGCTGATAAAATACTGGTTGGAAAAACTGTGTGTATAAGCATGCAAACCAATACCACCACACACAAGTGCCAGAAATACTGCTCCCTGGCAGCCAGGAAAAGATGTCCTTCATTTTAGAGACTATTTGAATTTACAGTACCCTGGATTCCTGCAGCTACTTAAGATCAGACCATTTGTACATACGTAATACCAATTTTGCTCAATCTATATTTAAAAATTCCATTACTTGCAACATATATTGAACATTAAAGTGTTTATCATCTAAACTGGAACAAGTATTTGCTAAACTAACCCCATCCAGAAAACAATAAGCAAATGTGCAATGGAAGTTGCAGTTCACATCTTCCAATACAAAACTCCTGTAAAACAATCCTCTCAGATTCCTGGAAAATGGGCCTGGCACCGCTAAAGGCCAAGCATAGAATTACATCTTTCTGTGAAAAAATTACCTGTCTGTGGAACAGCCCTGAAACACCAACTTTTTTGCCTGGTCGTATCAATAAGAAAAATAAATACCTTTTTTCATAAATACTCAGCATTACACATAATATCAAGAATGGTGTGTTCAGCATTGGTGCAGGGTAAATGCAAGAAATAAATGGGAATAACCTTGACTGCCTTCAGTTTATATGTTTAAGGCCCAGTTACTCTATCATTTCTGTAAATATTTAGAAAGCGTAGGCTGGGGAGGATGGAGGGACAGGCAGAAAAAAATGAAAAAGAAATATATTTATCATGGCTCCATCATGCACAGAGCCAGCAATAAACTCTGATTGTGACTGAGTTATTATTTTATTTTATTTACCGTGCTATTATTTTATTTTCTCTGAGAGTGGATGAATAAACCACATGTGGTATGAAGAATGAAAATGTGATGAAAGTGCTGTTACCTACCCTGGTATGAAGAAACTGCAACACCACCTTACTGGTGAAAACAAATCAAAGGGTAAGTGAATGTCAGGGGGGCACTAACCAGAAGCAATGCGAAATTCCATGTGAGAAAATTCTTCAGAGAGAAATGGCCTTGCTCGTTGTTTCTAGAATAAAAAACAAAAATATAAAAGAGAAGACATCAACATTTCCAGAATGAGTGTGCTAGCAGGTACAAAATGAAATGCAGGCTTGACTCAGTTTTCCCACCTTTCTTGATATGAAGCTTATAAGAGGAAAGAGGAAATGAAGCTTCTGCCTTGAAGGGGAGAGGAGAGGGCTGAGAAAGCACAACTGGGAGTATTTGTTGACTTGAGAGAGAACAAACCCCATAGCAAAAGAGATGCCTAATGCCAGTAATGAGACATTTTAAAGAATACATATTAACCTTAAATAATTAATCCTTTCAGGATTAATCCCTGGGAAAGGGGATCAAAAGGAAACAATTGAAGTAAACTTGTGGGTTGCCTGAACTTATTTCAAGTTTCTAAGATCTAAAATAGAATCTGTTTTGAAAGCCAGCCAGTCACTACTGTGAAAGAAATTACAAATAAGCGCATTTCCCCAAAATGTTTTGGCTTCCATGAATCAACATTTTCTGATGGAAAAAGCATTTAATTAAAATCACAACCAGATCCAACTTAAATAAAGCATGGGAAGTCAGGAATATCTCTCGAGCATCAGATGTCTTGCTCTTGTCTGAGGGACAGCTTTTGCTTTCAATAAAAGCAGTGACTGTGGAGCAGTGGGCAGAAGTTGAAAGCATTTCTGAACTTTTTATTCTCAGGTGCCATTAAGCATCACAGCTCAAAAATTAGACAGGGATACTTAGCATTTTATTATCTAAATTAAACATTCAAAATACCCTCAAAACAGATGGCATTGCATGCATCTACCTACAGGTCTACCCAGATCAATTCTGATTCAACCCTCAGACAACTTTTTTCTTCAGGGATATTTCTTCCTAACTTACACATTTTGCAGGAAAGCAATGACAATGCTTTTTCCTTCATTATCAGGAGAATTCCATATCACTACTCTTCTAAGGTTTTCTAGTGACTAAAGCTTGAACAAAAGCTTGTTCTGTTAGAAACAAGGAAAAAAGAAGTGAGGGGAGAGAGGGAGGAAAAAAATTTGCTTGTACTCTAACCCAAGCACAGCGACGATGACATATCTCCTAAAAAACATTCCATTACACAGGTGTCCTGTATTCCAGTTACTCAAACTCTAACATGCAGTCACAATCAGCTATGCAAACAAAGTGGCAGCAGGAACTAAATTTGCCTTTGTCTGAGTATCTTCAGCCTATCCAAGCTGACCTTAGTGTTGAGCAGACCTAATACCTCCTTATTTCTCTCACTGCATCCCTGTCCACCGTGACTTACACAAACTTGCCCCTTCAGCACACTGTTGGGGTAACAGGTGTTGGTGTAAGGAAAGAGTTAAACAGAAAGCAACAGCAGCATCCCTGGACAGTATGTACCTGAGACAGAACTGGACGAATGAATTTCTACGTCAACACAGAACAGCACACCATCTCCACTAGTCCATGAAAAAACTTGGAACAGTACACACTTCGTGCTCTACTAGCCACAGCTTTGAAGAGAACAATAGAAGATGTCAAGAAGACTGATTTATTGAGGAACTGTGATTAAGCCTGTGAGTTGTAACAAAGGGGGGCTCTTGGGAGTAGAGATATATATACGGATGCTTCCAAATAAAACCTTAGATTCACTTGCATGTCTGCTGGTGGGTCTCATCCCTTCATGTATCACAGCATACCACACAGAAATATTCAATAGAAATTTTACTCCTGCTCTCTGGATTGCTAAAAGCAATGCTAAATAAATAGCACAAAATTAACCATGCTACATATTCACAGTATTGGCAATTTTCAGGGAATTTCAGTGACAAAAAGGAGAGAGTTCCATATAAAAGAAGAGAAAGAAGTTCACTGAGTTCCATAGTTCCAATATGGTTTTTGCACATGGAAAAATACACAAGCTAAGAAAGCTTCAAGGAAAGTCTTCAGGTCTCTGCAATCCCGTGCTCATTGTTCACTGAGCTTTGCTTTTTATATTTGTCACAAACATGCGTTTTCCATGAACACAGAAGTGTCCCAGGCCAATATCTGGGAAGAAATAAGAAGGCAGCATATGATGTTGCATCAGCTCTACTCATGCACGGCTTAAAACAGGCACATTCAAGAAAAAAGCACAAGCATGAGAGTCTCCTCTTTCCTTTATCAACACACTTCTCTAAGTTGAAGTACATTAGCAATCTCAGATAGTTAATTCTTAATCTTTAGAAAAAAAGGCCTTGAAGTTTTTAATTTCCATAATTTAAACAAATCTGAGGACTCTTCTCTGGTAGGATTTTTTTTTCCCCCTTAATCATTCCTATGACTCATAAATAGCTTAAAAAACTGTAAAAGGTGATGTGAACTCTGCCAGAATAGGCACCCCAGAATGAAAATGGCATTACTGCTTCTTATCTTGTGCCTCTCATTATTCATCTGTTTCATGCCTCTTCATTGCCAAGATAGTCTAATATTTCTGGTGCTTCATATTTCACTGAGGTTTAATTGCAAATAGCTTCAAGGAGGAAGAAAGAAAGGCAATAAAGACAGACATGGGCTAAGGGATTTTGGCTTAAAGAGTAAATGTTGTCACTGTACAATTTAAGACAAATTAACTGGGAGGGTGACACAAAAGACTGAAAACAGACTTGACTGTAAGGATACATGGAACCAACAGACTGACTTTCACATTAAATAAGACAGAGTCACTGAATATATTTCCATCTGCTAAAGTGGAATGGTTTTACAAATATAAATGAGAATGTCTGAGGGCTCCTCAGCAATGGTCTCAACAAATGAAGGAAGGAACACAGTAAAGAACTCTGCATCTAGATTAAACTTGAGCAGTGAGAATTAACTGGAAGTTCCATTATGGATTGTTACAGAAATTCTAACAGGCAGGTCAAGAAAGCCCCTTGTTTTCTACCACTGGTCAGTATGATATACTCAAATACTACTCTTGGCCTTAAAAAAAAAAGAAAGTGCATGGGGAGAGATACAACAGTGTTTGAGGTGAAGTCATTGCCATACTCTGCGCCATTAGCATAGGAAGCAGTCTGCAGTCTAACAGGAGTGGCCTAAATCAACTTGTATGGATCATGATAGAAATTCCTTCCCTGCTGTGGATTTCCCACTAAGCTTGCATCTCTCTGAACAATAATGTACAATTTGGACATCCATTATAACCTCTTAAACTCCCTTATAGGCATGCAGGCTTATGAAAATCATCCTGCAGGCATCCTAATAGGGTTGTGACATGCCACTTTGCACTGCAGCACAAAGCAGGTTTCTATTATGTTGAAATCCTGGGAGCCATGTCTTAAGAGAATTTTGTTTCTGGTCAGCCTGACCACCTTGCCCAGCTCTCGGGAAGACCCACTAATTGCCTTAATTGCATATTCCATAGGGAGCAGCAGTGTGTATATTGGAATACAACTCTGTATGTGACCCTCCACTGTTGATCTTCCAAGAAACCCCTTGAGTTTCTCCTTCATGTACACAATAAATCAAATCCTCAGGAACAGTGGGACATTCCTAGCAATTTCCTGGAGATTCCTCATCCTTGCTGTGGAACAGACTGCAAAGTTTTAGAAGAAAGAAAGACTACCAGTAGGAAAGTGAGGAGGGGAGTGTGTCTGCTGGGTACAGGCTTTGGTCAGGTTTCTTGTGACAGGCTGTGTAGGAAGAATGCACTCGAGGAAACTCTGACATCAAAAAGGATGAGGCTGCTGGACACTGTGCTACACCTTGTGCAGAGTACAAACATTCACAGTGAAGGGTAGTACCATCATGCTAACATTAGGACTACAGCGATTCCTGTGGGAGCTGATCTACTCTGAGTTTGTCTCACCAGATAGACGCTTCTAGTGGATTCAAGAAAGGCTCTTCCGAACTGCAACTTGCCATTGCAGAGACAAGAACTAAGCTGTGGGACAAAATTACACCAAACCCCAAAGGGTTTTAGATTCCTTGGAAAAACAGGAATTTATTATTTGGAGTAGAGTTGCTCAGAGGGCACCTAGTGTAATTACCTGTGGAACTTCAAGTATATGCAGCAGAGTTTCCCTAACCTCTGATAACATCTCCAATGACAGCTTTTGTTCAAAGTCATCTGCTGTTGTCTCAGCAGCAGAACCCAGTATTTTCCATTTCATTTTTATATATTCGGGAATTGCACATGGCTTCTGCAGCTGCAGTTTTAAGTAACCAGAATAGGTGGCTGAATTAATTTACAAATATTAAACACTACCAATATTTGAACAGTCAAAACATTTTGTGTCTGTTCATCTATAATTCTGCTATTCATTAATATTTCAAACATTACTTAGGTTTTCTGTAGGTCAGATATCGGACTTTGTACTAAGTGTTTCTGTCAGTCAGCTGCCAGATACAAACTTAGACTGAATTTTTTATTCTTTTATTGGGTGAATAGCATTTGTGACTACAGAACAGTGCTGGAAATCTCTGGTGGCTATTGCTGCTGTGTGAGACAACTGGCATAGGTTAAGAATTAAGAGCAAGTGAAAACAGTGCTTATTTGAAAGTTATTTCAAAATTGAACTATTTTAAATAACTCTTTATCTACTTGAAGCATAAATCTCAAGCTGTGAGATGGGCCTATTTCTTTCCCAATATTTTCTCAGTGTGGTGAATCATCCCTGTACTGAAGAACAGGAATCAGATCTTGCATGTCTTCACACAGATTTAGAAATTTTACAATAAACCTTAATCCGTTTTTCACTCTCCAAATCTTCCTTCAGAACAGCATCTGGCATTACTGTAATATATAACTGCTCTAAAAATATCGTGTTGTAGGCAGCAACTTTGACAGTGAAGACCCGATGGAACGCCACCAGTCCAGCCCCCACCATATCTCATTTCTGCTCATGCCTTCCTTGCTCCCCACAGCAACGAGAGTAAGGTAGATAGAGCTGCACTCACCCACAGCCTTCCCTAGATACACAGGGACTTGCAAAATGGTATTTACTCTGTCTCACATGCCACAAAAGTTCATAGCATTCCTGGGCAAATGGGCCAAAAGATGAAGCTTGTAAAAAAGCCTGAAAGAGGCTTTACAGAGAGACACACAACTGTAATCCATGGCAGTTTTAATTTGCACCATGGAGTTTTCTTACCATATTTTGAATCTCAAATGTCAGCAGTTCGGTTCTTCAAATTTAATTATTGGTCTCAAGACAGGAAGGAGTGATGTGTTTCTGACAGTAGCAAAGTGACCCTGAAAGCAAGTCCAGGCTGGGAACACATAAAAAACAGCTCAACTTCATCTACAAACTGAGACAGAGATAGGAAAAAGGAAACAGGTCTGACTGGAGTGAACTGTAACCTCTTCAGCTTTCTCACACAACTGAAAGAAACACAAACCATGCCCATTTCCATCGAGGTCCTTTTGAACCAAGATGGTAGAAAGAAAACAGCAGGTTCCATTTAGGCACTATCCACATCACCAGGTATCTGACGGACACATTTTCCAAAGCTGCATTATCAGTGTCACTAATTGGTGCTACCCTAGTCTTCAATCACTGTTTTCAAATGTGTGTCCTGACTATTAAAACTAGAAAGTACAGGAAATATTAAACGGAAACTTTTCCACTAAAGCAGGAGGGTGTCAGTGCAGTAACAATACAATGGTTGCTCTTTTATGTATCAGATGAAAAACATTGAATACCTGCAGGGAATTTCTTCATTTGCTCCAAGAGTTGGCTGGGCTTCTGTAGAAGAACTGGGTTTTCATACGTCTCCACCATACTTTTCAGTTGTTGGTGGTATCTGCTAATCTACACACGAGCTTTCCTGAACTGTTGGTCATTTTTCACAACAGGGTTCCAGGCAACAAGGACACCATCACTACAGACAAAGTTTGAAGATTTTCAGTATCAGCAAAACTTCGTGCAACAGTAGTGTTATCAGGGAAAGCTGAGACATTCAAGGTTCAAAAGGTTGCTAATCATATCCCTTGTCCATGGACAGAGCTTCAAAAAAACCAAACAATCCTACCAGACTTCAGGTTAGGACATCTGGAAAAAACCTGACCTTGTATCTTTGATTTGGGACTAGAACCAATAAGTACTAAAACTTCCTTAACTACATTTTTGGTCAACTTTGATCTACTGAAAAATATGCAAAGTTCAAATTTACCAGTGCAAAAGCAGTAGAGGAGGGAGTCTGGCTAACAAACAAAGGACTAACAGCTAAGTATATTTAAGACACATATGTATAGCTGAATATTTTATTTTTATTTCAAATGCCAATATTCAGCCATCTGGCTTTCCTTGAGGCTTTTCATTTGTGGCCTTTTTTTTTTTAAGAGCCAATTTTCAATAGCAAGGCATTAAAAATATAAAAGAAAAGAAAACCAAGTTCTTTAGTGTGAACCACTGCAGGCTACCAATCACCACTCCATTGTTAAAACTACAGGAAACATCATATCATGAAAATTTCTATTTTCTAAAACAGTTCTTTATTACC
This sequence comes from Platysteira castanea, assembly GCA_013397175.1. NCBI lineage: Eukaryota > Metazoa > Chordata > Aves > Passeriformes > Platysteira > Platysteira castanea. The sequence goes on from VYXC01011363.1 coordinate 300,382, forward strand.
TAAAATATTCATTCCCTCTATATCCTACTACATGTTAGTCTTAATGGCCATATGGCTGGTCATTTATAATTAACAGCTTTTATCTAAATAAATACAGTGCTTTGAATATTTAATAGATTCGTTCATTAAGAACCCTCAACAAAAGGTGAAAATGGCTCTTTCCACAAAAAGAGCAGAAGGATATGAACTCCATGAGGTGCTTGCAGGCAGGAAGCAGCACGTTATGAGTAGTATTGACCATTTCCACTGAACAAGCACCACATACCTGCAGAGAAAGTTCAGTGTAAAGCAGATAAAACACCAGATGAATTAAAAGGAGTCCCAGGGGACAAACAAACCACATATGCACAGCTTGTATGGTGCAGAGGGTCTGATAGCTTAAATTAGCCTTGGAGACACCTGCACCAGGAACTTTACAGCGCAACACTGAGAGACCTTGGGTTTTATCTGACACAACAATCTAACCATGTGCTTTCTAGTTTTGCTATAAAAAGTGTGAAGGGCAGAGAATTGCATTAATTCCTCCAGTCTTCTCACCCTGGCACAGCACTGTAGCTATTTCCAGGGGACAGTGCATGTTAGCACTGCCTCATCATGGCAGGGGCTCTCAGTTTCCTCTATCCATACTGCCACAATGTTTTGTGCTGCACTAACGACCAAATTCTTTTTAGATTTCCACATCCACTCATTATTTCCTTTCCTTGTTTATATAAATTACCATGGCTTGTTATTTGTCAGGATTCATATCTGTGAATTTAAGGGAACTGCATTTCTCAAAATCACCCACACTGTCAACAGCTCTAATTTGTTTATGTCAAATCAGCTTCCCCCCCCGTCCCCCCATTTACCCTTCTGTTTCATACCATTTATATTAGCTTGTCAGCTGGGATTTTATTTATTTATTTGCTTTGGAAGGTTCGCTTCTGTGAAACCCTGATGGCAGAAGAACCACACAACTCAAGGGACAAGTAATAAGATATAAATGCTTTCAAAACCAAGCTGTTACTTCCAATTCAGTTCTGGTCAAGTGCAACAAAAGTTCTGGACAGTTTTTTGCATTTTCTAGAAAAACAGGTATGAGATGGTTTGGGATTTTTTTGCAGTTTTTGTCCTTTTTTTAAATTATTGTTGTTATAACTGTTTAGATTTTTTAGCTCTGCAGGTTGCCCTTTCTTACAATTTTACTAGCCACCACCTTAGAAAATGCCTAAGAAACATTAAGTGAAAATGTAGACATTCAAAGATTTAATGAACTCTTTCAAACACCAGCACTGTAATAACAGAAGTCTTACAAGGCACCTGATCTCCCATACCAATTTAGGCACAAGGACTGCACCTTTTCTCTCAAAAATGTACCATATGTGAGGACAAAGAAAATAGAAATACTCTTTCAGTAACTACTTCCATATAGAACTTTGCAATGAGGTTACCACTAAGATATTAAAGCGTGTATAAATTTAATATGTACTGAGAAGAAGTTAAAAACACTGGTGTGGTATTACATACAGTGCCTGCATGGTGCTCGGTGCTGCAGAAAACCAAAGTCACAGTTGACCTTGATTGTTTAGAAAGGATGGAAGTAATCTGCAACCTAGCAAAACAAAACTCACTGCATGAAAAACTACATGAATACTCAAAAAGGATTTATTTTTGTTCAGATTTACCATGAGTTTCTGCAAATACCTAAGGCTCTGATGATTTAGAAGAGATTGGGGTGCAAGGGCAAGACTCCAGTATTTCGCTCAGCTGGAACCTTGATCCTTAAAAACCAAATCATTGACCCAGAATGTGTTCTGGTGGTTGTGCAGTGTTCAACATTTCCAAGGGAAAAATACATCCAAGTCAAGCCATGCTTTTGAAGGGGCTTGGTTGATCACACCTCCTCCTACTCCATGGGGCAGCAGAGGCTGCATCTCTCCTGTGCTGTGGCCTTGCCCCATCTCCAGCCCATACAAAAACGTGCTGACAGCACTCTGTGACAAAGGCACGGAGCATCTGGGCTCTGCAGGCAGCCACAAAAACCTGCTCTCTCCTCTCCACCTATTTTTGTGCTGCACCAGTTTAATCACGCAGTAAGCTACTTCTGTCAGGGCTCTTAGCAGCAGCCTGGCACATCACCACATTTGCTGGCCAACCTGCTTTTTAGACCTTTAACAATAACTCAGCATTGTGAATGCTCAACGTATTGCTATTGTTGTATTTCTGATTTCCATTTTATTTTGGGTACTGACTCTTTCCAGTTGGGGCATGATTTACATGCTGGCAAAGCCTGAAAAAAATTATTAATAGGAAGTATTTCTGGATGTTATGGCAGAGTTGTGTTTAAAAAGCGAACAGAAGTTCTGTATTTCAGTTATTATGCTGAAAACAACAAACTCCTTTTATTTCTGTTAAAACGTTTACTGGAATTTGCGTATTTTTGCTTTCTGTAAATTTTCTTCTAAAAAATCTTTAGACTTCACAGCAACAGTATTAGTGCAACCACTGTGTCATCAATACCAAAAGAAGTTGCTATTTTAGGAGTTCATGGAACTTTTTTCAGCTTGAAAAAATTAAAAATGCCTTGGGCTAAATTTAGCTCTCAAGATTTCAGCATCTATGTAAGGAAATAAGGGACTTTGAAATTCTGGAGCACCGAAGTCAGCGTCCTTACTTTCCAGATTACAGCAGGACAGGGTTTATGCTCATATTTACTAAGTTGGAGAAAACCTGCCATAATGATAACAAATATGTAGGATCAACAACATGCCTTCAGCTGCACATAAGGATAACATGCACTAATTTTACAAACAATATGACACTAATTTAAGGTCTGAATTAGAAATATTCCAAGTACCTCAACAAGAGTTACAATCATCATTACTCTCCTTGCAGCACACTGAGATGGGACTGATCCCACCTGCTTAGTCAATAAAGCCAGAAATCAAAGTTGAAATAACGCAAAATCTGATTTTTTTTTCTGCTTGTGTCAAGTACCTAAACTTTGGGACAAAATCCTGAGGGATTCTTGATCTTAAAGTCTTTAATAAAGTTACAGCTAAGATTCAAAAATCTGCATGAACAATTCAGCTAGACATTGAGATCTTCACTTTGAAAGATTCCATATGCTACATGATTCACTGAAAATAAACCTAGAAAAGCTGTGTCACCCTTTGCCCTGCTCCAAGTCAAGAGCAAGATACATAATCCAACCCACACAGGTGCTATTAACATATCAATAAAGGCTTCCAGTGATGAAAAACAGACCATCTTCTTGTGAAACCTTTTCCAGCCTGAAAATGCAGCTAACAACCCCTTACTCTGCTCTCAGTGGGAGACAGAGAATATCAGTTCACCTTTCTGTTCACAAAAAACCTTCACATATTCTAAATTAATCATCTCAAATTCTCCTCACAGACTGTCTTATCTAAGAGAACAAGGATAAAGCAGAGAGCTACAGGTTTTGTCTATATCTTTCTCAAAAGATGGCTCCAAAAAGAGAACTTCCAGGACTGTAATGATGCCTTATATAGGATGAGTCCATTCATTCACCCAAGAGCAATTTGGTTGCTTTTTTCAAGCAGCAGCATGGTACTGAAGCTTTATGTTCAATTTGTGGTCTTCTAGCAAGTATTTTCAGCAATATTACTGCCTACCAACTTTCCCCTCATTTTATATTTGATGATTAATCTGCCTTTTCCTTCCTACGTGCAACATCACCTGGGTGAGCCTGGGTGAATCTGGAGGATGTGTCATCATTACTCACTGGTTTCCTTTAAGTGTTGTGTGGGAAAGTGCCATTCTTGTAAATAGGTCTTTTATACAAATAGCCTACTTTCTATCAGAAGCCAGCGGTCCAGACAACAAGTAAACAGCAGTAATAGCTGTTGCCACAATATCTTTACTACTAATTTACTTTAGCCTTAGTAATGACTTTTCCTTTGTTATCACTGTTCGATTAATATTAAGCACCAATTAAGCCTCAGTTCTATACCAACAGAACCCTGAGCAGATGGTGAGGACACATTACAGTGATAAAGCCAGAGATGGCAGTTCTATGACTACAAACCATGTCCTGGGATAATCACTGAAAAGGAAATACTGCATTCATTTTCTATCACTTCTGCTCTTCAGAGGGAAGTAACCCTGGGTATACACTGTTTGAATTGAGACAAAAGCCCTTTGGAGTCAATCAATTATATTTGTGTATATAACAGGCCTAGTTAAGCCAACAAACTGGCATTCATGCAGAAGCCTCAAACATAAAAAAGATTTTTATTTTTCCACAGGGCAAGACTCAGAAGCATTATACAAGATTTACAAGAGAAAAAACCTGCTTCATTCACACTGCCTTGATACTAGCTTGATACTGCAGCAGTGGAGTCCTGAAGACCATGAACTGCAAGGGGGTGAAAGTAACAGCCCAGAGATGAGAGCTCAGACCTCTCACTGAAAACATTCCCCTTTCAACCCATGAACGTTCTTTCAAGACAGAAATTCTGAAGTGACTGGAAATTACGTTAAAATACAGCACTTCACTGGCTTCTACCAATTACAGACCTAGGATGACTTTAACCAAGAAAAGACACAGGCAGAACATCGACCACTTTTGGCCAAAGCCATAAAGCATTGTAGCTTCCTTCTCTTCCCCTCCCTCACCAAATACAGAAAAATAAATCACTGCTCTAGAGGTGGATTTTGATCTCGATAAAATTGATGGTGACACAGATGTTGAAGTTTGACAGCTTCATAGTACCCTTTAAAAAAGAAGACACCAGGAGGTATCTCCAGCTTATTCAGATCAGGGAACGGGATTTAGAGCTCTCTGAACAGAATAGGCAAGGATGCCTTTCACACTTGACTGCAGTTACCGAGTTTTACATCCTTGCAGCATCATTACGGATTTGGAAAGACCCAGTCTGTTACATTTCCCATGATATTGTTAGCTTACATGGAGTCAAATAGGGCCATAAAACATGATGATCTGGCTCCTCATAGCAGAGATAAGACAGTAGAGGTAGAAATATTGTTTTTGTTGCCTGTAATGTGGCTCTTCAATTGGCAGTGACCAACTGAAGGTATGTAGCACAGTTGGCAGACATTTCTGTCCAAAGCCCATTCTGGCTACATATCCCTGTACCTGCAGTCAAGGCTGCTTCTGAATCGTGCATTTAATTGTTTGTTTTACAAGAGCACATTCACTCAAAATACCCAAGTTCATTTCTACTCTCACAAACACCACCAGAACAGCAGTCCGGTTATTTGGTTATCTTGCTGCTCTGTGAACTTTTATAACTAGATTTACACTCATGATTCAGATTCAAACACCCTCCACAGTTATCCCAGCAACTTTACTGGTTTGTAGTGTAGTGTAGTGTTTTTCAAATACTCTAACAATCAAAAAAATCAGGGTAGAACAGTACTTTTGAGTATTTATCTTTTAAAGTAAAAAAGAATTTGTAAATAGTAAGAAGTTGTATAGTTTGAAATTCTATTCCTTCTTCATTTAGCAGACAAAGCACTTGCCTGAAACATCTGAGAGTTATATCTTGGTTCCAGCCAAGATCATTGTTTTCACTCACTAAATGCAGTGTACTCCATTAGGCAATTGCTTGCCCATCAGTGTTTAATCTAACACAGGGCCCCTTGAAAACATTACATTTGATAACCATCATAACAATTGATTAAACCATCATAAAGATTGATTAAACTGCCTCAGATAAGGTATCTGCTTCCATCAGGTTAGTTAGTTATGCTAACACCATGTGGCAGTACTCACTAAGCAGATGAATTTGTGAAAAGTTCTACAAAAATTTTGAGGATATAATAGTTATTTCATTTTGACTTGAGATTAGCACACTTATCCCTCAAATGCTGAAAAGCACAGATGTATAAATACATTAAAGCCAAAAATTTCTAGCTCCCCTTTCTATTTGAAACTTGCTTAAATAAGGCATTTATATTTCCACAAATTACTGCAAAGTGACTGACCTAGAGGTTGCTCTGAACCTTACAGATGAAAGACTTTACAGGAAATTCTTCTTAGCAGCAGTTTTCCAAGTTCATTTGGCTTAAAAATCTTTTTAAAATACGCCCTTTTTTTGATCATTATTGCTAAGTGAAACGGCTTTAGTTGGCCAGAATGGGAAAACATTTTACTATCTCCCAGTCAATCAGTTCCTGAAACCTGACTAGCTTCTACTTCATAACAGCTCTAGGCATTCAGTTATCAGCAGTGACTCCCAAATAATCATGCAGGACACTTACAATGAAGCAAAATTTACTTTAAAGCAAACAGTTGCAAATGCAACATGCTTTGGATCACCTAATGTCAGTTTAAGTATTATTGCCTATTAGGAACAACAACAGCACAGCTGAAGCGGTTAATAGAAATGAACACAAGTCACAGTTTTAATTGCAGCCTTAGAGCCATATTCATTAGAGATGAACACATTCCCTCCATGATGCAAGCAGAATGCCTGCATACGTGATTTCAAAAGCTCTACACATCTGCTCAGAATATGACTCCTGTCTTCCCACACCCATCTGATGTCTCTGATGAGGACAAGAATGCTTCTCCCCTAAATTTACCAGCTATATAATATAGAACAGCAAGCACCTTAAAAAAAATTACACTTTGATATGTCCTTAAACAAGCCTTTAGAACAGGATGTAATTTTCAGTAATGTACACAAATACATGGAAATGTATTGACTTGACATTATTGCTCTATCCCTCCCATTGTAAGAAATTGTATTTCCAGTGTCAGATTTAAGAAGATTACACCTGCCGAGCAAAAACTGTCTCGAACTCTTAATACTATCCCTTGGAAATACAAGAAGACACTACATGATGTTATTTCCTGCACTGGTAGAGGTCAGCTATTGCATAGGAATCATTTACATGCCTGGAGGAAAAACAGTGCTTGTAGAGCTCATAACCCCACCCTGTTAATGCCAGTTCACACAGCCTTCAAGGATTCAACATCTTGTAGTTTTCCTTAGAAGTCCCAAAGTAGAGTGCTGGAACTACAGCTGGAAATCGAGGGGTTAACTGGGCAACAAAACTCCAGGGAAGGCTATATAAGCTTGAAAAGGATCCAGTAAAGGATCAGAGTAAATGAAGTGAGAAATGAGGATTTGGCTGTTTTGAAGGTAAATATATCAGTCCATGACATCTGTCTAACAAGGAAAAGGTTAAAAATGCAAATCTGGAATGCTACACTTCTAACTGTGAGCTGCTAAGTGTCAACAAACCAATTCCAACCTTCCAGTCACTGAACTTTAGGGAGGACCACTAACAATGGACGCAGGGAAAATAACATTCTCTTCAATTGAGAAGAGATCAAACTCCGAGGATGCCAACCCACAGGTAGAGAAAAGGACTGAAAGCAGCACAGGGCAGAGATTCATTCCACCTCTCCGGACTTTAAAAAGCCAGGATGAAACTCCAGTGTCCAAGAGATTCTTGAGTTTAATTTCACCATTTATCACCACTGTGCAGGAATCAAGTGTTTCAAACAATCAGAGAACTACAAGAAAGTTCAACATAAAACAGTTACATTGTTTAAGAGGAAGTATTACACAAAGAAAAAAAACAATCATTGCAAGGCTTTTTAAATAAATATACATAATCATAGAATCAATCAAGTTGGGAAAAACCCTTAAGAGCATGACATCCAACTATTAAACTGGTACTGCTAAGAGCCCACCACTAAACCATGTCCCCAGGTACCACATCTAAATGTGTTTTAAACACCTCCAGGATGGTGTTTTCAATACTTGACAACCCCTTCCATGAAAAATTTTTTCCTAGTATCAATTCTAAACTATGCCTGGTGCAACTATATAACTCTATAGCATATTCTACACTTGAACTCTGAAAAGGTGTTCCTCTTGATGATTTATTTTTCATTTTTACTGAAAGATATAGCTAGATATCTTGTTCGGGTCAGTGCAGTCTGATGAATCCATATATTAACAATTACAGTACATTGCATTAGCATGTCAACCACATAAAGTATACTTTAAGGTTAATAGAGTATGGTTTGTCATTTATTAATTAGATGACATGTTGAATATTTTTAGTCCTTCAGAATGAACTCTACTTTTCTCATTTGAAACTCAATACAAACACGAAAGGAAAATAAAAACTGCAGAAGAAATATGCAACATATGCTGAAATTATATTTGGCTGCACTACCCAAACATTTCAATGACATGCAATTTACTGAAGACAACAACTGCCAATTTCACCTAGTGAAAATAATTCTCTTCCCTTTACTGCATCAGCTGACAACTGTACTGGCTTCACAGCTCCTGCCTGTGTCTTGCCCTTGGCTCCAATCTCATCAACCTTTAAACACTGGTCTCTGAGGAAACAAAGATATTTTCAATTCTGAGCTCCAGCTCTTCATCTACATTCATCCATACTGCATCTAAACTTGAACTGCTGAACAAGGGAATTACACCAACAGTAATGGCACCATACACAAAACAGCAGAAACAGCCTTCAGCCCAAGAGCCAAACCTTTGCTCCCTTTGCCTGTCTGGGTTCCAAGACCACAAAAAAACTCCAACCAAACAAACAAAAAAATCCAACAAAAAAACCACCTTAAACTAGTATGGTGATTTTTCTTTCCATGTCATGAGCCATACGTTGAGAGCACTAATCTATAGATACTCTGTAATGACATTTAATATTCTGGAAACCCATGGAACAATCCTGCCAACCAGTCTCTTTTCCTCCTGATGTTTTTCCAATAATTAACAGTCTCCAGTTTGTCCATACTTATGTTTTTGGAGTTTTTTAGCCATAATTACAATTGATTCAAGAGCAACAAGAATTGAGAAGGTTCCTGGTGCTCACCTGTCGCGGGTTCAGTTCGTAACCAGGCAGAAACACCAATTTAGTGTAGTGGGTTTGTTCGCATCTCTATCTTCTGTGAGATAAGAATTAGGGGGAATTGCAAATCAGGCTCCAAACTTTAAAGGTTATAAAGAAGTTTATTACTAACAAAATTAAAAGCAAATAGACATAACAAGGAATTAAAGCAAAATGCCCTTTTTTCTCCAGCACCTCCCCTTTTTACCCAGCTCGCACAAAGGATAATAAATTATGATTTTGGTCAGTATTATAGTTCTTAAAAGCCTCTCCACTACTTAAGGAAAAAAGGTTTTCTTTTGCTTCATGTGGTATCCAAACTGCTCAAAGGGCAACAGACCCGCCCGGAAATTCTGCTGCCATGAAAAACATCTCTCCCATAAATCTTGCAGTCTTCCCACAGCTACCAGAACGGATGTACACATGGGGTGTATCTTTTTAAGGATAAGTGTCTTGGGTTGACTACACAATAAGCAAATTCTAGCCCAAAAGCAACTGTTCTCTTCATCACAAAATCTCCCAAAGTCTCTTGTAGCTCCAAGGTGACCTGGCATGGACACGTTTCTTTTTCCCACAGGCTGCACACAAAATTCTCATCCCCCCCATGTCTTTAAGTGGATTAAAGAGAAAAAGAACAGTTTGTGATATTACAGTTTTTACTATGGCCTGCAAAAAGTATTTTTAAGCTCCGCACTGGGCATGTGACTCCGCCCTCTTTCCCATCGCCATCTTCAGCTCCATCTCCCGTGATTTACTCTGTCTTTCCCCCTGACCTTGAAGTCACCATGATTTTCTTCAGGCTTTACGTTGGAGAAAAAGCCTCTTTCCCTTTATGCTGCTGGATCCTCAGCCCGACTCTAGCTACGTTGGCTGCAGAAGGCTCCATCGGCTCCCGCTGGGATCTGCATGGGGCTGCGTGAGGTGGAGGGGGGGGAAGCCCACCAGTCCTCAGAAAGCCGCACCGCGTGGTCTCAGCTACGCAGCAACTTATGGTTGTTTCTTAGCTGCCTATGGTTCTAAGATGGCTGTGGCCCGGCCCCCGCCAGGCTCAAAGAGAGCAGGGCCATGGCCCCAGCCCCGCCAGGCCCCAAGGGCAGGCCCAGTTCTCCCACAGTGACCCAGGGCAGGGGGGAAGGGGGAGGCCCAGGGCCCCTCCAAGAGATGGGCCCGGGGCCCATTCCGCCCCCTGCCCCCTTCCCGCAGGAGGCTCAAACACAAAAAGGGAAGTTCCTGTGTCTCCTTGTGGTTTAAATATGTAAATTTCAAGAAGCGCCATTGGTCTTAAAGATTGTCCATCAACTCAGGCTCAAACCACCACATTACCTCCAGAAAGTACATCATAAACATCAAGCTTACACGGCCACTGCTTGGAAGCAGCCTCCTCTGGGAAGTCAAGCCTCCTTTATTGTCACTGAGACTGAAAACTTCAGTCTCACTCCCACACAAAGCCTGCCCACTTCCTACTAAGATATAAAGAAACCATAAAGGCGTGGCCATAATTACAAAGGCAACACAGCTGAACCAACCACAGAAAAAACCCTCTGCAGCCTTTCACCTTACCTTCACATTCATTTTTGGTGTCGTCTCCCAGCCCTGAGACTTTGGCCTCGACTTTAGCATCAGACATTAAGACTCCAATGCAGCAACAGAAATTTCCAAATAGTGAAGTCAAAGTAAAGGCAAGAAAAAGGAACAGTTAGACTCTGTTCTCCAAGATGCTCCTGCGTCAGCTTCTGGAGGGAGCTCTGCATCTAGAGAGGTGGGGCAGCCAGGCCCCCTGCTGCTCCCCAGATAGCTCATTTAGGCATTTCCCTCCTGCTCCCATTTAAAAGTAATGCACAAATGCATGCTCACCAGTGTGGCACTCTCCAGATGGCACATGGCTGCTCTAACTTTTTGTATTGGAAGGACAATTTTCTCATTAAACCTGCACGACCTACACCATGGTGTCTTACTCCAGTTTGGATTTCTGCTCCCTTTCCATCAAAGTTTACCTGGTATTTCAGCCAGCAACCCCTACAATGAGGTTTTTTTTTTAATATAAAATGTAGTAACACATAGTAGCACAGTCTCTGAGAAATATTGGACAGAAGAAGTGTAGGGCACCAAAGGGAGAAAAAACAGACAGTAAAAATGGTGTTTACAATGAGTAACTTACAGACCTAAGGCAAGGGACACACAGCATGATGTTCACAACTACTGAAAAAGTAGCAATCTTTTCACTAAGCATCTCCATGAAGGCCTCAGGTCAGTATGATTAACACAGGATTAGAAGCAGTTTAAGTGCTTAGCTGAATTAAAGCATAGGAACAGCTATCTTGGATCCTCTCCAGGCCAGTCACCATCAGGGATGTTGTTGCAGTGCAAGAGTTTGTGCCTGTAAGAGGCAGGGGATACATGTCCCCCAGAGACCTTTATGTAAGGAAATTATTTCCAAAGCAGGAGATGTAGGCACTGTGGTCTTCTACTATGTTATTCCTAAGAATGCCAAACCCATAATTCTAGTCCAAACTCACCTTAAAGCTTGATTATCTGGCTTCATTCACAGGATGAAAGAAATTCCCGTTTTAGTCAATACTCTGCCCACCAGAATCAGAGATAAGGAGAGAAAAAAAAAAGCGCTAGACATCCCTCTCACAAGTTTTGGAGGATTTTTTAATTTTTAAAAACATATTAGGTTTCATGTCCTTGCAGGCAAAACCAGAAATGGACACTTGAAGAAAAAATTGAAAGGGCAAAAATATCACAGACTTCCCAATGTTTCTCAAGACAGAGGGGGAAGAGCAGTATGCAGTGAGGTTGCCCAAAACATCCAGGTGCTCTAGGGTCTTACAAGGAAAACTAACAAATTGCAAACCCCACTGTTAAAACCAGCAGAGACGCCAATTCTCAACAGCTCCTGATGCCTTATGCCAAGGTCCCCTGCTGTAAGCCACTCTGAGTGGCTCCTCAGAGGCAAAGCTCTGGCCCTGGGCAGCCCACATGTCCTGGTTTCCATTACACCACCTCAGCCTCCACCTCCCGCCCACTCCAGGTCTGCTGCTCGCTCCTCGTGGGACATACTGAATGGCAGAGGGAATACAAAGGTGCTCCGGGGAAAAGGCTGACAGTAAACAAAAAACCTGACTCTCAGTCCAGGGCTACAAAGGAGATTGATATCACATAGAGCTGTTTCAGTCCTGCTTGCTTTCTTGGTAGTGCTTGTCTAGTCTCTCTTCTGTGCTGCTCACTTGCTTTCTCAGTGGTAGTGCTCCTCTAGCGTCCTCTCCTCTCTCTTATGAGTGACCTGCCAGAGAGTCAGCTGGTCTCTGGTCTTCAGTAGAAACACCTGGTTCAGCACAGCTGTAACTCATCAAAGTCGAGACTGCCTGCAGCCCATTCCTGTTCTCCCACAAAAGGAAGCAGAGAGAGCTGCACTCAAGAAAAAGATGATAATGTTGACACTAGAAAGGTTGTACTTGCATAAAATGCTTTCTCATGAAAGAGAGTGGAGTCTCTCCCAATAAAAAAAATAAATGATAATGTCTAAACTGACTCTTTGATCCTAAAAGCTACCAAAAACCACAGTCCAAAGTGGGTTAGAGTCTGGGCCAGCAAAGGCACATCCTTGGAAGCCAACAATTGTTCTCACACTCACAAACACATCCTGGCACTGCTGCTATTCCGTTGCTCTGAGAGCTGAGATTTTTAATTGCAAGCCTCTCCTGCTCCTGTTCCCTAAACATATCACTTTTCTAAATGTAAGATGCATCAAATATTACAGAGTAAATTGTGAGGCACACAGACAGCACACCAGTGCTGGCAAACACTGGCCAGAGGACACCACCCACCTGGCCTTGTCCCCTCATCCCCAAGCGTGTGCCGGGGATGCGGCCCCAGGTGTTTGCTGTGTGGAATCCTCCTAGGTGGATCCTGCATGACAACCAGCCCGATAAAATGCCACTGCCTTCTACAGGAACACAGCTGAATATGCGTTGAGCTATGGCTCAGCCTGGAGCTGGTAGAGGTTTTGGCTGGGCGCACAGATGATGGGGTGGCCACTGTCCTTTGTGGCCCTGTGAGGGCTGTCTGTTCACAAGCAGGTCCACATCCAGCAGGAGCTCTCACTGAGAAGTAGAAAGCATGTGGAGGAACTGGGGAGACGAGCTTTGTGGAGCCGTTGTGACTTGTGTTAAGCTAAGCAGCCTGGAATAAATGTGGAAGCTTTGGGGTAGGTACACCATTCCTCTCAGTTCAATGTCCCTGCCTCTGTGGAATGTGTGAGGAACAGGGTAGAAACACAAGACCTGGAAGTACAGGTGCTCAGCAGTGCAATTGATAGAAGACACCTGGTAGTAGGCGCCTTATTTCAGAGTGTGCACTTTCCTGGGTTCGCAGGCAGTTGAGTTGGTGTGTCTCTTTCTTTCTGAAGAAGTGGAATTGCTGCAGCCGGTTTGTGAGGCGTGCGTTTGCGTGGGCCCGTTGGCCTTGGTCAGGCTGCACGAAGGAGCCACGGTGCCAGCGAGGCACTGGTGGCCATGTCCGGCTCTGTGGGGGCAGCTGGGGGTGTTGTGGGCTTCCCAGCCCCAAGACCTGGCTGTCGTGTGCCTCTTCTGCAGCCCCACAGCCGGCTGCGCCGTGTGCTGCTGCTGGGGCATTCCTGCCCACACGGCGACCCGGCCTCACCCCGAGTGTTACGGGATCACAGCTTGAGCTGCGTGGCTGCAGGCTGTAGCACCAGTCGGTTGCTGCTGTTAGAGTGACTCCAAGCTTTCCTCTGGCTCAGAGGAGGGGGGAATGAACAGGTGGTGAATGTCCCAAGAGTGAATGCAAAGAACAATTGGCTTGTGACAGCCCCTCACTCGCTGCTGAAAATTGCATTGCTTAATGAGTGCTATTCTGCTAAGTGTTTTTTTCTGCTTCATTTCTTGGGACCATTTGAGGATAATCATTGACAAAAGAATGTGAGTTAGGGCTGTGTGATTGTTTTCATGCTTCCCTCTGCCTGGTATTACAATAACTGCTCTTTTATGTATTTTTATACTTTTTTTAGTGGCATAATGGATGATTCTGACCTCCTTTTTTTTGAGAACCCTACTTGCCTCTGGCTTCTCCACAGAGGTTAAAATGGAGAAGATTAGCCTCGTTTTCTGCTTCAGAGGTAACGCTGTTTTCCTGTAAGCAGCTGTGGGCTGGACTGCAGAGTCAGTATTTCAGTGTGTTTAAAAATGCAGAAGCTTCAATGAATGCAGCTGAAAGGTTTGGTAGCCATGAATGAAAGGGAACAAGGTTTTTACAGGGTTGTGCTTCCCAAGGGAAAGTGTGGAGCACTAGTGTAAGTACAAAACGTAGAAGGGTTTATGGCTCTGGAGCATGTATTAATAAGAAACTGTAGCAGAAATGATTAAGTATAAATAACAAATGTAGCATACCAGGAAGCCCAAGAACAGTGCTTTCAATGTGATAGCAAAAAAACCCCCAACAACACCACATCTCCACCATTATTATGGACGGCAGGAATTACTGCTGATCCAAAGGGGTTTGAGTAGCCTAAGATGCAGACTCTCTCTTCGGGTTAAAGACAAGTTTGGACAAATTAACTTGCTTTCTGTTGATAAAATGTGAGCTGCTTTGACCGGCGTTATGCAGAGATTAAACTTATTGTTCCTCTAATGACCAGAGCAATAGGCTTGTCAAAGCATTTGACACAGTAAATTACCAGAAGAGTCTGGATATTTATATAGTCAGTAACTTTCTTTTACAAGTATATAAATGCAAAGCACTTACATAGAACGCCTTCAGTTGTTATTTATTTATATAGGAAGGTCTCTTAGAGAAAGCATTATAAAAAAGCCCTCATACTCCATATAGACAGGATAAATTATTTTATTAGACTTGTAATTCATTCGCTTAAACTGTAACTTTACCTTTGTTAAAAGACAAAACTATCATGGGCTTTGCAATCTGCAGAGTCCCTTCCTTTGCATCGTATTCAGTGCTCTTGCTGTAAGGCAGGTTCTTGGAAAGACTCTTTTGTGAAAGGGTCTTGGGGTTGAGTAATTTATCTCAAAGAGGTGTGAAACTGCAGCAGAATACTTTAATGAGGCATTTTGGCTCATGTCTGTCCATGCTGCTTGAAAATTGGCTGATCAGGTTTTACCGAGTTGTGGGGACATATTGTTGCCTGTCTTGTGAGAACATCCTTTGTAATTTTTTATTTTTAAAACGAATTTAACACTTAAAATTTGATAAGCTACAAACAGTGGGATTTTCAAGCCTCTGAGGGAAATAAGGAACCCAGAAATACATGAAGCAGGTCTGATTTTATTCTTATAAGGCACTGAGAGAAAAATTGTGTTTTCTTTAGAGTACTTCAGATTTTTTTCAATATCCATTTCTTTTTCTATGAAACAAAACCAGAAACTGATAAACACTGTTTTCAATGGTGTGGTTTCAAAAAGTCTGCTTAGCCAAGACCTCTTTTGACTTTTAGGTGCATAGAAGCTTGAGCTATGTGTGATTCGTAATGAGTCAGGCTGAAAAGGGTGTTAAAGTTCTAGAACAAGTCTCCAAAAGGCTGACATATGTGAAAATTTTTCTCTTTCACAACAGCATTCTGAATAGCATGGCTTGAAAAGAGCAGTGTGTTCTGACCTGCTCTAGTCTGTAACAGCTTAATCATACTTTCCCTCTCTGTGCTTTTCCTACAATTGACAGTGATAATTTTCATTCCTTTCCTGTCTTTTTCCTTTTTGTTATGGCCAGGAGCAGGAGCACTGCCTGTGCATAGTGCATCTTTGTTTTACTATGGGCCTGGTCAAAGACTTTCAGGAAATCATTTTATGTCTCTAGCTCTATTTCCTGTTCTGCAAAAGGGTGAAAGTGCTATTGCATTGTAAAACCTTGTGCAATCTACTTGTGAGAAGTAAGTAGTACTAAATGCCTTTTGATCCTAAAAAGTCGTCATTGGGATACCACCAGCTTCCTTTGTGTATTGCGGGTCATGAGTTACTCGGGTGGGTAAACATACTGTTGATTTGAGTTCCTGAGGATTTACATAATATCATATTTTTTCCTCAATATACATAATTGTAATTTATATCTTAAGTATCTTAAAAGAAATTGAGACACTTTATTCTTTTTTGTCACATGGAGGCTGCAGCTGTTTGTTGTGATGACCTGACAATGCATTAAAAATGCTCTTTTCATGATTGGGTGCATAAGAAACTATTAGATTTTTTTCTTCCTGGAACAGGAATTGAAGTCCATTTTAAAAGTGATTCTTTTTCTTTATACTTCATACATGTGTTCTGAATTTTGAGGTTGGAGGCTTTCGTAATTCTGGTTCATGAATGCAAACAGCAACAGACTTGGGGTGGTAAAGGCAGGAGAGCTCTCCTGAATGCCCAGTAAGAGCATTTCTTTGCTAGTCTGTGATACTAAAAGTTCTTCTCAGCCTAGTTCAATAAGACTGAAATGACTGTATTTTAGTTGCTTCCCCAGAAACCATATTTTTAGTGGTTTCTAAATTTTACCTGCTATTTCAAATGTTTTTGTTCTCATTCCATTAGTTCTATTTATGTTCAATTAAATTTTTTCTCCATAGTGGTGTTTATTTTAAATAATTCATTTAGGCAGTCTTGTTGCTCTTTAGCCTTCATTTGATCAAGCTGCATATATTTATTATATTTATTGCACTTCATATTTCTTCATTGGAATTGAGGCATGATTTTCTACACAGGGAAATACCTGTGCCTTTCAGTTGTCTGTCAGCATTTCCCTAGCACAGCATAAGCTTGCTGAGTTCTTTGAGAGACTGAGCCTTTAAGTTCAGCAGAGCTGAGCTGCATTATGCCTGTAGAGATCATTTTCTAGCTGCTTAATAAATTTATTTTATTTGGCAAGTTTTAGTTGGCTGTTGTGTGTCATGTTTCACTCAAAGGGAAATTAACCCTTCACTCGTCTGTGTTGTTAATTTTAGGAAAGCTGTCTCTGTCCCTTGTGCTGGGGAAGCGGTGGCTGTGATGATGTGACATTGTCAGTCTTGTCAGATCTGGGTCATGTGGAGCAGGGTTTGTGTGCTTGCCTGATCATAGTTACTGGGTTTTGCCTGTGCAGCCCAAAATCATGTCTGCCTTTGCTTGTGTGAATATTCCTGCATGATCTTGATTAACTTACAGCCTGTGTCTGCACTCAGCCCTTGTTCAGTCTCATTATCAGTAAATACTCCAAATCCTTGTCCCACTTCTATACTGACAGGCAAGTTTTCAAGTGGAATAGTAGTTTTTTGTCCCGGGGAATCCAAATATATTTTTTCTGCCAGCTTAACATATATGTTTGTGGCCCATGTAAATTCTACCTTCCCTTTTCTCGTCTACCCCCTTTCCTGCTGAATGATTTTCAGCTCTTATGTGCTCTTTAAGTACAACTTCTAGAAATTTTTTAGAAGTATCCTTCGTCAGAGGCTGAAGAAAGAACAATGAGTTATTTACATATCTGTATTTTTCCCTGTAGATATTCTCTAAGCAGTGGATTCAAGACAAAACAGTAAGTGTGGGAATGGACCATTTAGGCAGGCACTGACATGAAAGGCAGAAATAAATGGGGGAGGAGGAAGTGCCCACTACCCACTTTCTGCTATAATACCCCTATTTATGTGACCAGTGTTTGTCAAAGATTGCATCTCTTCCATAGTGAATACCAACTAATTATTTTAAAGTAGTATCTTCTACATATATTTTTGACTTTTGGGTTTGATGTCTATTTTGGTTTTGTGCAATAGGATTTTTTTTTTTTTTTTTTAAAGCAGGCATTAACAATTTACCTGTCAAGCAAACAGTTAAGCTTGAAAAAAGACTTGGGCACAATAGCTGTGCTGCAGCCTATTAAAACATGGTTTTCTCTGAGTAGCACCTTCTATTCTTCTTAGGATATTTAGAATCTTTTGAAGCTAGTGATTTTGGAAAAGCTACCCAGGTTACAGAACTAAAGGAACTGTATATTTCATAGGATTTTTTAGTTGATTTATTCTCACTGCTCTGGTCTTTTCAGTAACTGGAGCATAAAGAATCATACTCTACCTTAATGCATCAGAGGGAATACTTTTAATTTATCTCCAGTTTGTCAAAAGGCAGCAATGAAAGATTGAAAGGCATTACTTTTTCGGGGGAATAAATCCTCACCAAATATTGTGAACAAATCATTTGGGGTTCAGCTAGTCAAAATATTCTTGAAGGAAGGCAGAACACCCTTCACCAAGAAACTTATTTCTGGTTAAGGAATTTGTATTCCCTTTTTGTCCTGTATTTTTTGAAGATTCTTAACCAGCTTGTACTCAGAAGTCCTCATGATCTCAAAGTCTGTTTGGAGACAACTGTGAATGAAATGTCAGATCTACTCATGCTGTAGTAACAGCAAAATGTCATCAATACTCTTTTTCCTCCAGTTAGTGTTGAGTAATCTGGAATAGTAAGTCATTTTTTAAGCTGCATTTTCTTCCTTTCAGACAACAAAAAAACCCAAAAGAGCAATGATTGTTGAATCATTAAATGATTTTTAGAGATATTTAAATTTCAGGACAGAGATATATTTTAATGAGAAGATCTTGGGACTTTCAAATTATTTAAATCTTTATCCCATGATTGTAGTGTAAATGTATGTGTCATAATGTTGGAGATATGTTTGTCTCCAACAAGAATGAGTTTTTTAGAAGCCACGGCAAGAAAAGACAAGAAAGCCTTCCAAGTTTCAGTATTAGCACACAATCCCCAGCATGGCAAATATTCATGCTGCAAGGATTTGGGTTGGACTTCTCCTCGAATTTCATTGTATCCTGCTGTATTTACACTTTAGAGCTTCTTTCAGATATGTTCCTGGTGAATGGAGGCTCCTGTCCAGCTGAAACTGGTCCACTGGAAGGCTCCAAATTTTGCATGACCAGTTACAATGCAAAACTGCCCTTAGAGATAAGTTTTGCATAATTATGTACATTTGAACATCCCTGGAATTATGGAATTCACCACCAAACCTACAGTTTGGGAAATGTCACTGTCTTGATGGCTCGCTCATCTCCAGGAAGCAGGAGTTAGTTGCCTATAACCCTTTGCGGACTGTTTAGGCAGCAGAAAACTGCCTGCATCCTCCTCAATTGTCTGCTTGGGGAATTAAGATGAGTTAGGATGTGTTTCCAGCAAGTTTTGCCTTTGAAATCCCATTATGGCCATTAAGACAGTTGGGATTTAATCATTACACAGAATATTGTCATTATGGTGCTTCTGAAGCACAGCAGTGTGTGCTTGTCAAGTATTTGTGATCCATTCTCATGAAGAAGAATTTTGGGGACAATGATTAATGATGTGTTAGGATGAAATTGGACAGAAAGATTAAGTGTTTATAAAATAACTAAACAGTGACAAAGGAAAGCCTCTGACTGTTGATTAAAGGTATTTGCACATTCAGGAGACCATGAAAGAAAATTATTTGTTTAAAATATCAAGACTTTTTACTCTTGTGTTGGGAAGAGGACTGTGGAAATGGAATCAGCCTTCTATGAACCCTTATGCAGAGACAAATATTTTTTCTTAGTGTGTCAGCAGAAATGCTGTAGTTCTTTAGGGAAACTTTTATCCTTCTTCATTTTTTCACCTAAAATAAGCCATTTTGCAGTTTAATCCTTGTGCATCTAGGATATAACACTTTGTCCTTCTGCTTTCTGAGGTGGAAACTGTGACAGAGTAGATTTAGCAGCAATGTATTATGATGGTGATGATCTTTATCACACTACCATATTTTTTCCCTTCCATAGATGAGAGGAAGGGTAACATATCACAGGCTTTGGTATATTTTAAAAAACAGAGTCAGTGCAGAGATGCCCATGCACAGAGAAATGCAGCAATTCTGCTGTGATTTCTGTGAAGTTCTGTGATATCTGAGTCAAAGTCACGAAGTGATTGAGTGACTGATAGTTCAAAAAAATCTTGAAATTTTACAGGAAGAACAGACCAAAATTGATCACTCTGGAATAATTGTAATTTAAACATATGGGGTTCTAAATTTTTCACCTCGTTCTAGGCAAAACATTTATGATTGACAAAAACGGAAATATCCCTTCATTGTATTACTTACTACTGTCCCAGTAGAAGGTTTATGTGTCTTTTGGGCCTCTCTGTAAATTGGTGTTTGAGCAGTTAAAACTCAAAGCAATAACTGGCAAAATTTGATTCATCTGCTCTAGTTTTTTCCTGTTTACAATTTTGCAAGGCAGCCAGAATGTTTCATGCAGCACTGCATATAACTGCAGAGCTCCCTCCCTGACTGCTTGTTACATTCTCCCAAGGGTGATGGAAATCAGCAGAGGGGAGGGATAGGGCTCTCTGCTTGTTCCAAGAGATGGAATCAGTATACTTGGTGAAAAGCAGGGATGGGAACACAATGAGCTCTCCTCTGTCAAGCTGGAACTCATGAAAAACCAAGAGCAGCTTTAAGAGAGCATAAAGGTGGTTTATTTCATCTCTTAGTGTGGAGGTGTCCAGATAAAAACATATGTTTCCTGACTTTCCCACCATCTGTTCTAACCTTTATGTGTACTTCTTGTGTCTGTAGGGAATAAAAGTGCTAACTTCCAATCTAGGTACCTAGCAGCTCTGCATATGGTGTCAAACTGACACCTTTAGACTTGAAACCTGGTTAGAGGAAATGAGCCTTGGTGACAAATGTTCCACCCTGTTATAAGGGAAATGCTTTTGTTTTCATGCCTGGGAAGTTTTCCAGGCCTTCACCATGAGCTTTTGGCAGGGTAGATGATGAGCAATTACTTACTGATTTACTTCAGTAAACTGCTGAGCTCATAAGAAAAATATGGTTTTGGGGATTTGAAGAAGGTGCACTTCAGTGTAATGGTTGGGACATCAGATTTTATGGTGCAACAGTGATCCTGAAAGATCTGAAACCAGGAACTTAATTTCCTGGATTAGCAAAACTGACATACATGTGAAAGTTCTTTCAGGCCAGAACATGAAAGCATTTTGCATGGTCTTCATGTTACGTTTAGATTCAGCAACTACTGATAAGCTCTGAGGAGTTGATGCTTTGGAAACTAAAGGATTGCAGGGGAAAATAGGTGAATTATAAGCTACCAAAGCCTAGTTCAGAGGTTAGAGTGAAGTGTTTATGTCATTTAAAATGGTCCAAAGTCTGATCTAGTTCTGTTATTTCAAAGGTAGAACACAACTTTTTTCCAGCTGACTTGGTCCATTGAGACCTACAGCAGGACTTGAAGATGTGTCTGGCTTTTTTGGAAGATAGGAAATTTCTTTATTAATCATGAAGGATTGATTGCTTTCCATGGAACATCAGACATAACTGGTAGCAAGTCCAACCTGACTTTGCCTCCACCCTCTTCAATGATTAGATTACTTGATTCCTTTAAAAATGATAAAAACTATGCCCAGGCTATCAATAGTCCTTATGAAATGAGATTCCCTTTTTCATTACTCAGAGAAATTATGACATTTGCCTTTATTTTCATAGCTGTACTGCTTGAATACTAAATATATATGCTCAAAATCATTTTTATGTATTTATAGAAATAAAGCGTTTGTAAATTAAATGATGACTGTATCAATCTTCTACGACAACTGAGTCATTTGCAGCTGTTCAAAACGAGAATTGACACTAAAAGCCAAGGATGATTTAAGGGAAATGACAAACACTCCTGCAATAGTAAAGTACTGTGTATGTTAAGATGTGTGTAACCTTGACAAGTGTTTAGCTGCATAATTTTGATTTAACATAAGGAACTTAAAGGCATCTTTACAGTCAGTACCTGAGAGAAGTTGTTTTGTATCTTGAGTGTGACCAACCCTCATTTTTGTACTTCTTATAAATATTCATGCTTTGTATGAGTATTAAATATCCATAATTCACATAGAAATTACTGGACTCAAGAGAAGAACAAATGAGTCTGAAAATGGAGCTTGAGCCCAGGAGTGCCAGTCCTATGCCTACAATGGTAGTCACAATAGCAGGAAGGAAGGAGTCAGTCTTGGAGGATTCAGACTGGTTAATCTCCAAGTTGTCAGTTGGATTCTTCTCCTCAGTGTGTTTGGCTTCCAGAAAACACCTTCTTGGTGATGCTGGCAAATGGGAAATAAAAGACATTATTTTGTTCTATAGGCAAGCAGTGAGTTTGGGTTGCTTTCCTTTGTATTTTTGTGGATGTTTACTTTTGCAACTGGTTATCTGTTTATCAGGTGAATTCAGGTATTCCTTTGGTCCTCACACTTGTGCTATCTTATCGGATATCAAATCTTGCATTCTCTTATCAGATTGGCTACATCATTTCCTTAGAAGTGTGCTCAGGCTTCAAGTGGTAGTCCAGTGCCACTGATAGGGAAGAAAACAAGGAAAGAAAAGCTGCCTTTGCAATCTTTGCATGCTAAAATCAGCACTGTTGTTGTTCCTTACTGGGTTGCTTGGATATTGTGCATAGAAAATGCTGTTGTACCTGAGCACCTCATCTATCTTTGCTTGTTGGAACTTGGCAGTGCCTAAAAGATCCAATTCTTTTTTGCACAAGTGTAAGTTCAGGGTAATTTGTCTGAGGACAGGGGTGTTACCTGCTAAGAGAATCAAGATCAAGATGCCCTGCTGCATTCACAGGTCCTCTCTCTTTCTGGAGCTCCTCCATCCACTATGGCCTATTTCTGTCTGTGAGTTCAGGGAGTGACTTTCTCTCAGAGCAAGGTACTTTGCAGTTGTGAACTCAGTCCTGGTTTTTTTGTTTGTTCTCAGGTTGTCACTTGCTTGTGCACTGCTTACAGAGTAAGCTCTGACCTTAAGAAATGGGGGAAGGGGGGGGCCACAGGATAAGGAATCAAAGAATCAAAGAGCCTTAGACGATAGGAACCAAAGCAAACTCTTCAACCTAATCACTACAGCCAGAGATTTGAGGATGGGGTACCAAGGAATGCTGAACAGAGGTTTGGTTTCTCTGAAGGCTGCTTGGTAGCTCACAAAATATTGAAGTTATGGTTAAAATCCAGTCTTTGAGTCTGAAAACAGAAAAGTCAAGCAAAGATTCACATTGTATTTCCCTGTAGTTTAGAGTGAGAATGCCTAACCTACAGCCTGTGGGCCAAAGTTGGCCACCAGCCCAATTAATTTGGCAGGACATTTGTGACCCTTTTTCCCCACAGGTTTTCAGATGTGAACCAGAAATTGTTCCAGGACTTGATTCCTGCTGCCTTCTCTCTCGAGTCTTTCTGGACCCTTCCTTACTGCTTGACACCAAGAGCTCCTGGGGTAACTCGACAACTGATCCACAGTTCTTGGAGACTTTTTCAGGCTTGGGCCCTAGAAAGAGTGCATTTCTGGAGTATAACTTTACTTTTTCTTGCTTTATTTTTGATGTAGGTGATAGCATTTTGACAAGTTACCTGTACTATTGAAATTACTGGTTGTTATGTAAAGGTTATGCCCACCCATGGCATTTGTTTGAATTCCATTTTATTTCTGATTACAATGTTTATGCCAGCCTAATTAAATGCTGTTTTCCTGATGGAATGTTGCATCATTGGAGCCAAATAACTAGATTGGCTGATGACCTGTGACATACAGTTTCTTTGGTTTTGCATTTGTAGCTTGCTTTTGGGATGCAAAACTTCATTCCAGATCTGTCAACAAATGAAAACTTAAGTGCAGTCAGTGACAACTCCTGCATGTGTGTGGGAGATGGTGGGACTGAGTCTTGAGGGTCTGGAGTCCTTCATGGGTGGGGTTTTGAAAAATGTTGAGCTGCTGTTGTCTGTTTGATTTTACCTTTGCGAAAACAGCTGATGTTTCTTTCTTCCCATATTTCTATTCTTTCTCCTTCAAAATTAAACACTAATATTTTATTAAATGAAAACTAATTACTCTGGCTGGATGTGTACCCTTTATTTTATTGAAAAGAAGAAAAACTATGAAAGAAAAGTAATTATGTGAGTAATGTAATTATGTGCTTTGTGAGTGGTGCTGATTCTTTCAAAGCTTGGGTGCTCTTCCTATTGTATTTTTTTTTCTCTAATTTTTCTTTCTGTCTGAGCTGGACTTGAGTCAAGAATGAAGGTAAAGGGAAAAGTCTGTGCAGATTCTGAGTCTTGGTTCTCAAGGTGTACAATAACCAGCACAACTCAAATCTTCCTTCAACCCTGAGGAGGAAGCCTAAAGAGCTCAAGTGCACTGAAATGAAGCCGTGCTGCAAAGCAGATGCTCTGGCCCATCTGCTGTGTTTTTCTAGTGGCACAACACATTTGGCACGGGCTACCTTGCACCATGTGAAAGGCTCTCTCCTGTCCAGCCTGGAGTGAGCCAGCTGCAGTGCAGGGACGGGATCATCGATCATATGCCACATGCTGCTGGCTGTGTTCACCATGTGGAGGGGACGTGGGTCAGACCCTGTCCTCACAGGAGATTTCCTGGGGGCCAAACATTGATTCTTCTTTCTACCTTCTGCTTTCTCCATTAGCTGACACCTGGCTCTTGCTATCCCAGACCTTGGGTTTTCATACCAGGTGCAAGTTCCAGAAGTGGCAGGCAGGTTCTGTGCAGGTGGTCCCCTCTTGTCTGATTTGTAAAAGGAATGACTGAAGGAAGGCGGCTTCTCCTAACCTAATGTGTGCCCACATCCATTCTGAGGAGTGCTTGTTGACAATTTTGGCAGCATTTATTACTTTTTGTTCCATCTTAATATACTATATTATCGAATCATGGTTTTTACTGCTCAAATTCCTTTTCAGACTGGGAAAAAGGGACCACTGGTTTCAGTGAGGTATTTTGCAGCAGAAAGACATGTGGGTAGTGGGGTGTCCTGTCTGGTAGGACCTTTAGTCTGAGAGAAATTTGGGCATCAGTTTCAATATAAAGGTTTATTATATACTTTTATTTTTAAATGAGACTTTCTTGCATAAAAATGAATGTATCTTGTATATAGGCTTCCCTGCTGCTTTTTTCAGTAGCACTAAGATGATACAAGTTGATAACTTGGCTTATGTGGAATACTGTTCAGCAAGGGATTATTCATGTTTGATACTGGCACCAAGGTCTCAGAACATGTACCAGTGTGAGTGTCACTATAGAACATGAAAAAGAACCACTCTCAACACCTGCTTGAGCAGAAGGAGAAGAAGAAGAAAATTTATTTTGAAATTCTTATATTTATAGATTTCTCAATTCCACAAGGGATTGGAGGGACATTGTTGCCTCCCCTTTCATTCAGTGGACAAAAGAAATGTTTGTCAAACTTTTCCCTCACCACAATGTAATGAAAAACAGAAAGGACAGTTAAGTAAACATTGTCTATTATTTACATGAAAGCAGTGTGAAAATTATCTGACTCCAAGGTTATAACAGAAGGTTAGCAAAAAACAGGACAACAGTGTCAGGATTTTTACCTGTCTTAAAAAGTGTTCTCATTCTAACAGGGTTAAAATCCAGATACTGCACTGGAAGGCTCTGTCTCAATCATTGTAATTGGTGAATCATTTCACTGGTTTTTTAGAGGATTCAGACGAGATCCTATCTTTACTGGTTTCAGGTGCAATACTTTAACACAGGGGAAGGAGGAATCACTTTCCAGTCCATCACTTTGTGCCTTAGAATTGAAACTAGATCAAAGAAAATGTCTAATCTTACAGTGCATGATGACCAGTCCTAGACAGCTACATTGTTTATGTAGTCTTTTATATAATGTGGTGTAACTAGGGAAGTCAAGAATAAACAGGAGAAAAAATATTTTTTCAAATAACTCTGAGTTGGGTTTTTAAAATTTCTTATTTATCTTCATTACAAATAAACAATATGCAGTTACATTACTTTTATTATTAGAGACTTTTTAAAGGAAACATAGCAATGTTGATTTTAATTTTATTTTTACCTAAAATTATTGTTAGAATCTAAATAATCTTTAACCAAATTTTTCCTCGCATAGGTAAGTGGTCACTTCAGATAAAGCAAAGAAATCAGCTAGTAAAAAGAATAGAAGTGGATTACTCTGGAAATTTTTCTTTCTTAAAGTACCATTTTAAAAAATTACATACTCAAAAGCTTTCTAAGAATCATTAAATATTTAAAGTTAGTTCATTGGGAGTAAAAAAAAAAATTAAGAATTTAAGTCTTTAAATCCTTTCATCTCCTCTGATGCGAAGTTGAGTTTTTAATCATAGAAGCCCTTGGGTGCTTGTTGCTGATGCACCTGTCAGCTTTCTTTACCAGTGTAGAAAGCACAGTAAGTAAGGCTAATTTTTCTTTTTAGGTTCTAGGAAAAAAGCTAAAATAGAAGAGAGGAATGGAGGAAAGGAGGGGAGGGCCAGCTCCACAAGGGATGTAAAGTCTTGTAAAATAGAGGGCTTGAAGGTGTGAGAACATGTTAACTCACCAGTATGGACGGTGCTCAGGCTGGGCAAATGGGAGTCAAACACTGGCTGGTATTTTGATATGACAGCCCTAAAAGGTGCAAGGCTTTGTTGTAGGAAAGCTGTAACTTTTAGAGGCCTGCTGATGTGCAATCCTTACAAACACACAGCTCCCACTGGCTTCTGCAAGTCCCACACACCTGGCAGTCCCAAGCTGCATGGCTGCAGTGGTGCAGAAATCCCCTTGCCACGCCTGGATGTGCCTTCCACGTCTTGGCTTGCTCTGTGTTTGGGGCTTGCAGCTTGTCCCCTCAGCAGGACCTGCTTTATGCCGTACTGCGCCAGCGTGGTGATTAACTCGCTTACTCCAGAGTGTCACAGTGGATGGTTTTCCAATTAAGAGCTGACTGTTAAACAGTAAGTTAAATTGCTGCTCTGACCTTGCTGTGAAAAGCCACAGGGGTAGCCCTGACACAGCTTTGTGTGTCAGGATTTGTTTCTTCATAGTGAAAGGTATCAACACAAGCCTGTCGGAAGGGTGGAAACCAGGACCCAGCTATACAGAATCCCTTTGCCTTTTTTCTTGAAAGAATCTTAATTTCTCCCCAAAATTCTGGGGAGACTAAAAAGCAAATTTAAAAGACAAGCAAAATTATTCCTTCCCTAGATAATCAGTTTTCTCCTTGTCTCCTCTCTAGCAGAGACAGCTGAACAGACTGTGTGTGTATCTGCTTCCAAGCCTTCCCAGAGGTACATCTATGTATTTTATTCAGCCTTCTCTATTTCCCCACATGAGAGGGTTTTTTGTTTTGGGGTTTTTTTTTTTTTTGGTTTGGTTTGGTTTTTTAGTTCCTCTGCTAGTTTTTTCATCAGAAATACCTCTTCTATTTTTGGGTAAGGTTTTTAATATATATAGCTGTATGATATGTAAAATGTAGTCAAATCGTAATGACAGCTAAGGAAAAAATTATCCTAGAAGTTTTTGCTAGGTACTGAGGATAAAATCACAGTGGCATGAGCCTTCAAGTGAAAGCTGACATAAAAGGGAGGCAAGCTCAGGAACTGCAATAAGAAAACAGAGTATTTCAACTCAGAAAATTGTTGATTGGAAATTTTTCGAATTTCAGATGTTTCAATTAGGGAAGATTTCTGTCAATGTTCCTGCAGCAGTGTCACAGGGCAGTGGCTAGGAAGATATGTACTGTTTGTAGAGAAATTTATTTAATAATTCTTCCAGCCAGACAACCTGACTTCTGTAGATATTTCCAGGAATCCTGAGTACAATTGCCTTTCATTTTCAGTGGATATCACTTTCAAGCTGGTCCTTGGAGCAGTCATTTCACAATGAGTTCTGTCAAACCTAACCCACACAGCTGGCTTTCCTGAAGCAGAAGTATACAGTCATGTGTGTTTAAAGTTTACTGCTCAGAGCACCTTGATATGTATGGTACAGGATGGAGGAAGGGCAATAAACAACAGCAAAAAAGGAAAAAAACCAGGCCTAAAACTGCTTTGACTACACAAACTGCAGGAGAAAACTGGCATATGAAAAGATTTCCCCATTACTGCTTGCTGAAGTAAACAGAGCAGTGGTGACAGAAACCGTATAGATTTGTGTTTTCCTCATTATCTGCTTCTGTTTCTTATGAGAACATCCTCAAACTGCATAGTAGGCAAAACCCCTGTTGTGTGCCAGGCACTTTGAGCTGCTAATGAATGCTGATATAGGAGAAGTGCTCCAGTAATTTTTTCATGTAAATGGGATCGACAGTAGGTCAGAGACAAACATGAAAAGGAAGGCAGACATTTAAAGAGAATAATTTAGTGAGATAATTTATATAATATTTTATTCCTTTCACACACTAAAAGAAAAGCCTCTGAAAAATATAAATGAGCAAGGAGACTGCAACAGTCTGTCTGGGAAATCTACAAGGCTCTGTGTAAGAAGGTGACATTTGAATCAATTTGATAACCATCACATGAGAGATAGCCAGGCTTTCAGCTAAGTTTCAGTGGAGAAGAGTATTGCTTTGTCTGCCCCTTTCCTTCCCCTGCCCTCCAAGCTAATATGTGAGAGGGGAAAATAAGGTTTGGAGCATGTCACTCTCACTCAAGCCTGCCACAGGAAGGTGATACGAATTGTGTACTACGAGCCCTGTCTTAAGTCAATAACTACTCAGAACCTCATCTGGTATAGATTACTTAACCCCAGGGAGATCATCATAACATCACTGAGAGTGGGAAGCTTTGTCCTGTCTTATGTTCACTGATGGGTAGAACAGGTTTTTAGCCTCTGGTTTGTCATTCGCTAGATGCTTTCTGAGATCACCTTCTGCACTGTTGCTTTGTTCCCCCGTGTGCAGCAACTAAAGCAACCCAAAGGTGGGCCATAGTACCAAAGGAAAGATGTAGTTGGGTAAAGTTTTAAAGCCAAATTTTTTTCCTCTCTAATATTATTTATGCTGAAAAAAGTGGTCATTTTTTCTAAGAATTTGGGGTTTTAGCCCTATAGAGAAAGAAATATCATTGCAATATTATTTTAATATTTTGCAACGTTTTCTGTTGGTATGTGTAATTGCACCAGTTTTTTTCTAAACAAAACCTGTGTGCTTTAAGCATTGCAGAAGGTAGCTAATGGTTAGCATTTGGTGCTTCAAAGTATACAAGTCTCCTTGAAAATGGGAAGGTGACTGGTTCTGTGATTGTGTCTCTACAAAATTCAAAGTTATTCTGATTAGAATTTTTTAATGATCAGAATAATTGCCTTTAGCTGCTTTATACTTAACGTCTATATTCTACATCAATATGCAGGTGAGCTAAGTGCAGAACTCCCTGATGCTTTGAAATGATTGCAGCCCTTAATGTTTAAGAGCCTGTTTCTTAGAGATATGGAGTGCCTTCGCTGTTGTTGAAGTGTGTATTCAAAGAGCTTGGGGATTCTCAAGGAACTGCCTTGGAATCTCACTGAACTAGAACTTGAAAACGTTTAGAATAAGCCACAGAAGAAAGCAGTCAGGACATGACCTGTGTGAGCCCTGCAGGGGCCAGTTTGTTATGGATTCTATGAAGTAAGTGCCTGGACAGAAAGCTGAAATCAAATCAATCTGTGAACATTTGATTTCAAATTCTAGTGCCCCCAAGGAATGCAGCATTCCCCCTAGGAGAATGTTATTTCTTCCCTTCTTCATAAACTTCCTATCTCACGAAATGTTTTGTGATACCAGTTCCCTTTTCATCCTCGTCCTGCCTCAGTTTCTATGGAGACCGCCCTGAGGGACAGGTCAGTCCCTTGGGATCACAGAAACTTCACTCCAGACCCTTGTTTGGCCTGATTGCACTGATACTTTGACCCTAGGTTGCCAAAATCCAAGATGAAGGGCTGAGATACCAAGGCTGTTTCAGCTATCCAGTGGATGTTGTATTGGGTTTCCTGGGGGATAAAAGTGAGCCTTCACTGAGTATGGAGCTAAATCTCAGTCCCATCTTGAGCTGCATCTGGAGCTGTTCTTTCTCTGGGTTAATATTTATTTGTGTAAAGTAGTGGAGTCCTGCCAGAAGACAGAATAAGCCATGCACGAGTAGTTAATAGGATGAGTGGATAATTACTGGGATATGCAAAACAGGTCTAGTTTTCCAGTCAGACTCAGCCAGAGCAATGTGGGTTAATTAGAAACTGCATGATGCTCTAGTGGCTAGATGTATTGGTGGTCCTGGATTTAATATCCTATCAGGGCTAAGGACTTATTTTCCCTAAAATTTTATTAAAATCAATACCTCCATGAAATGCTTTCATTTCAACTCATCAGCTTTTTCTCATGGGAGAAAATGCTTTGTCAGACCACTGACCATTAATTCTGCTCATCAAGCTGAATTTGTAAGGCTTGTTCAGGGTTTGGAGCTTAATGAAGGTGATGGCTGGGTTGCTTAGGTTTTCACAGGACAAGCAGATTATTTTTCTTATACTTGATGGCTCCGATGCTGAAACTGTCAGGGCACTGTAATAAATCAATGCTTTCTTTTCATTTTGAGCAACTCCTCCGAATAAAAGCCTTGGGTGTTTTTATAGGTTCTCTCATGACCAGTTAAAGTGACATTCACAATGGGGGGTGAATGCCATTCCATTATCTGTATCAGTAAAACCTCTTCGTTATGCTGGTATAAATGTGAGCAGGCTGAATAGCTGCATTGACCACACAGTTAAAGGTTGTGTCTGAGCTGAGTGTCTGCTGAGTCTCCAAATGAGTTGAAAGCTGGGAGAACATTTCTGGTAAAAATTCCATATATATTTGTTATATTTATTGTGTTCACTTTTGGCTACTTCTGAAGCCAGGACTTTGACTTAGAGGAACTGAGGCAGTTTTACATTCTGATATTCTGGGGGCGACCATGTCAGCCAGTTCTCAGGAACAAGGTCCCGGAAGTCAGCTGTGCGATGGACATGGATTGAGAAGCTGAAAACAGAAACTCCAAATGCTTATGGAGACCTAACTGTTGTCCTGTTTTTTGCTAAGCCTTCTGTTTTAACTTTGGAGTCAGAGAATTTTCACACAGTTTCATGTAAACTATAGCCAATGTTTACTTAATGGTATTTTCTGTTTTTCATTCCTTTTGTGATAAGAGAAAGTTTGATGAGCATCCTTTTTCTCCAGTGGGATTGAGGAGGAAGTGACATGTCCTCTAATCCCTTGTGGAGCTGAAAATCCTATCAAGTATGATAAATGTAAATAAAGTTTCTCTTTTCACTCTTTTCTGATGAACCTAGCAGGTGTGAGCGTCTCCTTTATTGTGCCCTTACTGGCACATCTAACTACTGCATATTCTCCTTTGTAGCATGAGCAGAATTACCAAACCATGTATTTTTTACAGATCCTCAGTGCACATGCTGGAGAAGACCTAAAATCAGCTGTCTTTATTACCATGTCACCTATTGAGCATCTTAAAAGACCCTGTAAAATCAAAATGTCCCAGGTTATAAAAGGGCACATCTTCAGTGATATCAAGAGATTTCTAGTGATTTACAAGAGCTGCAATCTGGTACTTCCTTAAAAAACATAGTGGGAAAAAAATTCCTCTATGGCAGATAGCAGCTTGTTCTGTCCTCTAATGAATCACACAGTGTGCAAGACAGATGATTTGCCAACACTTAGATATTGTTGAAATTACAATTGTTATAACTGAGTTATGGTGCTAACAGAAGTCTAATTTTATGGAATCTTTTCCTAACCTTGGAGTATAGATTAACACAGAAGAAAAACAAAACTGAGGCCACAAACTCACAAACATCTTCATATATTTGCAGTTATCAGAAGTAGCTTTTTTAAAGAGGATAAAAGTTCTTGAACACAAATCTAAAATTGTTGTTTCTGAAATAGGGGGGTTTGGGTTGGTGGGATTTTTTCATTAAAAAGCTGAAGAATCATGTGCAGAAGTGAATAAGAAACTTCTCATAAATAACTGAGTTCTATCTGTTAATAATGAATGAGAGCTGAAACTAGGTTGTATCTGTGTTATGCAGATGGGATGGTTTAGCCATTTTTATTAAAAGTCAAAACGTGTGAATTACAAATATATGCAGAGACAATCTCACAAAGGATATTAAAAATCCTTGTGAATGTTTCTGGCATAAGAAAACTTTAAAAACCCCTGCTTTCTCTCTTAGTTATAACGACAGTTGAACTTTAAAGTAATGGATATCTGAGTGAATGATCTGGTACCACATTCAAAGAAAGTGAATAGGTGAATAGGAGAGGGTGATTATTTACTATTTCTCACAAAATTGAAGACAAAGTAATGAACAATGATACGACTCAGTATCAGATTTAACTGCTCAAAGAAAGCGCTTCTTATGCACACCAGGTAATTAAATCTTGGAGCTTGTCGCCATAGTAGAGACAAGATATAATGAGTTTAAAAGAAAAAAATAAATTAGCAGTTGGTAGCCTTCAGTCATCATGGTGCAGAGCAGGAATCTCCTTTTCAGTGGACGGCAAAACCTCCCTAAAGAGGAAGAGACCACACTTTGATTGTACTGGTTTTGTATGCTCTTTTTGAAGTCTATACCTGGCAGCTCTTGGAGGTAAGACGTTGAATTTGAAGAACCTTCAGTCTTATAATCCATAAGCACTTGTCTAAAGTATCCTGGGCACCTGGATATGAGTGAAGATTTTTCAGTCTGTGTTTAAGAATGATCCTGTATTTATCTGAATGATGTGTGTGGAGATAGAGCATTCCCATGAGCAAGTTCAGAGCCTATGGAATGGGAAAAGGATATTTCAGTGCTTGCACCTCATGCAGTCCCTGAGGGCACCTGGGCTGTGTCTCAGCTTTGTGATGGGAGCAGAGCAAGTCGTGGTTCTGCTGTACACCTGTATTTTCTGCTGCAGAAATCCCATGTGCATGGGCAGAGTTGGTGGTGGTGCCCTGTTAGTTTCCAAATATGGTACTCGGAGGACAAGAATGCCCTCTCTGCAGTGTGAGACAGACTGGCCACGTGTCCAGGAGCCAGGACTGTTAAACTACGGTGGAATGCTTCTCCTCAGTGTTGCTTTAATCTCACTATGCAGCAGTGGCAGCTTGGCACAGTGAGAAGACAAAGACTGGCTCTGTTTGTGACTGCTGCTCCCTTGCTAAATGAATTTGAGCAACTCAGCTTGGCACTTCCAATTTTTTTCCGTGCTTTTCCTGCTTTGGCTATTCAGGGTAAGCAAGATTTGTCAAGTCCTTGTCAAGAAGACACAAGCTTGCATTAAGAAGGCTCTTTTCTTTTTAACTTTCAATGCAGTTCACTAGCTTGGGCTTGGTACAATGGCCAGGGTGCCATGTGACAGGTGTTCAATAACTTCCATCTGAAAAACACCACCTGGATGTGCACTTACACAGGAGGCTCTTTAGGACAGAGTCACTTTTTCCTCTATATTTTTGTGCAGTACCTCATGGCTGCATCCTGCATGCACTACTATTTATGTGTAATAAATAATAAAAATTAAGAATAATTGCTATTTTTAAAGGGAAAGCCAGTGTCTCATCTTACTATCCAGTTTTTTTATTTCCCAGCCCCGGGCAGCAGCTGTACTACAATACGTTAACTTCATCATCTTCATGTGAAAGCTTTACTAAGTTTCCATTCCAAGAAATAGTCTAATTGCAAAGATAGAGCTCTCTGTGGAATTGTAATATATTTAAGCTTCACAGCTAATGCAAAAGATAGCAATGCTGCAGATGCTATTTTTAGGCACAGAGCCTAAAGTTCTATAAATTTTTAGAGAGATGTTATCAAACATCAGTGGAATTATACAAGTGACAGTAGTGGGTATGTTTATTTCCCAGCATATTTTTGGAATGAAGTCTGACAACTGCTCAAAGTATCTGGCTTCAGCAGCCATTTAATTTTTCTCCTGTATCACTGTGGCTCTTCCCAATTTTGAGGATGGTCTCAGGGACTTCAGCCTCTCTGTATTAACTTTGCTACTTCGCAATGAGAAACTTATTTTGCCTTCTTCACTAATGGAAAATACTTAGCTGAGATGTTTACATCATGAGCTGGAGCCCAAAGCAGAGCCCATTACTTGTTGTAATTGCTAACCTGGTGATCAGGTTGTTGTGTGTAGCTGTAAAGTAGAAGAGCCCCATCTTTTCTGACCCTGATTTCATGGCATAGTTTAGAGTTACACGTGTCCCTGGTCTGCAGCAGAACACAGTAGTGTCATACTTTGTTCTTTCTTGCTGTTTTTGTGGAGCCCAACAATGGACCTGCCCTACAACTGAGTGTGGGTGAATTTAGACTCCAGTAGTTGCTCACAGATTAGGGAAAGAATCACACTGCAGTGAGGGAGAATTTTTTTTTTTGTAACTAATTTTGGTGCTTAGTCAGTCTTTTAAGGGCCAGAAATAGTTCTGGCTTTTAAAATCCTAAACCTTGAAGGTTTGGGGGATTTATCATTGTTTAAACTGGAGCAGGGTGCAAAACTGAGTATGCAAATGAAAGCCCTCAATCTGCACCATCTTGAAGTTCTAATCTGAGGCTACAAATTTTCATTTTCAGCTGGTTTTTGATTTGCTGTTTCCTAAGAGTGGCAGAAATTGCAGCATTTTCTAGGGATTAGAAAGGAAAACTACTGCAGTGATTTTCTTTAACAGGAATGTCTTTACTGCACTCTTTACTGATCTGAGGGGCTCAGCCTGCAACCAGCACTTTTTAACTCTCCTCTTTTTTGAACAAAAGCAGTCTTTAAATTGTGCCTGTGCTTTAAAGCACCAAAATAATGTTCTTATCAATGCTATGCAAGCCAAGACCCAAGGTAGTTGTGGCTTGCAGAGTGTGGTATCTTTGCTGACAGAAATGGGTATTAACTTTCTCCAAGACAGACTTGATTTTATGTGTCTTTTATGTATATAGATTTGTTATGATGTACCATTAAGAATTTGAAAAAATGAGTGTAATAGTTCCTGTTAGGCTGTCACTGAAAACAATGAGGACTATTGAAATGTTGCTTATTTTAAATTTTTTGATCTCAGTATCTTCAAATATAGTAACTTTTCCTTGTCTGAAAGCTGAATCTATAATTATATTTACTAATGAAATGTGGCTAACTTATCAGAAGAGTTTATATTTTCAAAACCTGCAGCTCATGTAGAATCTCCTTTGAAGAGGTGCTGAACATGCCACTAGGGCTTATGCATCTCAGAAAAACTTTTCCTGGCTTCCTAAGGCTAGGAAATAACTTTTGTGATGTATGGTGTTATATGCTCTCCTGTTATGCCGTGCTGTCAGTGACTGGGCCTAGCTGCTGCCTGCTGCCATTGCCAGCACAGTAAATTGGGTCTGGGGTGGATGATTTTGTTATTAGTGCATGAATGTGCATACACACGCTTATTCAGCTGCTTTTCACATGCCTGTGGATGTGTACACACAGAGAGAAACCGGGGTGTTTGTCACCATGAACTCACATAACAAACAAGTGAGGTTATTATTGTTATAAATCTGCAGAATCAATCTGCACTATTACTGTTTATTACTATAAAGCTACATTAATTATGTTTTTGTTATAAATCTTTTTGTGATTTTTCAAGTGCTTTCATTGTGCATTTTAAGAGATAATAATGTAATCTTCACCATACTAAACTTTCCCAGGGTATTTCTTCAGAAAAAACTGCTATTAGAGGACTTTCATAGTGTTAATTAATTTTCTGCTTTAAAAAAACTGACACTTAAGACAACAATCAAGAACTTCAAACTGTAATTCATGAGTCGTGTTCAAATCCTATTAGTTCCCCTAATAGAATTGATTTGCTGATTTGAAATTTCTCACATTTTCCATTTAATTATATGAGATGCCATAAAATTTTGTTGTGGAAAAGCCAGTAACTTCAAGCTACATTCAAGCTACCCTGTTGCATTATCCTGTAGATCTGAATTAATCCCAGCTAGGGCAAATGAAATGAGGGAGTCTACTTTGATAATTTTGAATACTAACAATTAGCAAATCTTGTAGAAATTATTTTGAGATTATAAGGATTTCGTTGAAGCCACTTTGGTAAGAATGAACAGATAAAATTGAGATATGATTACAGAATATCTCCTCAGGCATCTTAATACTCCTTTTTTCCACGTGGAGAATCATGATGTCCTGTTCTTGTGTCACCATAACAAAACTTGTCTATTCTGAGATATCCTCTAAAGTGATAATGCTGTAACTCTATAAAAGAAGTTCTTGCCCCATGTCCCAGTTTACTGACATTTCACCTGTCCTATTAGAGATTTTCAGGTGGGTCACAGAATCAAGGCAAAATCAGGAGCATTTTCAGAAATGTTTGTGAAGCTTGTTTGCTGCAGGTTTGTGAGTGGGAATGAGCAGATGGAAGCAGAGAAATCCCCAAAGTGGCTTTTTGATTGGATTTTGACAAATTGGGACCACACCCTTGTGGCATTCTGATGGTCACCAAGTGATCTTAGGCTGGTGCTGTTAACTGTCATGACTACCTTCAAATCAATGGTAAATACCTTTGTTGTGTTTTGTTTGAGAGTCTGATTTGACAAACTTTGGAGTCTGAACCTGTTGCAGTGGGGATTTCCTGCAACCTTCCCGGAAGACAGCTGGGGCCCGTGGAAAGAATAAGGGAATGATATTGTTCATAATTGTTCCAGAGATGTTTATTTCCCAGCCGCATGGCTGCAAGCCCGGGCCCAAAAGACTGAAGAATCATGGGGAACCCAAAGAGTTCTCAGGGTGGGGCGAACATACATGGCCAGGGTGGGTAACAGGATTTGGGTACATTATCAGGGAGCAGGAAAACCCCATGTCCTGGCCATGCTTCTATCCCAGGGCCCCTCCCCCCAGGGGGAGGGGGGAGCCCCAACATGAGTCTTTGCCTCTGGATTTGTTTATGTATTTCTGAGCAAAACGCAGCTGCATTACTGATGTCAGTGGATTTAACCTTAGTTGTTTTAGTTACTGGATGGTAAAAAAATTTCCTGCCATATAAGGTAACTATAACAGTATTTAAGCTAGATATGTACCTCATGAACATATGATGGCAGCTTAAAGAAAAAAAGCCAAAGGAGCAGTGTGTAAATGCAACAGATGGAATATGAAAATGTTTTGGGAGTCATAATTGAGTTAAAGTGAAAGGAGATGCCCTTCATCCTTCTGGGCTTCAATATACTTGGACATAGAGGGATACATATTTTATGTTGCTAGATTATGCACAGTCTTCTATTAGCATTTTCGCACCACTCCATCATTTTGATGATGAACGTGTGCATGATACTTCACTCTATGCTGTATTGTTTGCTGGTAGAAAATATCAGATTGATTAATGGTGCTTTTTAACAAAAAGGAATATTACAGTTGACTTTCTGACTATCTTCTTCAAACGACTTCTTAATATATCTTGCCCCATTATCCAGATTATTATTATTTAGGTGCAGCATGCCTTTTAGAAATACTTAAAGATCTTGAGAGATGGGAAGTAACAGTGCATCCTTGGATAAGCTATCCATAAGTTTAGCGTACCTCACTGACTGCTTTGAGATGGCTTCTCATTTTATTGGCCTTAACTTTGTTAGATGAAATGACAAACGTGGCAGAGTCTTGTTGGGTTTTTTCAGTTTTAAAGCACTTGCAGTAAAAACAATTCTAATTTCAAAAATTTCCAAATGGAAAGTAAGAAAAATTAAAAGTCAAAAACTCTTCTTCAGTGGATGTTTGTTTAAGCCCGGGGATGGCTTTGAATTACAGCGAAATGGAGAATTACTACAATTCCCAAATTTCCCATAATTTGTTTTCATTTCCTGGTTCACATATATGGCAAT
Organism: Platysteira castanea; assembly: GCA_013397175.1. Taxonomy (NCBI): domain Eukaryota; kingdom Metazoa; phylum Chordata; class Aves; order Passeriformes; genus Platysteira; species Platysteira castanea. The sequence goes on from VYXC01011363.1 coordinate 337,924, forward strand.
ATTCACGGTAGCTGTTAGACATCTAGTAACTCAGTAAAAATGAGATTTTCATGTTTCTCTGGTGACAACTGATTTGTGCTTGGGACCATAAAAATATCTCCTGTGAGGGCATAGATGGATCAGACATATACCATTGGTAAAAAATCACAGCCAGGGTTGCAAAAGTTTTTTTGTTTTTTCCTATGTTCCACAGAAAAAGCTGCTTTGCTCAAACGGTGGATGAGGAACTATATGAAATGAAGAGACACATAAATCTCTATTTCGTATGTTTCTGCTTTGCAGCATTGCTTCTGCCTAGAGTCATTCCTAACCAATCTTAGCTTGCTTCCTTCTGCTGATTTACTAGGTTTGTGCATTGTGTCTAATATCCTGATCCCACTGAAGATTTTTCCGTTTATTTAATGAAATTTTCATGGGTAAACCCAAAGAAGTTTATTGTAAGTAGTATTGCAAAGTATATGCAAGGCCAGAATCAGAGAATCCAAGTCATGGTAACTGACCAGGAGCAAGCAATCATTCCCTTCTGATCAATACAACTCCTGCAGGCATCGACCGTTTGCCCAAGCTCTGAATGTGAGCTCTTTTGGGTTTGAATATAACTGTGGTTAAGTTCCTTGATGGCAAAAGTGATCACCTCTAAAAGCTAGGATAACTTTTGCCAGTCTGCATCATCAAACAAGTATTTGGGGAAGGAAAGGAAAAGCTTTGGCTGCTTTGAAAAGTCACAAAGCAAAGAGTGTCAAAACAGCGTGGCTGAAGTGCACTTTAATGAACGTGAGTAATACAAAACCTATTTCTGTAGACAGGCTTTTCAGCTGAATAGGCTCTTCAGTCTACTGTGCTTCATTTTGTTAGCTTATCACTGACATTTTAACCAATCCTTCCCAGGGTCCATCTGGTGGTCCATCTGTCTTCAGCATCCACAGTTCTCTGTGTGACAAATGACGTATACACTATTAAAGAATAACAATTAGCTACAACATTAAACATAAAGGTTACACAAATTGCATACTTCTGTTAACAAACAGTGTCACACTAAGGCATGAAGAATTTGGCAAGTCAGACAGTAAAAAGTATACTTTATATCACAGAGCAAAACATATTTAGGTCAAATGATTTGCTGTGATTTTTTTTTTACCCCTCGGGTCTTCTGAATAACAGATGTTGGCTGTACAGTGTTTTGATTGTGCAGAACCTTTTAAATGCACTAATGGTCATTATAAAGGTCAGATTTACATGCAAAGAAAAATACTCAAATTATTCACAAACCAAATATTTGTCATTCACCATACATTACTTCAGGATAATCACGTTGAAGCAGGGAAATTATAGGACCCTTCTAATTTAAAAAAACATGGCAAATTTCAAGTACAGATGCAGTGTGAGCTTAATGCTTGTTCTACCTTCTCTTGTTCAAAACAATCTCTCCCCTGATACAGGGAGGTTGTATATGGACTGTGTCAAATTACCTATGACAAAAAGAGGAAAGAGTTAACAACTGAACTTGGTTCATTTGACTCCTGAATCTCTCTGCAGAGCATGAATATATACACCTATGCACAGAGAGAAAGTCTGCAGTATTCCATGTATCACCCAAGTGGTGGGGAAATTGCCCAGGGTAGGCTTCCAGCAAAGAGTAGTGCTAGAACAATGGTGACATCAGGTTAAAAAAGAAAATTGGTGAAAGTGGCAGGGCAGCCTTTTAATGCAACAGTATATTTGCATCGGCATGGTTCAGTAGTTCAGCAAGTCTCTTCCAGTCATTTCATGCCAAAAAGTGGCATCCATCCAAATTCTTGGCATGCTAATATTGCATTCTGATAGGTGCAGCTTTCCCACCTGTTGGCTCCCTTTAAAGAACCTTGAATGCTTAATGAGTACTTCTGACCTGGTAAAATGTGACAGAACTTGGCAAGTACAGCCCCACTGTAATAGATCTTGGGAAGCGGGTTGAGAGAGCAAATCAAACCCATACCCTTGCAGAGTTTGGGGTGGTTTTGTCATATTTTTAAGAGCACTTTGGCCCAGTTTATCTTTTCTCTTTTTTTTTATTTAATTCATTAATTCGGGATCGCACAATGAATTGAAAAAGAGAAGTGATCTTGAAAGATGAGATTTTCTTTTCTCTCCTGAGTCAGTAATTCCAGTCCCTTCCTTTTTTGGAGACACAAAGGCTCACCTACTGCCCCCTTCATTTCTTTCTTCTCCTCTCCTTGTAGTATCACCGTCTTCTTTGTTAAACTTCATCTTGGTGCATGAGCTGATGACAGGTAGAAAGAATGCATGGAGCTACTTGTATTTAAGCACTCTCTTCTCTGTTCTTAAAATTATTTCCTAATGGGAAAGAAGGATGGATCCCACCCTAAATCCTAGGCAGAAAAGAGTATTAACCTGAGCTTTCTGAATTGTTGATGTTACTACCAAGAAGAAACATATTTAAAGCCCCTTCTCTTTTCTGATTTATCCTGTTCTCTGTAACAGGGACTGCTTGTGCTCTGCTAAATGCAGGAACCGTTGTAGACACTAACTCATGTTTGTCAGTGGAACTGTGTATTACCGGTGTATCATACAGAGCTTTTGTCCTTTCAGGGCTTGGCAAACTACCTTGGAATGTGTGGCTATTGCTTCATCCAGATTGTTGTGGTGAATTAATACGCTCTAGAGGAGGCACAGATATGACCCTAAAGAGATATGGAGCACATACAAGATTTCAGGGGTGTGTTGAGAAGCATAAAGGAGGAGTGACCTGAGAAGACAAGGTCAAATGTATTAGGGGAAGGACTGTGAAGGACAAAATTTAGGAAGAATGTGGAGGAGGATTACAAGTTAATACATTTAGTCCATGTCAGGGTGATACCAGCCCCAGCTGTGCTGGACCCTCAGCTTGGTGGCTGCTCACCTGCAGACCAGAGCTCTGGGTAGGACTCAAGTAATGAAGGAAGTCTTTGACTCTGACAAGGAGTAGCTGGTTAATTTGAAGGACATAAATCAGCTGTGGGGTGAGCTATAATTTTGTGTGTGGAGTGACAAGGTTTTTATCACTAATGGGGGAAAGTGGAAGAGCAGAAGGGTGAAAAAATTCCTAGTGATGCAAAGTTAAGTTAATCAAACTTAGGGACTGAGGGAATCTTAAAGAATGCTAATGGCTCTGCCAGGGTGATAGTGACTGAAAATCATTACTGATAGACACAAAACTACATGTATTACTGACAAATTTCCATGGTAGAAGCTTACCAAAACATCTTTTTACACTGCAAAGTGTCCAGCAATAGTAATACCTGTTGTTCATGGGGTACAAGAGACAAGGCGCTTGTGCTCCATAGTAAATGCTGATAAAGACTTTTGCCAAATGACAGTTATCCCAGTAGTGAACTTCATTATGTTCAAATTTTTCCATTCCCTTTCCTGTCTTACAATATTGAAGAAAGTAAAATTGACACTCTCCTTCAGAGACAGCCTCACCTGGTGTGTGAAATGATCTTAGATGCTTTCTGTGTCTTAAAAAGTGTAAGCAACTCTTGAATTCTTCAGGAAGGAAGACTTTCTCCAAAGGCAAGGTAAAGGAGTAATATAGTCCTACAGACTGTGGCAAAACATCATAATTATGTTTAATAATTTTTAATAGTAAGAATATTACTAACACTTGTTTTAAATACTGTATTGAAATATTAAAAGAACAGGTGTAGTTTATGGGATTTACCAAGGCCACGTATTTCCATCCAAAAAATGTGAAGCTGATTGCTGGTTCCAACAAAATTATTAAAAGCTTCATACTTTTAAGTGTGTGGTGAATTACCGGTCTGTATAAGTACTGGAGAAATTCTTATTTATTTGGTTTTTACAGTCAATAGTTGACATAACATTTTTTTTCCCTTGGTTGATTTCCTTTTTTTTAACAACCAAATGCAAAGTGCCTAAATGTTGCACTTAACTTATTTTTCTGCCTGAATGGTGAATGCCAATTTGTCTGGAGGCAACAATTTCACTTACTATCAGCTAGTATTACTCTCTCAGCAACAAAGGCAGCATATTTTGAAAGAAAATATGCAGTAACATTAAGAAAAATTACCACCCTTAGAAGAAAAGTTTTAGAATAAAACTTGAAAGTGTCAAAATTGCTGCAATAGCTTCTGTACCTATTTGAGAAAATAATGATCGGACCTTAAATTTTATTAATGAGATTTTGTTGTTCTTTCCGAACAGAGAGGGCATCCTCTAGCATTGTTTTCAGTCTTCAATACTAAAGGAAAGCAAATTAATACTTCATAAGGGTGCTGTTGGTGAGGAAGATAGCTCAAATGCAGGATGGCCACGGCCATTGCTGTGCTGGTCAGAGCCCAGTGAACTTCACGTGGTTCAGCAAGCACAAGCAACGAGCGTCAGTGTGGCTGCACATCAACCCTCTGCATTGCCAAACAAAATCCACATCAAGTCTGCTTGCCTGCGTCTGGGCTGGGAACTCAGGTGCTGTGTGGTCATGAAGACTGCACTGCACAGTCTAAGGGCAGGGCTGGAGCAGAACAGCTTCAGCTGCCCCTCCCCAGCCGCACTGCTTCAGGTAGTGCTGGACTGTAAAAAGATGTTCCGAATTTGCATCGAAGTCTTTGTTACCCATGCCTGCTTCAAAACTAACCATTGCAGAACTGTCAGGCTTTTGTTCCACTTTATCAGTGCCCTTGATAAGAAGGTTAGGGTGTATGATTGGGTTTTGTTTTTCCTTTGTTGCCAGTAAAGGTGCCCAACTGATAATCTTAGAGAATAAAATCCTCTTTTCAGTCACAAAGCAGATAACTGCCTGTGAAGTGACAGTGCAGGTCTCAGTTCTGACCTGTAAGGAGATGAAGGAATACCAAATACTGTAACATTTTCAGTTCACACTTATTCAGACCTAACTGGCATCCAAGACACTAACTGCATCTGGCAATGATGTCACATTACAGAAAACCTGCCCTTCCTGATATAGACTGAAATTTCTGTGTGTGTTTTTGCAGCTGACAGAACATCTCTGGGATATTCTGAAAGTTTTAAGTTTGCACTTGTTTTTTATTTGATGATAGGGGTTTTCTTCCCCATGGAAAGAATAAGAAGATTTATTTCATAAAAGTATGATTTTGAAGCTATGTAATAATTTTTTAAATAGCTTGAAATGCATCTCTGTAAGGTTGAATGCTTCAAATTAATAATGTCAGAATATAAATTTATGGAGCTTTGAACAAAACTGTATTTTCTAAGGAAGAATATAGAAGCACTTTTGGTTTGTGGGCTATTTTTGGTAAGGCTCTTTACTTAGAAATCTCTTTAGCAGTTAGGGGTGTTCCCAGGATCAGTATTTTGGAGCTGAGTAGAGAGACAAGTCCAGACTGATATTAAAGAAGCAACTGTTCCTGGCCATTGCTGATCTGAGAAAAATCCAAACTGACAATATAAAGACAAAATGCTATGGGCTATGATATTTCCTGGTATTGTCCACTGAATTTCAGGCTGGGCAACAGAGTACCAATTTTCCTTCCAATTCCTAGTCATTCCTGTTTCAATGCTTGTTCCTCTAACTTAGGAAGATGCTGATTTCCCTTAATGGTTTAAAACAGACTCTATACTTGCTGGATTAAACCAACTTGTAGACACAGTGTACTCAGTATTTCCCTGTATATGGCCTTATGGTTCAGGTTTTCTTACCAAACTCAGATGTTTGATGCAGATTCAACACTCCGTTTTCACAGAGCTTGTTGCCACAGAACTGTTTCTTTCAGGCAAGTCTCATATGCTGTAATCAGGTAGAAATATTGACTGTCTCTGTGGCTGCAGCAAAGGCCTTGGGTAACAAGCAGTAATGGAACCTCAAATATACTTAACAATCCTATTTAAACAAAAACAGGTCTCTCAGTGAAGGAGTCTGTGTAGTAGGGGTATTTGTAGCAGTCTAGGTACTAGTATTACTGTTTAAAACAGTCCTGAAAACAGTTCTTTTTTTTCTATTCCTAAATACTTCCAGTCATTTGAAAGCTTTTTCCTTGCTGTCAGTTATCTTGTCACTTAGTCAATTTCAGGAGTGCTCAAGACAGTCTTCTCCTGGATCAGCTCTGACAGCATGACCAAGGAATTTTTTTAAGTAACAGTACTAAATAAATAGTGTGGGGGTTGGTCATTCTTTCACACTCAGCTCTATCTGCATCTCCTTTCTAATCACATCAAAAAGCTGGCTAGGTGTCTTGCGTTGTAATATTGCCAATAGTAAGCCTCAGACTCAAGAGGTGGGTATGAAGCTCCCACTTGGATGTGCATGGCATTGCATTTGGCAGAGGTGACTGACTGCAGTGCACAGTGATTCGTGAACAAAGCCGCCAGGTCACATTATTTGTTTCCTGCAAGTGTTCAGTTCTAGCCTGATACTTGAGGAAGTGCTCAGAAATCCCTTTCAGTTCATAAGCAGGAAAGCCATTTTACTTCTTTTTCCTCACCTTCATTCTGTCTTTAACCTTAATACAGAGTTGATTTGCTCTTTTTCGTAGTTAAAACAGCTGGAGGATCTGACCTCAATTTCCCAGGATTCCGTGTTTGTCAGCAGGGAGCTACCATCACCATAAGAGGGAAAACTTGTGTTTCTCTATTTGTCTGCTTCAAGCTTGGTAGCCAGGCTCCACTGCAACAAGGGCACCGGTCTTTGCTGTGTGTTTGTATGCTGGGTAACAGTGGCATCCCCATCGGGGGCTGGAGCTCTTAGATGTTATTGTAACAGAAATAATGGGAGAAATAATAGCTGTGCTGGCAGGGAGGCAAGTTGGAGCTCGGCAGGGAGTCTTCCCTCAGCCTGGGTCCCTTTTTGAATGTGCAGGTTAGCTAGCTGTGCAAATTAGCTTGTCCAGCTTTTGGTACACAGGGAACAAAACATAGCCAGGTTTTGCCTATGAATGTTACTGTGTGATGGGATGTTTCCAGTGGCTTTTACAGTCACTGACTAAGGCTGCTGTATGTGTGGTACTGTTGCATTTGGAAGTGCATTCAGAATAAAGTCGGGCTGTAATGGCTTTACAAATCTGTCCTGATGATGTCAAGAATGCTGGGGTATTGAGCATGCCATCCTAGGTGAATTATTTGCTATTTTATGTAGAAAAGATCTTATATGTAGAACAGGGAATACTGACATTTGAGAAAAAAAGCTTGAATGGAAGAATATTCCATTGAAAGACTAATATTCCAGCAGCAGTCTCTGTTTAAAGGCAGAGCAAATAGACACCCCAGACCTCATAGATGCTTTGAGATTTTCTGTCCTGGCAGAAGGGAAGGATGTTTGAAGAGCACAGACTATACTTAAAGACTTTGCAAACACATGGTCTCCTATTGCCTTCTCCTTGCAGAGTAGATAGCCAGAGGATCACCTTTTCATGACTTTATGCACTTGTTCATATGATGAAAGGTCTTGAAGTGTTGAGATTTCCATGTACAAAGAGAAAAACAAAAATATTTCTGCATCAAAGTGAAACTTACTCAGTTTCCTAGAAACAGACCTTGTCATCTAGGGGGAGTAGAAGAGAAGTGTCTAAAACCAATTGTGCAGCTTCACTTTACACCTCAGAGCTTTGGCTGTTTGTCTGGTGGCCTAAGAAGAAGCTCAGAGTTCAACAGATTTTGATGAGACTGATTCAGCCACAGCTTCTAATGCCCTGGCACTCCTCAGCCTGTGAGAAGCTGAACTGGCAAGAAATTGATGTTTGAAGAGTCAACAAAATTACACTGCTCCTCAAAACTTTTCAGTTTTGACGAACCTCCATTTTTCAAAAGAAGAATGCTTCATCAGAAAACTCACAAGTATGCTTTGGGGAAGGGGAGGAGGGATAAAAAGTTTATTCTTTTCCTTCTGCCTTCAAAAGCAGCAGGCCAGAAAGATGTTCTCATTGTGTGAGCAGGGACTGAGTCATGGGGAATTGGATCAAGCAAATTAGTTTAAAAGGGAGTGGTGGAGGTTGTCAGTGGGGTGAACTCTACAGATGTGATTTGTCTGTTCCACATGGGCTGCCTGTTCTGGGTTGAGATGGAAAGGTCTGTGGAGCACAGGGTTCTTTTCTTCTGTGAATGTCCAGCCTGCAGTAGAACAGAGCCCTGTGCTGACAGCAGGCTCAGGGAAGGCTCTCCCAGCACCCAGCCAAATCCCTCCAAAAGCCTGGAGGAATCCTAGTGGGAGTGGGCTGAAGATCGAAACTACCAATTACAATCCTAGTTGTGGAAGTAGATTTATTTGTTGCATGCAAATTTTTGCATTATGTTTGGATATAAGGATTTTTAAAAACTGTATGGAAACGGTTTTCTTTAATGAATTGAGTGATTTAGAGGCCCAGATTTGAGAGTTACAATTATAACCCGTGCAATGTAATGCAAAGGGTTCTAACTACATTCAGCAAGTTTGTGTTGCTGTTGACAACTTGATACAAATAGGAAAGACATATGGCCATCATCTGGTCCAGCTGCTTGGTGAGAGCAGGGCAGTGTCATCCTAGTCAAAAAGAACCCGCAGCTTCATGAGGCAACCCTCTGAATAGGGTACATATTCAGAATTCTTGTCACATGCTGAAGCTGAATTTGAATGTGAAATGTTATCATACTTTTATTTCTGTGTGATTTAACTTTCTATAATATAAACCACAGAATTTGTACAATAAGTACAAAATTATCAATGGAATTGAAGCCAGCAACAGACAGTATGATTCATAGCAAAATACCGTCACTACTAAATACTTACTTGAAGTTTTGGCAGGGTTTTGTTACACAGGACAAATGCTCTGTCTCTTGCATGATTTTGCAAATCTCACTGTTAGCTTTATTTTTCCCTTTAGCTTAAATTTTCAGGAACTTTAGGTTATTATAGCTGCCTTGTAGCAAAGCAGATTATAAACTATGCAGAGAACTAAACTTAATCTGCAAAAGCATATGGTTAATATGGGGTTCAGGCATAGTGGGTGTGAAAGAGAAGTGAATTTCAGCCAGCATGTGTTTATCAAGCATTGCCATTGCCAGCTATTTTAAATTCATTTTTTGCCATTTGGAAATGTTAACATTGTAATTTTTATGTTTTTCCAGACACAAAGAGCAAACAGACACTTTCTATGTGAATTAGGTCTCTTTGATTAAGAGAACAACAAATCCAACAAAAAAGTCCCCGTGAAAGAATGCCCTGGTGTGGCTTTTTTCTGACAGTCTGCACTGCAGTTTGCTCTGCTCCACAAATAAAGGTCATCTAGCAAAGGGAAGGAGCAGTGCGCCAGAACATGATTTTTCCTACTGCGTTACTGCCTGCCATTGTGCCCTGAAGAGCAACAGCCAAAATGCAGAATGGGTGAGCATCGGTGGCAGTTTTTCCCACTAGTTCAGAGGATTAAGCCCAGGATATGCTGCCCGCAGTCTGTTTGCCATGAGGGAATTCTTAAAAGACAGCCCTGAGAAAGGATTAGCAGGCAGAGAGAGCCGTGCCGTGCAGTGACTTTGGGGGAGTGAGGTGGCTGATTGGAGGGATTTGTAAATTCAGTGGTGCTCGGGGGGGGTGGCTTCAAGAGGGACAGGGGCCCACCTGGCAGCGGTGGGAGCTGAGTGCAGGTGGGAGGTGCCAGGCAAGCATGTGCCTCTCCCAAGGGCAACTGCATCTTATCTGGATAAAAATAAAGAGGGTTTTGTAACATGTTGGCTTTGTAACACAGACACAGGTTTCTTTTATAATAAAAATACCTTTGAATGTTCTCTTTAAATCTTATTTGCTAAGACTATTTGCTGCAAAAACCTCACAAGGGTAGTCTAATTGAAGTGGAATTCTGCATATTTGCATAACAATAAAAAATCATTCATTTTCATATTTCAACTGAAAACATGTGATAGACTTAATTGCCCTTATCACATATCAAATTAATACTTTGTTCCTCTAAATATTGTTTATATTGAAGCTTTTTCTGTAAAGAGCATCATATAATTTTAATTATTATGCAAATTATTAGCAGAAACTGCTGGGCTTTGTGCTTTGTTTTTAAATCACAGTTCCTTGAACTTCAAATTGCAGCCACTAGGGTCCTTTTGTTTTATTGAGTGACAGGGTGTGATTTCCAGTGCTGATGGTATTTTCTGGGATATGGGTCAAAACCGAGAGGGAGTTGAGTCAGCTGGGAGAGGACAGTGGTGGGTGGGTGGGCAGCAGGGTGGGAGGGCTGTTGCCATGGGGATGGAAGCCCTTCGCAGGGCACTGGAGGCTTAAATAAATCTCTCTTTTGGTTAGGAAGGCAGACTGGAAGGAGCTGCTCCCCAGACTGAATCAGCTGTACTGTATCATTCATCTGGGTCTGAAAGATTTAGATCCACTTACTTTCTTTTTCAGTAAAAAGATGAAATTGTTGAGTGTCTGGATGGCAACTTAGCCAAAAGCAGAAATGCAGGGTGTATGGGAGTGTCTGACTGCTGTATGTCCTTTACTGGCACTTGGAATACTCCTCCTCCCATTTATCAAATTCCCATTCCCTTAAACATGAGTTTCTGGTACCTTTTTTCTCAAAAAAAACCCAAAAAACCAAAAAAAAAACCCCTCAAAACAGTAAAAGCAAAGAAAAGATGTTTGTGGAAAAAGCTCACCGGCTTATGCCTGCTTGGTTTTATTTTTAGAGCTGTAAAATATTTCTCAACTTTCTGCCTTGTGTCAATGTCAGCAAGCTTCCCTGATGTGCCCCAGCTTTAGTTCCTGTTATTAGAATTGAGATAGGAGTATTAGAAGGAATTTGGGTAGCAATGCTGTGTCGTGTGATACTGTATTTCAGAAGTCTGAGGGAGTCAGAGATCTTGCAAATACATCTATTAGTCTTACAAAACTTCTCATGTGCCAAGCAGATTAATGCTAATACTTGTGCAGTGGGAAGAGTAAATCTCTGAGACCGCACATTCAGCTTCTGTCTGCAGGTTCTTATTACGTCTTGCCTTATTATGTCAAGTCCAAGGCCTTCACCGTGTCTGCACTGAAATAATAAGAAAATGGGAAAGGATCCTGAAGGTGAGGAAGTTATGCACCCAGTCATCGCAGGCTCCTGACACTGCTTCCTAGGAGCTCAGCAAGGGAGTGGGTCTGCTGTGCCTGCAGGGAGGTTGTTACTCACAAAAACTCATTCCTTTGGTTAAAAACCTTCTGTTGACATCCAATTTTCAGTTTATTCAGGGAAAGCTCACGCTGCTTTATTCTTGTGCCAGCATCTTCTATTTTCACACAAAGAGATCTTTCCCCTTCCTGGCATTTATCCCTGTGATGTATTTATAGACACTAATGGGCTTCTATCCATTCTGTGCTTTCATTTTTTAGGAGAAGTAAGTCAGGCTTCAGCAATCCCTTTCATTTGAGCAAAATTATAGCCAATACTGTAGTCAAAGCTGTTTAATATTGTGTATTATTCCCTCAAGCATTACCTGCTTTTAATGAAGTGGATGATGTCTCTGTTACTTTCACAGGTGTCAGTGCAGCAGCTTGTTGTCATCTTACATCCAGACTGTATGTCCATATATTTCTCAGTTGCTTTTACACTGAAGAACTCCTATTTTATATCATGAGTTGAGAGTTTTTTTGCTTTTTTGTTTTTTTTTTTTAATTAGGCCATTAAGACCTGGCATTTTATGATACCAAATTTCATTTTGTTTCTATTACTCTAATTGTTTGTCTAACCTTCCAATCTTCTGTTGCTGGTCTACAGCCTACATGATCTTCTATTTATCCATTTCCCTTGCTCTCTTACAAATTAGTTTTCCAGTCCTCATCTTCTTCATCTCAACTAATGGACTCCCACGTGCTGCTCTTCTGGACTCAGCTAGTCTAGATCTTTTGGGTTATTAAAACCTGTTATCAAAGAAACCTAAATGAAGCCAAACTAATCTGATATAGCCTGTCATTTCTTGTCCATTCCACTCAGAAGTTTGGGCCGGAAATAACTCAGTTCTGCCTCTTTCATTCTTCCAGTACTGTATATTCATTTGGCGTTTATTTCCATACAACTCCTTGTCACTTCTGTATCCTTCCTCCTTAGCCATCAGTTCTGTACCCTTCCTCCTTAGCCAATCTGTTTTGATTCCTATATTCTTTTCCATTTAGGCCATGCTCTATTTTCTTTTCATTCTATAGTGAGTGATATCTGGGGTATTTTAATTAAATAAATACCAAACTCTTCTCGTGGCGAATGGAGTGCCTGGACAGTTCAGCTGTTGCTACGACTTCCTGAACTGTTGTAGAACCTGCAACAGCTTTTTTTGAGTCCATTTTTCCATTACCTTTTTGGAAGGAAGAAGGAGAAAAGACACTCAGCAGTCTAAAAAGCAAAATTTAAAGAAAGTCTGTGATGTTCTCCGTATCACTATTTGTCATCATGGCCACAGCAATTTTTATAGCATGACTAAAGCAAGGAAATATCTTGATGAGACCCTCACAAACAGAACTTTGTATGGAATAGCTTTATCATAAGTGGTTTGGGAGAAATGTGTTTCACCAGGAATGAATTTGATCCAATGACTTTGAATCTCTAAAATATCAAAGGCAAATTTCTATCCATTAGATCTTATCTAAAATGTTTATTATACTCTGGTTTTGATAGATTACTACTGGCTCAGAAAAGACTTCAATAAGTGTTACAAAAAAACCATTCATATTCTTACCTTAACAGTCATCACAGTTCTCATTTAAAATTCCTGTTTTCATGGGTTTGTCATTTGGCTGTAAAATGTTCCAGACTGAAGCTTGGGATAAGAATGTTGCTACAGATTGCATTTATTCAATAATCTGGGGTCTGGGTGGGGGGTTGGTGGTTTGTTTGGCTTCTGTTTTGTTGGGTTTTTTAAAATTTCAGAACTGCTGCATAATTTAAAGAAGGGGTTTAAGGGGTTTTGTCCCTAATATGAATTAATGCTACTGAGTATTTAAAGTGTCAAGGTATTTCCATAACTAGCAGGTTTGCTGCAGGAAGCATTATTACATTTTCAAGACATATTACATGAATTTCTGTCACAAAAAATAGGACCAAAATATTCTGGGCCTGCTTCTGTATGATGTTAAGCGAACTTTGCATGGTTTTTGTGACAAAAAACTGTTGTGAAGTTGATAGTCACAGGAAGCTGATTCTAGCTGCTCAAGAGTCTTCAGTTGGCAGGGACAGGAAGGAAGCTTGCACATTAACTTCTTAGCTTTAATACTGTGGCTGGGATCAGGGTTTGTGTTGCTAAAATTGCATTTCTGTAGATATTTGCAGCCACAAGCCAGTGTCAGCCGCTAAGTCTAGTTGCACCACTGCTGAGAAGCAGTTTTAAATTTGTCAGTGTGCAGATTTAACAATTAAAATTGTTAATAATTTAACCTTTTTCTTCTTTCTTTCTTGTCCGGATTTCACATCGTGATTTCTAACAGAAATAGAAGATTGGAAACCGTATCTAGAGTGTGTAATTTTTTCTGCAAATACAAAGCACTGGATCATATCTGTGTAATTTTTAAAACAAAACAAAAAAACCCCAACCAAATCATCAAAACTATTCCAGATGAAATCATCCTTTCTTAGCACATACTTTATTCTAGGCATGGTATCAACAAAATATGGTTGTCATGGAAGGCCCCAGCCAGGACCCTCAGCTCAGGGGCTGACAGAGACTGTTGCAGCAGTGTGTGCTCCTGTGGCATCAAGTGCTGATGAGCAGCACTTGAGCTGTTTACAAACCAAGCACAGCACAGCGACAGCTGCCTGTCTCCTTCTCTCTTTTGTCCTTGGGTTAGAGCAGTATTAGAGCAAAGGAGACATTGTTTTTGTCTGTAACTGTAGAGATAATTACAAATCTAAACTATAAATGTTAATACTTCACATATTTAAGGAATTATTTATGAATATGGATTAGCTCAGCCAGTGAATATTAACAATGATAAATATCTTGTGTTCTTCAGCACTGTTTATCAACAGGTATTCCAAAATTCATTGCAATTTTAATCTTGATTTATACAAACCCTTCAATATGCACAGAAGTCATTCTGTAACAAATCACAGGCAAAACAAAGAAGTAAATTAAGTTTAGCAATTAATGTATTCAAGCATAGTAACAAGGTCATCTGAAAGTAATAGGCTTTAGCAAGAGGAGTTGCCCAGGTTAGAATTCAGCATCTCTGGACTACCAACTTCTTGCAGCAAGTTAACCATAATAAGCATATTCTGAGGTTTTAGTGGCTACAAACTGTCCAGCAATGTTGGTTTCCAATCCCATGGAAGCACAACTCCTCCCTACAGTAACCCACAGTACTCAGGTGTACTTGGCCTGCCCCTTGGTCAGACTTTGCTCTGCTTTGTATGACTGGTGGTCTTCTGAGGGCATGCTCTGTCTGCTGACCTGCATGACCAAATCCAGCCTGCACAATGCAACAGAGCCCAGCGCATCCCCCTGGCAAGAGTCACCCCTTGCTTTAGCAGTGTAACTTTTACTTGCACTGCTCCGAGAGCCCTGCCGCTCAAGTACAGACCCACTTCTCTTATAAGTTCTGACAAGATCACAGCTGGAGACAGTATGGCTGTAGGCATAATGCATTTTCATGCACTCTGAGCACTCTTTCAGGATGAAAGTGATTAAAAATTTTGACATATTGAGGAAAAAAATGAGGAAGTCACATGGACTGAAATTTTAAAATACAAAATAAATAAAAAATGAGGAAGCCATGTGGACTACAATTTAAAAGTACAAAATATTTAAAAATTAGTAAGTGTAAAACATTTTGCACACGTTAAGCCTTTGAAATTATTTTATTAAGTATAGTAATAGGGCTTCTGTTTAAAGTGTCACAATTATTGTACATTTTTGCCAGATTTTTCAATTTCAGAACTATCAAAAGTGTCTTCTCAGATTGACTCATATATTGCAAAACAGGAGATACTTAAAGGTGAGGAGATAGACTGTGTTTGTTATAATAATGATTAACTCTCTCCTTAGTATTTTATTTTAATAGCTACCGAGTATAAACACATGCTTAAATCAAAATAAAGGGCATGTCAGGATAAAGAGACAAGTAAAAAGGTATAATGCACAACAACAACCGAACAAGTAAATGGAGCTGCAGAAAGCATTAGATTTTCCAGAGTTACACGTGATTTGTACGGTTATGTTCGGTAAGAGACACCACTTGATCGTGTTGATCTCAAAAACAGAAATGGAAGGAAACATAAGGCGAAGATACAAGAGGGACCAGATACAAGTCAGGTTGGGTTTGCATACCATTTATCATGTTTGCATAGTCCTGGTGAGGCATTCCAAAACATTCTGGACAAAAGTAAATAAATCCATTTAGCACTAAACGGCATAAACATACCGACTCTGGTCTCAGGACTTGGCCCTGGATTTTCTGAAGTACATCCTCTTTCTTTAGTGTAGATATGCCTTAAAATGATTTCTTGGCTAGGTCTTCCATTAGCTGTGAGCAGCAAGGGGTTGGGGGAAAGGAGGTTTAGCAGTGTTATGTCACATGGAGCAGGTAGTGGTTACTGTGGTATTATATAAAACAGAAGTTTGAGAGGGGAGGGTTACAGGTAGAGACAAAGTAGGTTATTTTGCTTTAAAATCAGAGGAAAAAAAATTTCTTAACGTGTTGATATTTCAAGGCTGAGATGGGAATTGTGGTTACTGCACATTAAGTACAATGTTATGTGTAGGGTTGGGACTAGGAGATTCTCTAAATTGGTATATTACAAATTTCTGTGTAAGAACAAATGAGGTCATAAATTAGAAGCAACTGGCAAAATTCAGCTAATTAGACTTTATGATGGTAGGGAAGATACTTTGTGCTACTAACAGGTATGACTACCTTGTGTTAAATACAGGCTATATATTTAATTGAGGTCCAGCATTTTGACCTAATAGTTTCTCCTTGGTGCAGGTTTTCAAGTCTGTGTTACTGCCGGTTTCATTGTAGTCCTGTTACTTCACCTGATTTGTTCTTTCACTGTCTTAGGTCCAGCTCAATACGTTAATAGCTCAGTTAAAGGGATAGGAAGGCTTGCAACCATTTGTTCTCCAGTTCTGAGCACAACCTGCAGTCCATGCTTCTCTCTCTGGTAAATTTTTACGTGGAACTGTTATAAATGGGGAAATTTCCTAAGAGATATTCCAAATGTCTCAACCTCTCTGTTTCTTTCTAGGAGATACTGAAGGTAAGACTCATCCCTTCAGAGCCATGTTTTAAAAAGATCCAGTTCTATAGAAAATGGAAGCTTGAGCCAAATTCTGAATGTTTCTGAATGCTTGGGTCTTCCTGCCTCAGTCTGTTCTCTGGTGCCAGCCCAGTAACTCAGTGCTGTTCTGAGAAATTCTTGCCCATTTCTTACATTCCTTCCATTCAGATCATTCATGTTTGGACTCCCTGGTTTCACAGAGAGATACAGCTTTCTTTCCTGCACTGGGAGGATTGCTGACCAGTATGCAAGGAATACAGCAATGGGGCTAGTGAATTTTTTTCAGAAGTCTCTTTAGTACTTGTGTCGGTGAAAGCACAATTAAGGACACTCTCACACCTGCTAGGTTCAGCAGAAAGGAGGGAAAAGAGAGAGTTTATTTACACTTCTGATGCTTTATAAGATTCTCAATTCCACAAGAGATTGGAGGACATGTCACTTCCTCCTCAATCCCACTGGAGAAAAAGGATGCTCATCAAACTTTCTCTTATCACAAATGGAATGAAAAACAGAAAAGACGGTTAAATAAACATTGGCCATTATTTACAGGAAACTGTGTGAAAATTCTTTGACTCCAAGGTTATAACAGAAGGCTTAGCAAAAAACAGGACAACAGTACTGTCTCTACACTCCCATATTTCTGAGGCTGATAGAACCAGTGATGAAAGCCTAAATACTGGAAAAATATTTGGACTGCTTTAGAGGAAAATCAAGGCCTTTTCCCTGATATGAAAAATCTAGAAACTCTCTTCCAGTTATTGCCTTTAGAAAGCTGATGGTAGTTTTGTAAGAAGAGCAAAATCAATAAATCTGGAAAAGTAATCAGCTACAATAGTGTATGTGCATTTTCCAGGAAAACAAGTGTATGCTAGCTGCAGCCAAGGACTGTACGGTATCTTTGTGGAAAATAATTTTCCAAAGGCTTCATTTTATTCTCCTTTGTTACACGCCTGTAGCTCTATTGAAATCTTAAGAGCATTCGCTCTTGCAAGTGCTTTTTTCTTGTATGTGTGCAAAGGCAAATGAAGATCATATCAGTAATAGTCAAAATACCTGAATTATAAACAGAAGGTACTTGTTACCTGCGACTCTGATGCCAGCAGGATCTTGTACTCTGTGTCTTGAGTAAAGGCTGAGAGAAATATTCACTGGTCTGTTTCCAGGTCCAAGTCATTCCTAATGTTTCTTCCACTTGAGTTTGTTCCTGATCCATTTGTGCGGGATACATTGATCTTAATCCTGGCTGGTCTCACGCAAGCTCTGTCCCCCTGTAGTCAGAACATGCATCCACTGGCAGTCCCCAGCATGGTCAGTAACTCACTTGAGTCAGAACTGACAGAAAAAGTAGCTTTCATTTAACTTTGTCAAACCTTGCTGAATCTCCTCCAGATCCATTTTTAAAATTGTCTTTAATAATTTTATTAGTGGAGGTAATGGTAGTGGATTTTTCAATTTTAACATTAATTTTCTTAATTTTACTATTTTTTCTAACTTTAAAAGAATTGGTGATATACACTGATACCTGAAAGGAAAAGGTGAGAAAAGGAAAATTAAGATATGAATGAATTGGTGTCTGACCAGATCAAAACCCATCATAAATTTCAAACTTTACATGGTATTTTTCTTACTTTAGAGTTATTTTTCATTATTAAGTTAAACAATTAAGTATCACCATTACTCTCTTCCTAGAAATAAAGCACTGCAGTCTTTTTCCTTTGGTGCTGGAGGCTAATCCTCCTGCAGCCAGGGACTGTAAAGAAACGGAAATAGTGAAATGTGGTTTTCAAGTGAACTGGCTGCTTTCCAGCTGTATTAGGCTGAGGTGAAGACTGTATAGGACACCACTGAGTCTCTCAACAAGAGAATTCTAATGGAGTCGGAGATTGTGAGCTTTCTGTTCAGGCAGAACAGAGCAACTTTTCAAAGGCTGTCAAGGATGAAACTTAATTGGGTGCTGCAAGAGACCAGGAACTAATCATTCAAACTGCCTGACATCTAAATCCTAGAAATATAAAGGCATTAAAGGCCAGATGTCATGTATATAATCATAAAGCATTGAGAAAATTTGTATGAGGTCTAGACCAAGAAGAAAGTCTGGATATTTTAACATGTCCTGCCTGCATGGTTCTAGTGATCTTGGATGTGAATGACTCTGGAATAAGAGCCAGAAAAGTGAAACCAAAAAGACTTAAATGCCCAAATGTCACAAGACAGCTAAAGGACCATGCTTGGACATTCAAAAACCAATGAGAACCTACAGTGAATTTCCAGAAAGACATTTATACCACGGCAGTCAGTATCAGGTAAACAAATTAATTACGCTGGTACGGCAAGATTTAATGCACAGAAATATAGGACACTGCTACCATTTTTACAGAAGTAGAAAAAGTTTCTCTTGTCACTGTAAACATATGCAAGATTTTTCTTACAAAGAAGAAAAAGAATTGAACTAAAAAAGCAAGAACACACACTTATTTCCCATATCAGGTGGAATTTTCTCATCTGTGAAAAATTCAAGCACCAAATTCTTTTTTCCTCTCTTACTGCTCCAGCTGATTTCCTCCCACGTCATCAAATGTATTTATAGATTTCATTAACCCAGCGTCTTCCTTTAACAATGTCAGACTCTTTTCTGAGCTTTCTGAGCTAAATAAAAACAAATGAATATTAATGCTTTCTTCTTTTGTTTGGCTCTTCTAACACAGAGCAACAGCAGGTGCAAATTTGTTCACTGTGATTGTATTCTTGGGATGGTAAAGGGCAACATTTTTTTCATAGACTTTGATAAGAGGAACTTCAAAACACAGATTAGGTAAGGTGTTTTTCTTGGTGTACATGTGGAACAGCTCTGTATCTGCAAATATGAGATGATCCTAAACAAAAGCTCTTAATACAATATGCACAAAACTGTGATTCTTTTATACACCAGATGTTAAATCTGCAAGGAATCCTGTTGATAGATAACTGGGTGCCATCCTAGCTTTTTTCCCATAAAAGAAACAACAAAAAAAAAAATCCTCAGATAACACTATATCATGCAATTCCTTAAGGCCTTCTTTTTTTCAAAGCAATACGCAAAATATTGCAAGGAATCACAGACATAATTTTGCCTTAGTAAAGGCAGAAAAAAAATCCATCAAACAAGTTAATCACTCCCAGCAAGAAAAGCAGCTTATTTACAGTTTTGTTTTGTGTTGTTCAGTAACTTTTAATTCATTTTATTTACAAATGAAAGGACCCCCTTGTTAATTTATGTAGCATTTTTGGTATAATATGGTTTCAAATATGAAAATAGGTTTTACCTTTTTTTTTTTTTTTGTAACAAGAGAAGTGGAAAAAATTTGCTTTGCTCTGAGATATTTTATCCAGCCTTCTCAGTGGATCTAAACCTGAGTTAGGAGGTCAGTTACAGTACTGGGGAGAAGTGAAAGGCAAAGGAGAAAGGAGTATGTTGTAACTCAGTCATGGAGAAAGGGATTTGTTAAACTTCGTGGTTCACTCTTTTTCATATTTTGATCAAAAGAGAAAAATATTGCTGGACTGAATTGTCCTCCACTTTTCTCCCCAACCCCATCCTTGTGGACACACTTGCGTGTTTTATTTTCACCTGATTTATGCCATACCCCTTTGGAGTCCTCTGCTTCTGCCATCTTCCTTTTCAGTTCTGCTACAGCAACTGCTGCCTGGTGTGACCAGGTATTTCATTGCCATGCTTCAAGCTTAATATTAAGTGTGACTGTTCACAGCCTGATTTATTCTTTAATGCTTGTCTGCCTCAAAGTAATGTTTCTTTAGGAAATGAACTTGATGGTGGAAAAATTCTGCCGATGGATGTAGAAAGCTTAGTTAGGATCAGTTCTCAGTTATTAACAGTGGTATGAATTTGGAAAGGTTATACTGAAGATTCTTCTGTCTAGTGTTGTTTTAAGTATCAGGTGGCATTTGTCATAAATTTATGCCTCAAGTTAGGATACACTTCACTTAAATTTGGATTTCACTTTGGTTAGACTTAAACGAATTAGGGGCAGCATAAAGTTATAAATATCCATTAACTTGGTAAACAATTAGAGCATTTCAACATATTTTTTTTTTATCTGATGCTCAACATTTAATCCACAGTTCTACCAGCAGATCAGAACATGGGAGCACTTATTAATCCATTCCAGCATGAAGTTCAGAGGCTAAACTCAAGATCTGCACAGATCTACTGCAGGTTTTGGGTTTTGCTGTGGGTTTTTTTTGTCTCGTATTACATAATTGCTGAATTTAGATTGAATGACAATTTATTCTGTCATCACTAAGTATATGAAGATAGCTAAAAGAAGAATTTGATTTGGTTCTTATATATGTTCTTGGATTCAGCCTGGAGTTCATACTACTGGCTGAAAATAAGAGGTTTGTTTTTTTTTTTAATAACCACATTTATGGGCTCCACAAAGTGCTTATTGAGTGACATATTTGGCAGGTTTGATATTAGTTTTCCTCAGGAAAGCTGAAGATTATTTTACACTATTGGATTACTTTAAAAACATCCTTCCAAGAGAATATGTAGCAAGTTAATTCAGTTATCCTGATTAAAAACATTTGCAGATGTAATTTAAAACTCATACATACAAGCCATTTCTTTTTTTACTATTTCTGTAGCTGGAACTTTCCCTCTCTTCTCCGTATATGTATACATTCATGGAAAACTGAAGGTCTGCAAGCGGATTGTGTTTTCCCAGTTGGGCTGGAGTCAGAGCTGACACCTCCCTTCAGGCCAGCAGCCTGTTGAGGTGTGCTGGGGTCAGAGCAGCAGCCCGGGGTGTCTGAGGGTGCCCCAGGGAGCTCAGTTTCCCAGCTCACAGCCTCGCCTGTGGTTGTTGCTGCTCAATCTCTGCTGCCTTCTCTGTCTCCTGATGGAGCCTGTGGGTCCTCTCCCGTGGTGGCTGTCACCACGAGCATTAAGAAGTCATGTCCTGTAGCTCCTACTGAAGCCAGAGAGGATTTCAAGAATATCTGTGTGTAAAAATGATAGTAGCGGACCATCTGTTATAGCTACTTCACCAAGAAAACTACAATCAAACAAGCTATAAATATTTTACTTATTTAAAATAAGAAAATAATTCTTTCCACCGCAGGAGAAACTGACACAATTCTTTCATCCTTTCTAAACATGTGTGTGGGATCACAGTGAAAATGGGAAACTGGCCCTAACTACAGAACATGCTTTATTAGAAAATAACTTGCCTTTAATCTGAGATACAGCAATCTGCACCCAAATTTATAATCCCTTCCTCTTCAATTAAACAGAGTCAAGCCTAGCCTTAGATATGGACGATATATAAACTTTATTTTTTATTGACTTATGATAGCAAGTGGTTCCAGCACACTGTCTCTCATTTTCTTCAATCCTTTCTGTTTCTGCCTGCTCATTTGGAAGTGGTGAGTTCCACCAAAGATATATCACTGTATTCCAGGGATGAATACTTTCCTCTCACATAATTTAAGTAAATCATTCATTTTACTCAGAGAATTTATGCTTGTTTCCTTTAGATTTGATTAAAGACTCAGATCTGAGAAGAAATTTTAAGAACCCTTGTGTAAATACTAATTAAGAATCCTGGTTATTTAGCTATCAGGATCTTGCCAGAGTTCTAGTTTGCAGCAGACAGGAATCTTAGTATTATAATTCTCCTTCTAAAGATTTGAAATTTGTCAAGGCTTCTCTAGAACACCTAATTTCTGGAAGGGTAGAGCACTTCTACATTTGTGAGTCTAAAATTAGAAACAGTAGGTTTCAGGGAGATGTGTAAATTGCTGATTCTGGGAGCTTTCCACCTTTTCAGTTTACCTGAGTGTTCAAATACAGAATGAATAATCAACTTAGACACCATTTTTGAAAATTTAAGTTGTGCTGTACGTAAGTAGTTGTAATAATAGCTTTTAATTTTTTGTACTTTTACTTCTAGGGGTTGTTAATTGTTCTGTCAGATTTTAAAAAGAAATAAATCAGCTTAGCATGAAGTCTTTCTCCCTGAAATACCTCTGAGTGAACTGCTGTCCTGCATTCTGATTCTAAAATGAATTCGTTAAAAAGGGAAAAGAACACCGGGTAGGCACGTTCCATTAAATGTCCAATTATATTCATTGCTGAAGCTGTAGAGATTCTTCCCCGATCTTTTAATAGAGACACTGGTCTCCCAATATTTATAATTGCTTCTTAAACTAACCTCATAGTGCAGTGCTAGCCTATAAAGAGTTGTTTAAACTTGAGATTCAGGTAGCGCTTTCTAATTCTAGGCACCTATTTTGTTAAGGTTAATTGAATTACAAAGGATATTCCACTGTCCTCTAAGAGGAAGCATTTATCGTTCACACCAAATCTTGCAGAACAGTAATGCAGCAACATCTCTAGCTGAACTGCCATTTTAGTACTTTGTAACAAATGTCTTTAAATTTAAGAACTGAAATCATAATAAACAACAGGAAACCCTTAAAATATGAGTCTTAGAATTGTTTTGGAATATCCCTTATTATCTCTGTGAAAGCTTTTCAGACTATGCTGCCATACAGTCATTCATTTTATTTCCTAAATGTTTTAGTACTCCTTCTCCCCATTAATTTCAAAACAGTTCAACAAATTCAATTTTCCAATCACTTTGACTGACCTGAATCTGTATCGTCAGCAAATTCATCATTTTCTTAAAGCACTTCCTCAACCCACAATTCAAGATGAAGAACTGACTCTTCTGTGTAAGCTGAATGAAGACCTATAGCCATACTTGTAACTGAAGTATGGTTAAAAGTAAGTTCGAAAATTACTTGTTCAAAAAAGACAGAGGCTGCACTGAGTCAAATGAGGTGTAAACAACTTAACAGCTCATTTATCTGGAAAGTTCTACAAAGGCCTTTCTTTTGTGTATGAGCATGTCCCATACCTGTAAAATAAGGGAAAACAGGAATATGTTCAGAAGCTGGTGTTGCTGCAGGGAATGGTTAAATGAGCATCCTCTTTGAGGGAGGATGTGGTTTGCAGGTGGCAAAGAGGAACAGGAGATCTGCCAGTGTGAATACCAGCATGGCATTCAAGTTAACTCCGTCAACCTCCCAGCCAACTCAAAGTAACACATGCTGCATGCTAATAAACATCATATGGCTTTTCAGTCTGTGGTGGGAAGGGCCAAGCCTGCAATTTTGAAAGTATTTTTTGGTATTGAGATGATTTAATTAACAAGATTCAGTGTAAAGGTAGAACATGGACAAAGGAAAAAATTTCAGAATCCCATCAGTGTCAGAAGTTAAAGTTTGGATTGGATGGGGGTGAAGGGGCTCATCAAATTTTGTCAAGAAGAGTTCAGGATAATGGAAATGTCAGCAGAAGGCCCTGGAATGTTTAGATGCATCTTCTGCCATGTCTTCAGACAGCTGGCAGCAGAGTAGTAGTGAAATGCAGGAAAAGGTTAAAATAGCTTGTCAGTGAGATGCTGTCTGTATGAAGGTGTCTTGGTTTGTGTCATTTCTTATTTCTTATTTCAATGCACTGCAGCCAGCAGATTATATAAAATTCCTAAAATAAGGTTAAAAATTATGTAATTTTAGTGTGCTATTATGTCTGTCAGCTTCACTTGGTGATGTCAGTAAAGGAGACATAGAAGGAGATTTATGTCTAGAGAGGTTTGATTGTGTTTTTCAGTGAGTCTTTTCCCCTTTTGGATTTTAATTTTCTGATTACAATGTGTTGTCTAGTATAAATATTAACTAGATTTTTTGAAAGGTTTATATATATTTGCAAGGAGTGTTATCAGTGGGGTCTAGTGTCACAAATGAATGGTTCAGGTTGCTTAAAGCATCATCATCAAAGCTATTAGCAAAAGCAGGTTTAATATAAATTTGTGAAAATGCAACTTAATGAAGTTTGACAGCACAGTTCACTCTATTACTTACTGCATAGATGAAGCAGGCAAAGGAAATTCAGATTAGAATGTGTTTAGAATGATTTACAGGGACAGGGAGCACAACAGGGTAAGGGTGCAGAGGGGTAGGGACACAAAAGGTTGAAGATGCAATGAGGTGTGGGAGACCCTCCCATTGGGTCATGAGGTTCAGAATAGTCCCCCTTGCTTTCTGTGTTCCTGATGTTCCTAAGCAAGTCTGAGCCCAAACTTAGCCTCCAACATGGTCCACAGTTTACATCAAAAGCATTTAACAGCCCTTACTCAAAGACTGATCCAACAGGATTTACTACAAGCACAGCAGTAACTGTAGATCTGAGACGGCAATATTCATACTGTGCTTGCTGTGACATATTTCAGTCAATTCACACCTGCACACACACCGACACAGGGAGGGGTCTGTGCATATGTACAGCTGTACAAAAGTACCTCCTAAAATTCCCCTCACATTCAGTGGAACACTTTGGATGCCTTTGCATTTCTCAGCAGACAAGGGTTGAGTTTCGATCATGGGGTCACAGCCCAGGCCCTTCAGCAGATTTCAGGGTGGTCCTCAAGTATTGTGAAGGTGACAGCTGGCAAGCTGAGCTGTCCCACTCGGGGAGATGCTGCCACAGCCCCCTGCGACCCCAGAGAGCTCCAAGGGCCTCACTTAGCACCACTTCATATAGGGTTGCAGGATGACTGGCATTAGTCATCAGTCAATGTCCATCCGGGCTGTAATCCAATACAGTAATTATTGGAATTTTTCAAATGTCCAGTAACAATAGCATTGTTCTCCTTGGGCTGTGATTCAGGCAAGTAATGTTCCAAGGCTGTCCAGGGTTGACTGATCATCTCTTGTCCTCTTCTTTGGTCAGGCAACAGAAGCTCCTGGTGAAGACAGTGTTTCTCATAAGTTCGAGGGGAGTTTAACTGCCCAGGGGCCATTAATCAAGGCCAAGGCCTAAAAAGGATTCCTGAGATCAAAGAGCAACCTGAGGGAGAAGGATGGGGGGAATGTACCACCACACCCACTTAGAGTAGAAAGGGCACAAAACAAGTATTCAAAATGTAATCACAAGTCTCCTTCACCAATCTCTCTAATTATCCATTTTTTAGCTTTCATAGCTGCAATGTATAATCCAGGTGTACCAGGCAATGTCCAGGAAATTAAAGTAGAATCTTATTGTTCGAGGGAATATGTCAATGTAGATTGTAAATGGCAGATACAAAAAACAAGGGAATGATAATAGGAACATATCAGTCCTTCTGCAGGACCTCATCTGATAGCTATTAATCAGAGAAGGAAACCTAGTCTGGATTCTTAGGCAGCCTAAATTGAATTGTCTAGACTGGGGTGAACAGAAGGGATTTATATCAACTGAGATCTTGCCCCACAAGTTTGAAAACTCAGATTCAATTCTATACCATGTCAGAAAGCCTTAATTTTTTTTTTCTAAAAGAATGTTCCAGATTCTAGTATCTGTATCTGCAGAAAATTAATTTTGTCCAAGGTCATCAACTGCTTTTTAAAAATGTAAAGAGCTTACAGTTGACTGTACCTTTAAAGGTACACATTTAAGATGCAGTGTGGCCATCTAGCACCTAGTCATGGTCTGGAGCTGTGGAAATACATTTTTGTAGAAAATCTTAGCAAAATTCAAGAAACAGAAACATATCTGCTTTAGTTACACTGGAGAAATGTGAATCTTTCAGATCTGAAGCCATAACATGTACAGCACAGGAAGAGCACTCAAAATTCAGGCAAGCAGCATATGACAGGACGATAGAAACCATAGAGTAATGTGATCATAAAGCAAGCTATGCTCAGAACACAGCCAGGTCATGGTTGCAGCAATCCAGACTTGAACATCTTTGGGCAAGTTGCTCAGATATTACCCTTACGTATAATTGAATAAAACATACTTTCTTTCGACTAGAAAGGCACAAAACAAGTATTCAAGATGTAATCAATTAGAGCAATTCTTCTAAGCAGCTCTTTAGGCCTTTCTCTTCAGGAATTATCCTGGAGAAAGGAGACTATATAGAAGCTAAAGCTTTATACTGGTCCACTTTGGAAGGGTTTAGTATTAAAATCTAACAAGCCTTATTTTCCACAGACTCTCCTAATGGTAGTAAAAGAAATCCAGCAGCTGCAGCAGAATTGGACTGTCCCAGAACACATGCCCTATGTTTTTCTAGTAACTTTAATACACTGAGGTGTGTCATTCCAGGTAGAAAACTCAGCTTTCTGAATTAAGCCTATTTAGGTCAATGTGTCAAAGAAATTAAATTATTTGCAGTTATTTTTGGTGAAGACCTGTTAAATGTGAAAAAAAATCAAATTGTTGAAATTGAGTAGTGTGTTTATTTGAATCTGAGATTCTACTGTAATGGAGTTTTTTTTACTCATTAAAAAACCAAAAATATGAATGCTGAAAACTATTTTAATTCCACTGTTTGGATGAGGACATAAACACAGCTGTATGGAAATTTAGTGTGGTAGTTCCCGCAGCAACTGTAGTCCCACCACAGAACACACAACAATACTCTTAATTTTCTTCTAAAACTGAAAATCTACCATTGAATAAAAAAAATCTGAGCAATTTCACATGCATAGTGAGAGATGTATTTTCAAAGAAACAGCAGTATTGAATTTCGAGCTTCAGTAGCCTTTCATTTCTCATCTGTAATTTCCCATTAAGATAGGATTTTGTACCAATGTATTTCTATAGAACATGACAACAATTCCTCTTACAGGCACTTATTTTTGTAGTATTTCAAATGTGAAGATCAAAGTGATTAATGGATTCCATTTCACTGCAGAAGTACTAAGAGAATACTTCCTTCGATGACTTCTGTAATCAGGTTTAATTAAAATAATTTTTTGCACTCCAGAAAATGAGATTCAGATATTTATTTGAATGTAACTATAGTCATTTAATTAAATCATTAGCAATCACAGAGATGACATTATTAGTTCAAGCTCACTTAGCGTGCTTTTTAGCTTGAGGCAAAGCCACGGGCTGAAATCAAGACAGGCATGTAATTTTTTTTCCATTTCATTAACATAAAACCTTGTGAATGTAGTGTATTATTATTGTAGTCTGAGTTAGAGCAAGCTCTATCAAATTTCACCAAGACCAGAATCCAATGTGCTGGGCCTAAGAGCTTCCTGAAAGAGAGAGCTCCTGACAGGCACAGCTTGTAGTTTAAGTAGACAACAGAAATGAATTGTATAAAGGCGAACAGGTAGCTGCAGCTCCCAAACCTCGTCACAGCACAGCTTCAGAAGATCAGGTATTAGGCAGGAGCTGATGTGCCCTCCACCAATTCCACAGGAGTTGGGAACCTTCCCTCTTAATTGCAAATCAACAGTTTTACAGCCATTCATTGTTCCTCTGCCTGTATTTAGTTAAACTCAAAGGTTTGGCGTTATTAATAATGTGAAAAACTTGAGAGTGAGCATCTGTTAGTATCAAATTTTTGCTTTGTCATCTTCCCTTTATTCTGTGTGCTTATGCCACTGAAATACTCACTGGATTCTTCTGGTATTTCCCTTGGTTTTGGTGCAACGGCACACAAAAAACCTGGAGGTGAATTGGATGCAAATGTTACTTTTAATGAGGAGTAGAAACCTTATTTCCATTAAATAAGCATAAGAGAAAAGAAGACAATCGTTTAGTGAAAGACATTCTAGAGAGACAAAATTGTCTCCAGTAGAGCTTTTCAGGACTGTTTTACAGACACTGCTGCCTCACAGTGTCTCAGTTCAGAGCCCCAACCCCAACAAAGGCCACGTGTTCCTGCTGGGCAGTCAAAATGTGCCAAACAAATGGCTGTTAGGGAATAGAAGAATTCCTAGAAGAGATGCTATTTTTGTATTGCCACAGTCCAGTCCTAATTAGTGTTACAAAATATGCTGTCTTTGAGATGGGCTAGCAGACAAAGACATCTGAGAGACAGCGATGGGGGCCAGAAGCCAAATTGCAAAGTATTAATGTGCTAGTGTGGGAATTATACTAAGAGGGTTTTCCTAAAAGCTGGAAAGACCCATAGGGAGAAGTGGGCTACTTGACTGTGGAGGTCTTGGACATCAGTGTCATATACTGACAGTTCCAGTTCTCTCATTTGCAATTTATGAATAGATGAAAAGAGCAACTAAAAACAAAATAAAAGTGCAATTGCCTTTTTCAGTCTTCATTAGCATTCTTTTCTTGAACAGATGGGCCCTCACTAGATATTCTTATGTTAAGTTTTGCTCTGTTCTGGGCAATATTATGTTATTTTAATTATTTAGTAAACTTAAAGTAATAGAGTATCTGAATTGTCATGAACAAAAGGCTTAGAGCTCCAAGAAAAACATCTTGTTCATGTCAGCTTAAAAATCACCTGAAATTCATGTTGTTTCTGAAACCAAGGCCAACTCTAGAAAAATCTTCAGTATGGTTTACGGACCACATGTGTTTTGAGATCATCACCCCTATTTCCTTATCAATTTAAAATTCAGGTCATGCTTTCAAAGTGGTTGCTGAGATTTACAGACATGGAACATGTCTGACAACTGCACTGTCTTTAGCGTCTTCAGGTGCATTGCTGCTGCTTTTTGTGTTTTGCTGTTTGATCTGTAAGAAGGAAGAAAAGTCAAGGATTGAGATAAATCAGCAGTAAATTTAAACTCTTTTTTTTCTATCCTGTTTTCTTTTGTTTGGTCTGATTGCAGCTATTTACATTTATATGACATGACGAAAAATTGTTTATTTTGTTATACCAGGTTTAACTTTTAAATAAGTATTTAGAAATCAAAAAAATTATGGGAAATCAAAACTACATTTGTTAAATTTGGCAAATATTTTCTTTAAGAAAAGGAAATGGGAACACTAAAATATTAGCCTTAATGTTTCATTCTGGAGCTGACAAAAGATTTGATTTTAACATTTGAGATGTCATTTGAATGTGTGATTTAAGTAATATCAGTAGGTAAATGAGGCTCTAAATTTATAAGTAAAATATCTCATTTTGAGTCAAATTAACTGTTTTAACTTCCTTTTATTGGAATCCAAAATAATATTGACATCTAAAATGTTTAACACTGAATCAAATTTCTTTCAGAGGTTTTTTTCTTTCAGCTGTCAAGACAAAAAATAATTTTCTCTCAGAGAGCAGGGAGATGTAATAACCACAGACTTCCTGCTGTTGGGAAGGCAGGATGAGAAATAAAATATGTGTCAGTACCTGGATTAAAAGCTATCTGTGGTTGAAAGACTGCAGCATCTTGTTTTGCTTTGTTTTGCTTAAAGGCATTTGTAATTTATTTCAATGTTCCAGAGTCCAAAGAGTGTAATGTAATATTTAAATCCCTATTCTACTTCTCTTCAAGCTTGATTTGAAATATGTATTTCTACGGAGGCCTTAGGCTTGCAAGAGGAAAACAACAACAGGGAATCCAAGGTGTCCCTTGGCCATCCGAGGCTGGGTCTTGGGGATCTTTGAACTGTCTGGTTCTTGAGGGAGAACACCTCACTCCAGTGGAGCTCAGTATGCAGTGAATTAGATTACACTGATCCTGCCTGGGACAGAGAAAGGATTTAGTGCCAGACAAAGGAGCATCTGTTGATCTTTTTGAACCTGGAGAGAGCCTGCTGCAATAAGTTCTAGTTCAGCATTCTGTAAATGCATACAAAGCTGGATGTATGTGGAGGGAGTGTAGCTTAACTCATTGCCAATTTTGTTTTTCTCTACACACGAAGTAATTCCACTCACAGGAGTGGAGGCAAAAGGAAGAGAGCCCAAGGTTTGGCTCAGGAGACTTGAACTCCAGCCATAAAAACTTGTCCCATGTGTAAGGCAAAGCTTTTCTGTGTTTCAGGCTGTACTTTACCAGCTCTGAAAGTAAGTGATATTACTGTGCACTGCTGAGCACTTGGTACATTTCAACAGTGAATATCCTGAGGGAGGTATTGCTATTACTGGGAGCAAACTGCCGAGGTAAATAGAGGGAACTGCTTGAACTCCAAATAATTATGGGAGCTAAGAGTGAAATGGGGTTCACTGGTTTTCACTCCCTTCTTCCTACCTGGTATTTTAATGTCAAATATCTGGCTTATGTTTCTGGAACCTCCCTTCTGACTTACACTGTTGTGAATCTGACTCTTCACTTTTCTGCCTGCCAGCATGCAGGATTTCCTCTGGAGCTACAGCCCCATGTCTCTCTGAGAGGCCTGTGGCCAGCTTAGGCCCCCAGACAAGGTTGTGTTCCCTGTGGCATTAATTTCATGTACTTTTAAACACCGACGAGTGCAAGTGTCTCAGGGATCCATGTAGGTACTGAGGAGCCTTTGAGGAATTACCATTGCCTCTACTGGCCACAAATTTGTTCTCAGCATGGTGCTATGGGAGGGCTGTTTTAATTCTGGATGAAAGGTCTTTTCTGCTGGAAATCTGGCGTTGGCTGCCAAAAAATAAGACAGAAATTAGGAATTCCCAGACTGTTCCTACCATTTTACAAATCTGGTCTCTTCAGCTATATTGGCATTCTTCCTTACCATAAAAAGCGTGTGAACATCTTGTCATACTCACTATACCAGGACTTTGAGGAACATACTGGAACGTTCATCAAGGGAAACAATGTGATTTGAAAATATGCACATCTTGAAGAAAGCATTTATTTTTGAAAGAGGTGGAATAAAGTTCTTTCATCTCTTCTAGTCAGTTTATTAATATTTTTATTTTTTGCCCTTCATAATGAAAGGGAGGGGATTTTCTTAGCTTTACATTATATTCAAATTACCCTGTAGACTGGGGACAATTTTATTCTTAGTTTTAAATGTTGTGTAGGGTGCATTCACAATGAAATCATGTTAATAAGTGTAGCTTTGTTAAAGACTTATATAAAATAAAAGAGAAGCTAGCTGATCCTTTTCTGCCTACCTTCAATCTGGAAAAATAATGCAGATACTGCTATGGTAACCAGAACTGAGTATTGTACCAAGACTAAATTTATACTGCACCTCTCGTTTCTTTACCTTGTTTCTGGCTTTCAGTTTCAAGACTGTAAATCTTTCAGATGAGGACCTCAGAGCCAGGCTAACCCTTTGGTTTAAAAAAAAAGTTAAATACTGTAAAAATTTTTTGTGGAAGTGAAACTGATTCCTTTAAAATGGCATTTTGAAATGAGTTTTTCTGCCTTGGTTTTCCTGCTCACAAGTCTCTCTTTCTTTGTAGTCCTCTTTGGCTCAGTGAATATTTAATTATCTACCCAAAATGAAACAGTTCCAGCAGGAGAGAGGCAGACTCTATAAAGTTTACTGTTAATATTATAGCTTCCTTTTACAAAAATACAATGAATGTAAAATTCTGGTAACCAGATGTGCTTGAGCATGACTCACAAAGGTCTGATATTGCCCTCTCAAATGCGTTTTCTGTCCCTGACAGCTTTCACCACCAAAAACCTGCCACAGAGGAGAGTAGTTTTTGCTCCTGTTCCTATATGGAAATGTACCATTTAACCTGACCTTGAACTTAATTGTATTATGCTACCAAGTGCCACACCATGGATAAAAGATCCCCTATATGGTGGTAAGAGAAATTGTGTGAATTCATGTTCAGGGCACTGACACAAACAGAAATGGATATGAACCTTTCTTTCCTGTGTTACTCCCCACTAGGATATTATTTCAAGGTGAAAATTCTAGCTTTGGAGAGCTTTCATTTTCCAGGGGAAAAAAGTTCAATCAGAAACAGGAACTACACATTAGTTCTCATAGAAGCTAGCATAGAAGGCCTAACGGAAGTATTTTCTGGGTTTAAAAGAGAGTGGTTATATATTTTCCTCAAGATATATTTTCTTGCTAAGTTACTTCTGTGCATGGAAGCTTTTTGTTACTGGTGCTTTCCAGGCAACCACTGTTCTAAACCTCTTTGGACATGAGTATATACTTTTTGCTATAGAAACTAATGAAGCTTCCAGAGAGGTATGTTATTTTGGGGGGATTTGAAATTCTCTACTCTGAATGTCCAAGCTCTTTTCCAACTCTTGTTATGCACAATTGAAATAACCTCAGGTGGAGGATAGTAATACATCTCCTACTGTATAAACCTAGCTGCCTTATTTAAAGGGTTTGTACCTCGTGTTCCCCATGTTGCCTCAGCATTTAATAAGCACAGAGCGTCTCCTGGCCAGTGTTGTCCTCTGCCAAACGCATAACTAGAAAACAGAAGAGTATTAACTTCAAATTCTTAACTTCCTTACATGAGGATCCAACTTGAGCAACTGAGGTTGGTCTGTGCAAATACACAGCAGTTACGGGCCTCCTGGTGCTCCACAGAACAGCCCCCCTTCAGTCCCAGAACATGCAGGAGGGGAATGCACCAGCCCCCTGACCATTTTGGTGGCCCTCCACAGAGCTCACTTCGTCTCACCAGTGTCCTCAGTTTGCTGGGATGACACCCCAAACAGGCAGCCAGCTGCAGGTATCAAGCATAGCTAACTGTGGTGTGTGTGCCCTCCGAGCTACAGCACACATGTGCACTAATATTGTCAGCTGGGCACTGGGAACTGAGGTCTGGATCTGGCAGCTGCTCCCTCGGCTGGTTGGAAGAAGGGCAGCCCCCAGCTCTGCCTTCACTCCTTTGGTGTGCTCCGGTCCCAGGCTCTGTCAGGAGTGGACAGCACTGGCAGTGGAGAGGTATAACCCATCTGCTCCCTGGAGGAACTTGAATCTTTCTCTATCTGCCCTGTTTTTAGGCAAGTATCAGTGCTGTAACACTGCTGTGTAAACTCTTGAATAACACAGCACACGGCTTCTCTGGACACCACTTTTTTATTAGGACAGGGGATGCACCAAGATTCCTATAAATTATGTTAGCCAGAGTCTCCACAGCTTGATAGTACAGAAGCACGAGTCACTAAGCCTTGATTATTTCCCCTGCATCCGGAATAACTGGCTACTGGCTTCACTGGTAGCACAACATCACCAGAAATGGTGGGTTTAGTGTAGGATATGATGCAGACAAGAAAGAAATTGTGGAAAGGAAGATGCTGTTATCAGCGTGGTTGTTACCAGCATGGTTCAGGTAGACTGCTGGTTAGCTAAAAATAGAACAAGCAGTGGAAGTTTTATCACCCGAAATTTCTTTGTATAGAGAAGTATCCTTCGACCAGTTGCACAGGGCCATTTCTGGCAATGGCACTGCTTTCAGTTTGCAAGAATCTCTGTTACTCATTGAAGTGTGATACTTTGGAAAGGGAGTAACTCAATACCTTTAGAGGAAGGGTAGCTTTCTCTGAGTATTCCTGTTGTGGCATACAAATGAAGGTTTACAGCTGGTCATTCAGTAAAGCTTATTAGAGTGAGCTTCATTAGCTCTTTTGTATGATTTTGCTAAAGGCTAAGCAGCATTCTTTATGTCTTTGTTACTTTTCGCGCATGCTTGTGTGTAGGCTAAATATAGGAACCTAGAGAGATGGAATTAGTTACAGAAGACACAGCTGTGGAGTTATTATTTACGATCAAATTAGAGAAAGAGAACAATTGAAGGGAACAGAGACCCCACTAATAACTGCTGGGAGCCTTGATTAAAGTACTGGTTTTTCTTATATCCAAATGTATCATCAAGAGGCAAACAATTCTGTATGGTGGGTTTATTATTGGAGTGCTAGATTGTGTTGTGTTTTCTTTGCCAAAATTTACTTTCTGTACAACTACTGTCTCATATTAATCTGTTGCTTTTATTTTTCTAGTTTCTTTCTCCCATAAATTTCTGGGTTTCACTGTGGTATTTTATGGAGGAAAGCATCTAAAGGCAGCATTCCCCTTCCTGAATCCAAACCCAACTGCACAGCTGGTACCACAGAAATGAAACATCCCTTTCCCAAATCAGTGATGTCAATCCATCATGTCACTGGCTGATGACAAGGCTCCAAGACTAACATTGGCAGCTTAAGAAAGCACAAGCTCTAGCTGTATGGTAGTTTAAAGCCCACCTTCTCATGGTTCAAATCCGTTCAGCAAAATTCTCCCATATATCTCCCAACATCTCGCTATGTTGGCTTCAGGCGCATTTTGTGACAGCAGTGTCCCGTGGTGCTCCTGTCCTTTTAACACCCTCGTCCCAGGTTGTACTTAACACTCTGCTGCAACCTACTGATGCTCCGAGGAACTACAGATTGGGCAATCCCTCCTCAGCCCCACCCAACCATAAGGTTTAAAATAATTTAAACAGTCCATTTTCAGCACTCGTGGCATCATTGTTTGGAGGGAAATGCTCTTCTATTTTGGCGTTTCTATATTGGAAAGTTTCCTGTAATGCAAACTTAAAATGAGTTGCTGGTTCTGAAAATGGCTGTCAAGTTTGATGAGCACAGCAGGATGAACAGATTGTAGAGTCACTAACATGAGGAATCGTCTCCTTCTCACTGTTACATTCTTTCTAGAGCTTCAGTAATTCATCTGAATTTATGCAGAACGATTAATGGAATCAGCTTTGAAAAGTCAGTAAACGCTTACTTGCTGTGCAGGAGCAAATTGCTCTATTAAGCTACTAAGAATGATAATATGTATAGAAGGTGGCAGAATTTTTCTCAAAGGTGCCTCAGTATCAAGGTGCTGGAAATTTTCCTTGTTCTAGCATGACAATTACTATGTGCTCTGTTAGCGTTTTGTCTTCATAAGCTGTGGAGAGATAATCTGGAATTCTCAAAGGCACAGAGTAGCTGCTAAGTCTTGTTAATTTTAGCACAAATGGGGAGCCCAGGGCTGAGCTGACATGAGAGGAAAGAAGATAATTGTTCTGGTTGTACAGCTGAAATGTTGGTTGCTTAAGAATGCACTGGTGTTAGGATAAGACCAGCAAGCTGGATGTCTGGCCAAGATCTACCACAGATACCTCTACGAAGATGACAGATAGATGAGGAAACATCCAAATTCAACTTTCAAATTGTACTATCTGTGCTGATAGGGGATGATGGGAGCTGCAGCTTATGATTATAAGAAAAATGTGTAGAAAGAAGGATGACTAAATAAGTGGAAAAGGTAACTATGGACATCCCAGTAGCTGTACTTTACGGTGTGCTTTGGAATGGCCAGAGCAGCAGTGCTGTGTGTCTTTCTTTGAAAACTGTCTGCACGTGGCATCTGACTGGAGTCCATCCTGAACCAAGGCTCTCCCTAGCAGAGAGAGAAGTGGTTGATGAGGGCAGGTCTGGAGCAGTGGTTGTTAACAGGTTGTGGGCTGTGGATTATGGCCATGCTCACAAAGGCCTTGGGACCACACCTGGCTCAGTGGGAGAGACAGGATCTGACAGGAAGCAGTGACTCAGAGATGATGTTTCTGCAAATCTCATGGAATGCCAGTCTGCGTCACCAGTCTGGTCACCTCCTTGCTGGTGGAGTGTGATCACCTGTTCTGAGGAACAGCCTAGAACACCAGTTACTGTTCAAAATTAAATCAGTGTTAGTCAAAGAACCAGGGGAGGCTCACAGTCTCCCAGAAGCTGTCCTAGTGTACTTCTTTAGGACTTTTAACATTTAAAACAGTTCCCAAATTACAGACTATGAAAATTATTCAAGAGGATGTCATGCTTTCTATTCCACTGTATTTGAAGAGGAGCTGAGAGGGGAAAAAAACTAACATAAAAGATCCTGGAAAAATAAGTGTTGCTCTCATGTTCTGACTTCACCAACCTACTGAGCCACCTCCAGGTTCAAGCCTCAGACATCAAGAGGGAGCTCAGAAGTACTCTACTGGCTTACTTCGTCCTTCACATTTGAACTAAAAACATTTCTCATTTTAGGGCCACACCGATCACTAATTTTAACATCGTTCTTTTCCCCATGTCTAATTTTCATATGTTAAATCCACTACAGTTCTATTGAGTAATGCCTGCTGTTGTGTGAAGAACTTTGGAATAGCAGAGCCCGACCTGGAGCTGATTTATGTTCCTACACACTCAGAATTAGTCAGAGAATGACAACATACTTTTGTAGTTCTTAGATATCAGAAAAGAAACAAGGGAGAAGCATTTTGAGGTTTAGTCTGTGAGACAGTTCAGCAGACAGGGGACATGGGCACTTTCTTCCAGTGATCCTTACCGGCACTAATTTTCCCTGCTGGGTCTGTCAGAGATAAGGGTGCTCAGCATTTTATACAGTCCCACCTCACCACCTCAAGAGCTAATGCTGGCACCCTGTGACTTACCAGTCAGCTGGCATGGATCAGACCTTGCTGCCAGCCCAGCACTGATTTTCCACGGAGAGCCTGATGTGATAGGTTTGCTATTAATGGGGGTTTGGCTCAGCCCACACACTAACCCCACTCAAGATACATCACACAACCTTATTCCTTTTCTGAAGACTACCTTCAAGGAGCTGAAGCCAGCACCCTGCACCTGTCTGAGGGGTTGTATTAAGAAGCCTGTCTGGCATTGTGTTACGTGTGGAAAGCAGTTAAGTTGTACAGAAACATAAAGGAAGGGGTTCATGGACCACGTGCTCCAAGCGGAGAGAGAGCTCATGTAGCTATAGCTGCAGAATTGCTGTGGATCTGGAAGGCAGACAAGGGGTGGCAAGACATGCTTGAATTGTCCTGTTCTTCCCATAGTATTTGCCACCCGCTTCTGTCCAAGCCTGAGCTGTTTTCTGCTAGTTTTAGTCCCAATAACCAAACCAGAGCAAATGAGTTATTTCCCTATTTGGACCTCCAGGTGTCTGTTCTGCACAGAATGGTCTGGGGGATGAAGAGCTCCTGAAGGGAAACAATCTGGAAGCAGAGGTTCATTAAGCTGTGGATGGCTTGGGTAAGGACAACTAGGAGAGAGTTATGAAATACTGTATTAGTTCTGGGGAGTGGGAACCTCTCCATGATATTCTCTAACGGAAAGCTGATGCTTTAATTTAACACCACCAGAAGAAGATGGATTATCTGAACACTTGGAGGAAATTGTGTGAGGAGATGAGTTAAGAGCTATTAATCAACAAGGACTGCTAAATTGAAACAAATGCAATCCAATATACTTCAGACTGTCCTGGGCACCAGAACACTTACACAGATTGGGATCACAAGAAAATAATTTATGCTGGAGAAGTTTCAGCCCTGGAGGAAATTATAAGCATATGTTTTGGGGCAGCTGTAACCTAGAGCATTGTGGAATATGATTCTTAGTAATTAATATTGCAAAAGCAAGGACACCAGCATCTGAAGTGCTACCTTTAGTATATTAGCAAATTACTCATAGTAATATGAGTACTCCTAGATAACAGAGGAGTTTGAGCCTTATGCTGGCAAATTAGTTATTGGATATATAGGAGAGTGTCCTACTGATCAGACAAAATGGCTGAATAGAAATAGAATAGACAATGCATTATATAGATGGAAAATACATTAGAAGAATGTTAAACACATGGAAAGCGTTTTAAGACTCTGAAGGGGGAAAATGCCTGGATCAGATCTGAAGTAAGAAATGTACTCTGTGAGACATAGGGGTTTTGAAGCCGAAGAGAAAGCTTAAAAATCGTGGTTTATGCTTTTGTTCTTCCTTTCTTCACTTCCTTATAAAATACCAACTCTTATGGGAACCTACAGGTCACAGCCAGGCACAGGGCAGTGCCAGCCCACAGTTGCAGTGTCTCTCCCTTCCCGTTTCTGAAGCAGCAGGACTTCTCCTTCCCTCCCTGTGCCACCCTGCCCCCAGCTAAGCTTTCCCAGCCAGTGTGATCTGCATGTTTTACTAGCACAGTTATATAGTACTTGGACTTCTGCTGAAGAGCTGAGAGAGGGATAGAAATTAAGTTTGGAAGTAAGTACAACTTTAAGTCTGTTATACAAAAGAATACCTACAAATGGTTCATGGAGGCAAAGATGTCGTGAAAATGCAGAGCTTGTGGGTTGACTGTTGGTAATGGCTTATTACCTTCCTTATGCACATGCAGCAAATCTGGCACAGAAGATGATGTATGCGTTTTTCTAGGCCACTGGCTCTAGATGGGTGTTCTAATGTTTGCCTTCCTGAAAAAGCAGTTATGATACTGCACACCATTATTTCTTTCCCATTTTATCTCTTGAAAACAGCATGCCAAGTAGCTTAAAATCTCTGTCTGTTTGAGGACTGCTCTGAGCTGGTGGGCTTCCCTGGAGAGTCTCCTAATCATCAGCTGTGTCTGAACACTGCAGCAATTTAAAACTGGATTTGCCACCCAGCATGAAGCCAGGTGGAGCTTGGGTGATTTAGGTGCAAAGTTGTGATCCTGCAAACCCTAGCAAACTGCTGCTACAGCATCTGAGCAACACAGTTTGGTAGTGGGTCTAATAATAAGTTGCTCAGAGCACATGGAGTGCATAGGAGGAGGCTCAGTTGTGGCTGTTTGTTTCAATATACATTTCTTAAGCAAAAGGTGTTCAGGAATCCCGTGTCCTAAATTGTTCTCTTTAAACCATTTTGCCTTTTGGTATTTTGAATTTGGACTGATAGTGTAGAAAATAGTGGATTGGAAAAGTTTTTTCTCTTTTTTGAGAGATTTCCCACCCATGTTTCCCATGCCTTTGGCTATACTGCCAGCAGCAGGAACTCCTCTGTGTCTGGCTGAGGCAATACCTTTGTACAATACCAATTCAGCTCTCTGGAAATACACAAAGACAACATGCATCAAAAAGAAGTGAACATATCCTTGCATTTTGGCATTATGCAAGAATGCTGAAGTATTGTATATCAAGTCATACAGCTACTTTTTAACTGGATTTCTGATCTAGTCCAAAGTAATTCACTATTGTTTTTGCAATAAAAATCCATGCCAAGGCTGAAATCCCTAACCAAGTTTCCTGCCTTCACATTTTCCCTTAATACCTGAAAGTACTGTATTCTTATACTGAACATTTTGGAAAGTAATTTCTTGCTTCTTTTTGTCATATAAATCTATGTTAAGAGGAGATGCCCCACTGAAGAATGAGATGCATTTGTTTTTCATCTTGTTAATGTTATTTTCCAACTTAAATACTGGTGTTTTGTTGCATGAGTGTGCATGTGACATTATGTCTATGTAGCTTCAGAACTTCAGAGAAAGTTTGAAAACATCAGATGAAAAGCTGAGAAGGCAATTTGTTGTATCCACAGGTTGGGCAACAAGTTTAAATATGATAATAAAAAATATGGAGGGTTAAATATAGATTAAACGTAGTCAAATGTAAGTAAGCAAAGACTGGAGGGAAGTTGGCTATTGTACTAATA
The DNA here is from genome assembly GCA_013397175.1 of Platysteira castanea. NCBI lineage: Eukaryota > Metazoa > Chordata > Aves > Passeriformes > Platysteira > Platysteira castanea. The sequence goes on from VYXC01011363.1 coordinate 377,250, forward strand.
TCTGGTATTTCATATAAAACCAGACATGTCACAGTCTGACCAGGAAGATGGTAGAAACCAATGATATGCTGAGTTTAATGAGAAATAAAGAATTGCAGAAAATTCCAAATTCTAATCAGTTATTTCCTTCTGATTTTAAACAGAAGAGTTGTAAAATCTTAAAATGTATGGTACTTCTATTTGAAAAGTTTTCACTGGGAAAAGCTCTTAAACCTTTTATTTATTTATTACTGATTTTATTTTATTTGTGTACTATTTTAATCTCCAATGTTTGTGTTGCCTGCAGGACAGCTCTTGAATGTTGCTGTCCTATATACACTCAAAGACAATGTGTGTGGGAGGAGGTTATATCTTTACACTCTGACTTAAAATCCCTGATCTCCCAGAAGTCCCGTACAGGAATAGCTAAATGTTGCAGCACTGGAACATTCTAGATAATTGTTTTGGTGCCACAATGCATGTATAAACACTGATCGCTACCTCTGCACACTGGGTGCAGTGTTCTGGCACAGCAATAGTGCAGGTAAATAGAATCATATGGTAGAAAATCTTTGGGAAACAGACCCCATTCTCTTGGTGGTGCAGTGTAGGATCTCATACCTGCATTTAAATTCTGTATTTGATATCGTTCCATCATAATTCTGAATTCTCTGTTGTTAGTAGAAGTGGTCTTACTGCAGACCTTTTGTCATCCTATTGCACTCATCTCTCAACAGAATCTTTTTTCTTTTATATATCTTGGAAATGTTCAATCAGCATATAAAGTCCCACCATTTTCCAGACACCAAAATACAAAATCTCTAGAAATCTAAATAACTGTGGACTTGAAACGTTGTTATGATGAATGCTTTAGCTCTTGAGTGACTGGGCTGTGCTATTCCCACTCAGGGACAAATACCGTGCTAGCTACAAACTGGGAAAAAGTGCAGGCAGTGCTCTCAGTAGGTGACATGCCTAATATTTCTTGTAAAATAGAAAGACTGTGACTTTAACAATAACACACTTGTATTGTTTGTTCCTTGATTTTATTCCTTAAAAGAGTTCTACAGAAATTGTTTTGTCTGTTGCTGTATCTCCTTATTTAGCTACTTGGGATAAGTACGTCATTGATTAGATGTTCCTGACCATTTTACTGCTTTGAACCTGTGCCTAGCTCTCTTCTCCCCACCAGGCCTCTGCTTCTACTCTGGATCTTTACCCCGTATTTTCACTCAGCAAACGACAAAATGCAGCATAGCATAAAAAATGTCACTGACCAACTGTGGGATTTAACACCATTCAAAGTTAAAATACCTGACTGCTACTTCAATGAAAAACTAAAATTCAGAAGACTTTGACTCTGCTGGTCTCCTGCTTCTGTCTAAACTTGTACCAGTGCCCCAGGTCATCACATTTTGGCGTCTTGAAATGCCCCAGTGTCTCACTTCAGTAAGTATTAAGTACCAGTGCACAAAAGTAATGCTTAGCCCCTTTTAGGATTCACAGTCTGCATCTTTCTGATTTACTCATCTGCAGAGCACAGTCTGATACTTTCCAGGTCTACCTGACAAATTGGGGCAGGGTTCTTGTGGAGAACATCCCTCAGCAGTGAAAAGAAATAGCATGCATGCCTTATCCAGCAGCTCCATGGCTAGGGCACGCATCTGAAATGCTGGAAATCCCAGATCAGCTTTCTATTTAGGTGAGTTAATCTGAATCTCTCTCTCCCAGGATAAAGCCCTAATCAACATCTATGGGGTTGAGGTATTCAGTGTCTGCAGTGCAGAAGAACATGACAGACACTCTACAGCTTTCCAGTTTTCCTGAGGATTCTTCAGTTCCTTATTACTGTGTGACCTTTTGTCTGTCACTTAAAAGCAGCAGGGTACTGGAGCTACTCTTGGCCATGGTCACAGGCTGGTCAGAGAACATGAGAAAGCTGGAAGTAAATGGCCTCACATATTTCTATTTCCCTGCTGCAATAAAAAGCTAGAATTCTGTTGCCTTTTAGGTGTGTGCAGCAATCAAATAAGGATTGAGACAGAGAGGGCATGAAAAACTGGAGGTACTGACATGTGCCGGTAAAAGCACAATTAAGGACACTCTCACACCTGCTAGGTTCAGCAGAAAGGAGGGAAAAGAGAAACTTTATTTACATTTAGCATACTTTATAGGATTCTCAACCCCACAAGGGATTGGAGGTCATGTCACTTCCTCCTCAATCCCACTGGAGAAAAAGGATGCTCATCAAACTTTCTCTTATTACAAAAGGAATGAAAAACAGAAAAGACAGTTAAATAAACATTGGCCATTATTTACAGGAAACTGTGTGAAAATTCTTTGACTCCAAGGTTATAACAGAAGGCTTAGCAAAAAACAGGACAACACTACAATTACCCAGAAGAGGAGAGGCATATAAATCTGTGGAGGGGTTTGCATCCTGTGTATTCTCTGTGCACTGTGTAGCCTAAATTGCCTTAGCAACAGACATGTCAAAGCATTTGCATTCAGGCAGTGAAATTTTCTTCTTTGACAGACCAGCTGACCTTCCAGAGCAGGGTCGTGCTATGTCAGATACATGGCACACTGAGAACACGTTCTCACATGACACTCTCATAAACAGACTAAGGCAGCAGAATCTAGATTAAATCATCATTAGCTGACTACACGACCAGCTGAAAACTGTCCAAAGGTCAGGTGTCAATTGGTTTGCTAAAATAGAAGGAAATTTCAAGAGAAAGCTGTCTTCAGCTTAACTGTAATTAATCTCTTTACTACTGATATAAGAATAGAACAAAGATGATCTATTAACATTTGTAGATGATGCTGTGCAGGGAAGGGTTGCAGTTCTTTGATGTAGAAAACGAGAATATTCAGGCATTTAATAAATGGTCTGAAATTGACTACTTGACATTCAGTCCAGATCCAAAACATTGCATTTCACAGAAATTGGATGCTCAAATATGAAACAGGAGAGCAACCAGCCAAGCAGCACTAAGATGCAGGAGTGTCTGACACCACGATTGGAACACCAAGATGGTGTTACTGTAAAGGTAGGTCTCTTAGTGATGAGAAAAACTAGAGAGTTTAGTCCAGGGAGAAAAGAAGGCAGAGGGTATGTGGAGGGAAGAGACATAACACCAAGCCTTGGAGACATCCTTGGCCCTGCCCCCCAAAAAAGGTGTAAACTCTTATGACCCCTATGACCTTACATGTCTTTTCTACATAAGGGCATCCTTATCTAAGCTGAGACAAACTGAGGTAAAAAGATAGAAGGTAAAATGGAATAAATAATGACAAGTGAATTTGGCTTTTAGGATTAACGAATTAATAACATTTTTTCTTGTTTAATCATCTAATTGTAATTTTCACTATAGGTGGGAAACCATTTACAGGGACAGAGCTTATCTCCCACCTGTGACTAATCAGCTGTCAGAAACTCAAGTGTCACCCCCCAGGTGAAATCTGGGTAAGGACAGAGCTTTAAAGAGGGACTTTACACTGTGTGTCTATGGGGAGGGAATGACTGTAATATCTCCATTTTTGTTTATGGCATGTGTTATGTCTGATTTGCATGCATCGTTCCACTTTTGTGTAAATGTAATGTGATGAGAAAGTGGGCCTAGAAATATTAAACTGTTGGAATCCACATAAAACAACACTGAAGGACACAGGGAGTCCCTGCATGTTAAACTGGGAATTCAGGGAACTATAATTATCAGTGTGCTATTAGTCATAAATAAATATTAAATAGTCATAAAAGCAATCCTGATCTTAGCCCCTGATGTTTTTGTTATTATCCCTCAAAGGAGTTTAAAGTATTACAGATCTTCTGGCTGAGCAGGGAAGAACTGTCTTATTCCAAAGTTGAAGAAATGGCCTTAAGGAAGATGAAGCAGCTCAGAAAACAGAGCACTAGTCTAACAGTGGTGGACCCAGAGATGCAGCCAAAGTCACCTGGAGATTTATCATGTAGGCAGATGCTGATCCTAGAGACTGACTTTTAGATCCTGATAGCTGGCTACTGAGCCCCCTGCTCTAGGAGAAATACACACATAGTAAATGCCTTTGTGAGTGTGCAGTATCAAGTCCCAGGCAGTGCACTAATGCAGCCTGCAATACTTGTATTTTCCAGTGTTTTCAGTGCTCTTTTAGGTGTTACACATTGCAAGTTGCATGTTTTTTCAGCTTTCTGAATGTAGTCTTCTTTTAAGAACCATTGTACATGAAAATGGCACCTTCTCTGAACTCTACCTGCTGGTTGTAGTGCCAAAGCATTTCCAATTTTCCTGTCCCACCAACTCTCCAAATGTGGGTAGAAGAATTTGTTTGCTTGTTTCTGATCCACCCATGAGTCATTCCCAGTAGTTTGTTGCCTTATAAACTAATGAGAGACAGTGGGTCTGTAGTGGAACCGCATTGGCTTGGATGCTACGGTGACCTGTCACATAATGGTATCAGTAAGTAAGTTTAAAAAACCAGGTGGTTTACTGTCATGGCATGTTGAAAGCAAAAGCTGGACCAAGAACATTCTACATGACTGTTTCCACTGTAGGAGGTAACAGGAGAGGTCTTCTTTTGAACTTAATTTTCTGCACCTGGGGAAATGAGCGGCTCTGTGTTCCACTGCACAGATGGTAAAGTAAAAGGTATCATACAAATAAAAGAGGTGGTAATTACTGTAAAAATCTTCTCTGAAATGTAATGTATGCATCTTTCCCCTCTGCCACATTAATTAATCTATGGAAGTTAAGTGAGAATATGTGTGTACACTTCAGGACAGTGTTTGTCCCTCATGTTAAAGATGTACTTCAGTAAGTTAGCTGGAATCTTCTTGCTTATGCAGGGGAGAATGTCAGAGTCCAGTAAAATTAGTGGATTTAATCACATGAACTTTAATGAGATTCAGTCAGTCTCAATAACATGAGGCATCATTACTATCAAGTAAAATCAACAGTCTGATAACAGCTTCAGAGTACAGTTGCAAGCCAGTTTTTAACACTTTTCTCTAGTTACATTAAGTATATAGAGTTACCCTAAGCAGAGTAACTTATTATTCCATCTTGTTGAACGTGTTTATTTATGAGTACAGAAAAAGGAGAGGTATCTTGGCACCTGTCATTGTTACAGTCAGAGGGGCAGAATTACTTTACCTTGACTGATGCTGGCAAAAGTTCCTGTTCAGATTTTCAGTTGGTCTCCATGGGTAGCTCTCTCCATAGGATATGTAGCTATGGTGCCCATCTGTGCTCTCATTTTATAACAAATCACTTTCTAATATATTAGTATATTTACACTCTGTTACTGTATTGGAACTTCTATTTATAGATGCTGTGATACACTCCAAAGATTCAAGAAATCCATCAGAAAGAAGACATTTGATTCTCCAGTGTAGAATATTCTCACACAACCTGCTGCTTTCATTTACATGAGTTACAATCTGAGCTTGACCTCAAATTGGCCTTGTTGCTGGATAGGTGAAGATGATTTTTGTTTAAAATACAATAATTTTTAATTTATACTGTGTCTGAATTTAGATTAAAAGTAAACCTATTGCCATTCCAGTATTGCTGTTTGTAAATATCAAGTGACTGCTCGAGGGTATACAAACTTTATGTGGTGCAAGCAAATTTGACCCAGCAGCAGCTCTTCTAGTCACAGGAACTAGATTAAACTCTGGATTTTCACTTACATAAATTGATTACAATCAGCTGCTAGGCAAAGAGTTTATATTTCAGTGATGACATTTTCCCCTCTTTCTCCTGTGAATGCATCTGTGTGACTTGTTGAGGGTTGTTAGTATTTCACCTGTTTGTGACTGAATAGGACAGCAGGAAGATAATTTGACCATCTCTTTTTTCTTATTCCCCAAGTCTCCCTCTAAGTGAAGAAGAAAGCAGCAAATTTTAGCAAAACTAAACCTCTAGAAAGTAAACTTCAGAATGCCTGTTTACATTTTTTTTCTGACACATGTTTATGGTGTAGCACTTTGTTCAACCCTTCTGACTCAGAAGCGGGAGTGGGCCCAAGAGTCTTGTAACTTGGAAAATTTGGGTCTCTGGATGTTTTATAGAGAGCCAGATTACATCAATCTGAGTGTTTTCCACAACTAATCAGCTCTGGCAATAGTGTTCTATTGTGTCCAGATGAGATTTCAGACAGGTTGTAGGAGACATCTTAAATCTTTCTGAGTTTTGGTGGCAAAGTGAGTGAGGAGATTTGGTCTCGCTGTGAGTGTTAGTGCATGCAGTGAAACCAAAAGTGATTTCAGTCACTTTCTGTGAGAGGCAAGAGTAGAACTAGAGAACAAAACTTACCCCAAAGCCACATGATGTGACCACGTTTCCACTTCAAGGAGCAGGCTTTAAGAGCCAGGGTGTGAGTGTTTGTGATAGGGACAAGGCTGCTGCTGTGTCTCCTTACTCACTTTTCCAGCACAGCAGTATTAGAGTCTAAGAGGGAGCAGAGGAAAGGCCTCTGCTTTTCCTGTGACATTTGAGGACAACTCCTCCCCGTGTGCAGGCAGGGTGGTGGGTAGAAGGCAAAGATAAGGGCAGAGGCCACTCACTGAAGTTCCTGGCTGTATTTAGAGGTGTGCAAGCTGGTGGATGCATTCCCTGATCAATTTCTTCCACAAGCTGAGTGCTCTGACTACGAACTCCAGCACTTACTCTTGCATTTTTTTTTGCTCAAATGGAGCAAGAAAGAAAAAAATGTTCTTTTCTCCCAAAGGAAAGTACTGAATCATGTCCAGTACATTTATCCTTTTCACTCCCATTCATCTGTGCAGAATTTCCAGTCTCCAGCAGCCGTTTCCCACCCTGGCAGCAGTACATTGCTATAGACATGTTTCTGCACCCCAACAAACCACCACAAGAAAGGTGCAGTAGTAGGTTCAGCCTTTACTTCCTACTGCTTTAAACTGGACCTGTACTCTATTAAAACCTGTGTCTACCTTTATAAAAATGACTGAAATCTGTACTGGGCTTTCTGCCTTACTTCTATTGCCTGCTTTGTTCTTGGTTATGGTTATGTCTTCCTTTTCAAAAGAGTTGACTGTGTATATGCAATGCCCAAGAGGTTTGGCAGAAGTAAAGTCAGGTTGGCTGGTTTTGCTGTTTATTGGTTTATACCATAGATCTTACCGTCTATGTGCTCTGCATTTTCATGAAGGAAAAAACATTTGTGCAACATCTGCTTTTAAAAAAGGAAAATATGACAAAGCATCCAGCTTTCACCCAAGAGGATTACCCATTCAATTATGTTTGCATTCAGTTGTCACCCCACTTATTTTCCATTGGGAATTTTTACCTGTGAAGTAGGAGGCCAAATGCATTTTTAAAGGAAATTTAGAGGTCACAAGACCCATCCTATTAATCATTTCAAGCAGTAGAAAAATCAAGCAGACTTTGTGTTTAGAAAAGAAAAAGAAGGCTCCTGGAATGCAATCCTCAATGCCAAGTACACTTTGTATAGAGTATCATGGAAAAACAGCATTTAAAAATGGAAAGGTCAGGATCTTGACCTGATTGACTTCCACAAATGGTAAAATATGCTTACTGTGAAAGAAGAGTATGTGCTATGGAGGTATGGGACATGAATGTGAGAATTAAAAGCATGAAGACAATTAATCTTGCCTTTAGTATCATCTATAAGTACAGTGAAAAATGTGCAGGTGGAGCACTTACTAGAAGTTTCAAGCTGCTCTGAATATTCCTAAATTAAGACAGTGATCACACAGAATTACCTTAAGCTTCTGCTATTTTATATTTAAATTTTCTGCCAATTTTTCAAACTAAAGAGGTGGTTCTAATGATGCACACTTGTCAAGTGCTACACGGAACAGAGAATTTCTACTTTAAAAGGGAAAAGGCTGCTTGAGCTGTAGTTTAATTTGTGATTACGTGCAGTTTCACCAATGCAAAATATGAGATGTCTGTTTTTTTGTGACAATGGACCTCAGTCTATTTACAAGTGGGTTGGTGTCACAATTAAATCATGCATGACGTTGCATCAGTCATACCAAATTCTCACCAATGTGTTTAATGTAATTGATAATGGAGTTATATTTTGAAATTGAGAACATATCAATCATCCAGTGATTAAGATAAACTTGAAATTGATTTGACACAATTTTCCTTGCAGCTTCCATGTTAGAATTTTATGAGAATTTCTAAAATGAATCTGATGACTCAGAAGAGAGAGGATGTGAAGAATGAGTCTTAGAAGAGCTGCAGTGCTCTGTGCTGCCATGCTTGAGAATTCATAACAGCTTTGCAGAGAGAAAGGTTTAAACACCAAACTTGCTATTTTCTGCTCACTTAAGAAAAGCATTCTGTATTTAATGATGTCTGTAGTCCTGTGAGTGCCTGAGCACTTAGAGGATGAGTGTCTTGTGAATCACTGAGTAATGCTTCTGCTCCATAAAGGTGCTTAAATCCATGTGTGAATCTTCTCCTAAGAGGCTAATACAACTGTCACAAATTCAAGGGTTTGCATTTGCACAGCTGAAGTGAAAAGAACTTCTTTTTTTTAGTGTTCCAGCTAGGTATTTATAATGCTGTTCCAAATGCAGTGTTTGAATGCTTTATACACAACACTGCTCTTGCACTTTTTCCATAGTAAAGGAGCAAGTATTGAAACCATTTACTGGGAGAATGATTAATGTGAATTATACAGCTGACCAGAAAATGGAATACAGTATTTAGATGGAAATTCTTCATGAAACTCCAGCTCTGAATGAGACTGATAAATAGCTTAAAATTGGTATTAATTATTTTTGTTCTTGCAAATATTTACATACAGCCACAGCTAGCCCTGTTGCTCTTTTGGACCTTGTGAACTAAACATTTGAACCCCTTTATACCATACCCATGGTGAGGATATAGTTTTTCCCATCTTCTAGAGGAAGGGCAGATAGAGAAGATAAATTCTGCAGAATAGGAATCAATGCAAATGTCCAGACTATTGCCTCAAACATTAGGTAGCACCTTCTTTGCATGTAACATTACAAGTTTAAGACCATGCTAATATTGCCATATAAAAATTGGCAGTAAACTTTATGCCTATTCATGAAGCAAAGACACATTACTCAAAATAAACTGATTTGGATGAATAAATATTTCTTGTAGTATTAAATTTAAGGGTATTGGGATGGGAGAGGAGCTTATCTCTAGAGTTCAAAGCATGAATGAAGTCAGATCCACAAGACATACTGGATTTTCTGGCTACTTATGTGATTGCATGCCCTGGTCAGAGATACCATTAAATATGTATACCTCTTTATTTTCATTTCTATTGTGTACTTGAATACTTTGGTGGCCTTTAAATACAGAAGATTTTTTTTAACCCTGCAGTGTTCTATTCTTCTCGGCTTCTTACATTTAACACTCTAGAAGGACTAGAACTCTGTCCTGGCTTTGTGACTAAGTATGAGGTCAGATTTGGTATTCAGTAATTAAGGAAAGACATTCTGACCTTGCTGAACATGTAAAATAATGATAAGACCCGTCTTCTACAAGCAGTGTGTTTTCTAGTAATAAGACTTTATAAAAAGGAGAATGTTTGCCCAGTGTTTGAAATTTACACGTAACTATCAACTTGATCCTGATTCAATAAAGACATGCATGCATTAATTGATTAATAAAAAAAGTTCCACTCAGATCTGTCAGTTGTAGCTCTTCAATGATAAGCCTACATCTTTACAAATCTAGCAGAAATAGTTAAATTTATATGCATACAAAGAGTAGGTCATATCACGAAGCTTGAAATATTTAGAGCCACCCCGTGACCCTCTTACTTGCCTTTCTAAAATAGCCCTACTGGTGCCAATGATGCTTCTCCTCAGGCAGCTACACCCAACATGGTCCCTTAGAGAAAGGGTAGATGAAGGGCTGGAAACTTACTTCTCTTAATATCCTTTATGCTATAAGCCCATTTTTACAGAGTGTAACCTTTGCAGACAAGTGGGTCTATATGTGTAGATATTAAAGGCATGTGCAAGAGTATTACTTCTACAGCTTTTAATTTGAGCGTTGGAGATATTTTGTGTTTGCAAGTTTTCATTTCCTTCTACTGCTATCTTGTACTATGACACATTAAACTTCAAATAGATGTACCACCTCGAATTGGGTGAGTTCATGCACTGTGACATGAAGCAATGCAGATGCAGTGCAGGTATCAGCTGTGGACGGAGGAAGCTCTCCTCAGTGCCGTGGGGTGTGCTCTGCCTGGGCAGGCTGAACTGTGCTCCAGAGCAACCATGGTTGTGCTGTGAAAGGCAAGTGCCCGTGAGCAGGTTGGATGTCATGTTCTGCAGGTGGCAGAACAATTAAAGTTTGTGCAGCGCTGTCATTTGTAATGAATCAGGTGGCGTGGGAATTAGCTGGGAAGTGAATAGTGAGGTCTTAAAAGTTTCTGAATTACTGGACCAGTGCAAAAGGCACTTGCATTTAGAATCACATTAAAGGAGTCAACCTTCTTGTGCCACTAGTAGTGATGGAGATTCCTAATTTCCATGCAGCAAACATTTGCATCAGCATTTAGTGATAACTTAAAACTGTACTAGAAGCTAAAGAAGATTCATTACATTGCACAACAGGAAAAAATTCAAAGCCCAAGAGAAAATGAAGCTACACTATACAGTAAGTTTCAGGGGTTTTGCAGCTCAGATGATAAAAAACCACAGCAATTAGTTTCACTTTTGTAGTTAGTGGGCTGATGATAGGACAGAAATGCACTTGTACTCAGGGGCAGAAGAGGCAGGGGTGGGAGGAGGTGTTATCTCAATGAAAATAATGTTTGCCTTAAACGTTTGTGTGCACCAGGTTAATGGTGTAAGAAAAACAATACTTTTTTAACTAATCAAATTAATGACCATTTCAGGGAGAAAGAAAACTTAGGTAAAAGCACTCACACTCCTGAGTAGCCTGTTGGCATGAACTAGAATCCCCAGACAATGAAGCTGGATCTCTGCGTTAGAAAACTAATGCATATTAGGTAAGTTTGCCAGTACAGATATATAAAACGACAGATTTCTGTGATTTGCTTCAAAAGGGAGTTCTACAAATTACCAAACACGCTAAAGAAGCAAACCTAAAAAGAGTGTTACTATTTTTTTGCTATAAGCCTGGGGGAAATGGCCACTGGGGCAAATGGGGCCAATTCTTTGATGCATTTGCAAGAAAGTGGAACTACTGTATATTCGAGCTCACACACAGTTGTGTTGTGAAAAAAAATAGTTTTCATGCTCTTGCTAAACAGAGACAAGACTCATATGGCCTTACTATTTAATGCAACTGCAAATTGAAGGGTTTTGCTTCTGATTAGCAGTGGTACTAAAACAAAATTTTTCCAAACATTCTTGAATTTTGAAAAAAAAATGTTCCAGATCCAAAGCCAACTCTGAGTTGGAAATCCAGTCCAAAGAGTTACTGCCAGCCATTATATGCTGTGCTGAAGTTGCTCTCCATCAGTAATGCTACAATCATCCATCTCTCGGGGTCAGACTTAAGCAGTAGTAGGAATAGACTTAAAACTTATGTTTTAAGAATTACTTGTTTCTGTAAATCCAAATTTCTAGTCCAAGACTTATTGACTATCCAAAGTTACAATTCTGTTGTTGCTGTTATTTTACTAATGCTAAATATGTGTTTATCAAGATAAGAGTTTTTTAAAGGTAGAGAATTAACAGCATATAGCATATATACTTTTTTAGCAAAACCACACTATGGGGTACCCAAAATCAAAAGGAAAGCCTCTGAGAGAGTGCAGTGGCCTTGTGCAACAACTAACTGAAATGTGAAAACCAAAGAACTTCTGAAATACAGAAGAACTGTGAAACAAACCCAAATAATTACTCTTGCATAATGGTTTTTTGGTTAACAACCACATGCACGTAAAATCCTGGACACTTGTGTTTTGCACTGTGTGTAACAATTTGAGAGACTCAGCTTGTCTTTGACAGAGGTCCTTTCCTAGACTATCACTGAATGTTTACTTACAAGGATGATAATAAAAAATGTGTTATATTTAATCCAACTGCCTTTTTTTTACTCATTATTTGAGTATTTGTGGATATTTCTTACTTCCCTGCAGGCTTGAAACTGTTTGTGGTGTAGAAACAGCTGGCTCTTTTATTTCTTGATGTCTACTAATAGATTTCAGCAGCCAAACGCTCACTGACAAGTATCTGCATATTCACTCAACTCCAGCTTGCCCATGTGCAGTTGTGAAGGGAGAAGTATTGTGGAGCACAAGCTGCTATTTCCTGACCACAGAGCTTGACCACATCTGAGCAGGAACAACAGTACTGTGCCCAAAGACAGGGATGGCTGGATGTTTCTGACCTGGGTTATGGTGATGATTTTCTTAAAATCATTTTCTAGAATGTACATGCACGTACTGAATGGAAGAAACCATTCATTTTCTTTATTCTTTCTCACATATGCAACGTGTGTTTTCTTTGCTGTCTGCAGTAAATTGCAGTCAAATTTATCCTAAATTACTTCCTTGTGTTGAGGCAGAATGCTTCCCTAGTCTCTGAGGCTACTAACTTTTCTTTTTTGTTTCTTTGCAACATCAGCCTGCATTCCTAAAATGAGTCTTACATGGATTGTTTGCAAAATGAATGGAGTCTCCTTTTCCATTTCACAGCAGCTTTCTGTGTCAAATTTCTCAAGAAAACTTTTCCAATCCAGTAGTATTCTCTTGCTGAGCTTTTGCTTCAAACAAATATAATCTCCAAGATATTACAGTGTAACACCTGTTGCCTGGTAGAAATGGCTAGAATACTTAAATTTTTTAAGCCAATTCTGGAGCGCACTTCAGATAACTCACTTTATGGGGAAACATTTCCTTTGCAGAGCAATACTTAAACTCTGTTATCACTGCTGCCTTTGGTGTCTTCAGTAAGCTTGGAAGAGAGAACTGGGGGCCACGAGGAGGCTGGAGTGAATTCGTAGCACACTGCAACCTGCCGTGTCTGACAGCCAACTACCTCAAAACACGCACGGTGCTTCTCGGGAAGGACGTAAGCCAAGAGTTCTTGCAACACTTAATTCCCTAATACAAAGTCTAACTAAATGTTAACTGACTCTTTTGGGTTTTTTTACTTTAGCACCTTTGCAGCTTCAGCTGTTGCCCTCACAAAAGTACAGCAGCATTGTCCTTCAGCAATTACACCTGAAGTTCCTCAGGTTTTATTTCAATCTTTTCTTACAGGAACTGCCATGCGCTCAGATGTGTTACCTCTCATGGTTACCTCCTTTCCCACGCCTACCAGTTTAACTGAATAAGGAAAACTCTGCATTACAGAGGAGAATGTAAGAAATTAAGACACAGCTCTCACAGCAATCCTATATTCTCCACATTGCAGATTTAGTGTCAGGGCACAAGAGCTGTACTCCTACTAACAGAAGGTACGATCGCTCTGCTGGGGACTGGGAGAGCTGTGGCTATTGTGTAACTTCTGTGGGCTTAAATGGCTAAACTTAATTGTGGATCGGCTGAGTTTTCCATGGTGAAGAGAGAGGGATGCCATTTCAGCTGGCAGAAGGACTGGGAGACATCCAGCCTTGATCTGTGTAGGGTCTCTGTGCTACTAGGAGGATGCTTTCTAAGAGCTTGGACGGTGGCGATGACCAAAGAGTTGATTTCTCATGAAACCTGGAGACCACTTCGGTTTCATCTCGTGAGCGGGGGTTCCCACCTTGGCAAGTGGTTAATACCAAGAGTAGCTCTTCCTCCGCCGAACCCACCCGCAGCCTTGCCGGGAGAGCATCCTTTGGTGACCACACGCACGGAGAGCGGTGTGGCTGCGCTGGCCCTGCTCGGACTCCCTCCCGGAGCCCCGTCGCCCCCGGGCTCCCGTATCCTCCTCGGTACAGAGACCCCACTGCAACACGCAGCCGTCTCGCAGCAGCCGGGGCGGGCGCGGGGCCGTGCCCGCGGTGCCTCTCGGGCCGGCGCTGGCTCGGCGCGCACATGGCGCGCATGGGGGCCGAGGGCGCGACGCTGCCCCGGGGAGGGTCCG